>VWZE01000748.1:23715-56505 GCA_013396675.1 Eubucco bourcierii
CTCCCTGCTCCTGCTGGCCACACTATTGCTGATGCAGGCCAGGATGCCATTGGCCTTCTTGGCCAACTGGGCACACTGCTGGCTCATGTTCAGGTGGGTGTCAATCAGCACCCCCAGATCCCTTTCTGTTTGGCTGCTCTCCAGCCACTCTGATCCCAGTCTGTAGCTCTGCATGGGGTTGTTGTGGCCAAAGTGCAGCACCTGGCACTTGGATTTGATGAACGCCATCCCTTTGGACTCTGCCCATCTGTGCAGGCGATCGAGGTCCTGCTGCAGAGCCCTTCTGCCCTCCAACCCAGCAACATCAGCCCCCCATTTGATACTGAGCATACTATTCACCTTTGGAAGAGATCTAATTTTTGGCAGGATCATCTATTATCTGGAGCTGAGAATAAGAAGACTTGGAAAGGAAACTCTCTTCACTCACAATTGTAACAGAAACTCAGCTTGCATGTCCTTGAGGGACTCTCCAAGCCCTTAGATCAGCTGTTTTGCACAGACATGAAGCACAGGACAGGCTTCACACAATCCAGCTCCTACCTTACTCCCTCTTTTGGGGACAGACCTCTGGCAGGGTGTGCCCTGAGGAGAACGGACTGATGGCAACTTACTCCTCAGTCACTCATCTTCTTCATCAGGATGTATTTTTAGGCTTGAGCTACTCTACTGAAATTCTAAAATCTTTAAAAAGAAAAAAATCAAATATTGGTGTATTTCCTATCCAAACTAATGTACATGTACCTTTTGAGAGGTAATGACGAGAGGTTGTCCCCTTGGACACTCTGCTCTGGTGATGCTACACCTCAAGTGTTGTGTTCAGTTTTAGTCACCTCATTACAAGAGGGATGTGGAGGTGCTGGAGTGGGTCCAGAGGAGGGCAACAAAGCTGTGAAGGACCTGGAGAATAAATCTAGTGAGGAGTTACTGAAGGAGCTGGGATGGTTAGTTTGAAAAAGAGGAGGCTGAGGGCAGACCTCACTGCTGTCTACAGCTACCTGAAAGGACATTGTGGAGAGGTTGCTGCTGGTCTCTCACGTGTAATTAGTGGTAGAACAAGAGGAATGGCCTCAAGCTGAACTGGGTAGGTTTAGGCTAGAAATTAGGAACAAATGCCCAGGGAGGTGATTAAGTCACCCACCCTGGATGTGTTTAAAAGTAATTTAGATGTGTTGCTTGGGGTTTAGGGTGAACATTGTCGAGTAGGGTTATTGGTTGGACTTGGTGATCTTGAGGGTCTTTTCCAACCTGAATGTTTCTGTGATTCTTTTTGTGTGTCTATTGTCATACACAGGCACTACCTGAAGAATATCAAAAAACTTGTGAAGGCACAGATACATCTCTGGTGCATTTGGTGAATGACTTAAGAAATACCTGCATTTTTTTACACCCCTGGTAATATGAGCTGAAACAAACCTTTTCTTGTCCTCCTGAGGAACTGAGCACACACCGTCTAGCATTTTAAGAGCATATGTTTTCCCATGTGAGAACATGACCCCTTATATATGTCTGTATTTGGAGGGAGGAAGGGGAGAAAAGCAGCAAAATAGCCTTTGCTCACTTTTGCTGTTTCAAAGAAAGACAGAAAGAAACAAAAGCACATCAAAAACTAAGTTGTTGTTCAGCCTACTATGAAGTAGTCACCAGGATAACAGGAGCTGAAAGTTTATGTATATACTTAGCCTTTATGATTTTTTCCCACTGATCACTCTTCTGCCAACAAAGCAGTCTAGAGATGATTGTTACTTCTCAGGCAGCATCTTTCAAAGTGCCTGAAGACACCACAACTGTGTAATGGTCATGGAGAATCCAAATGCTGAGTGTTTCACAGCTCTTACTAATGACATCTATCTTGGCCTCTACCTGTTCTAGGTTTCATGCCTTCATCTGTGGCAAGACAGAATTTTTCAGCCTTCAGATTGAATCTCAGGTTACCATTTAATACTTACTGTATGGACACTTAAAATACATCAGCAAGCTTCTCCTTTTATAACTATGCACTTGGCAATCAGGATGAATGATCTTAATGAACTTTTCTTAAAAACCAACAGGATGAGTATTGAAAGCAAAAGTACTTGGCACATAATCTACATGAAAAGCCTGAACTTCCTAGGAAAGTGACCTGTTTGAGAGAACTCAGTCCCTGCTTTTCCCTTGGCCAGCAGGGCAAGGGAGGGGATTCTGCCCCCATTTACTCTGCTCTTGTCAGACCCCACCTGGAGTCCTGTGTGCAGTTCTGGAGCTCCCAGCACAGGAAGGACATGGAACTGTTGGAGCGGGTCCAGAGGAGGCCACCAAGATGCTCAGACGGCTGGAGCAGTTCTGCTGCAAGGACAAGCTATGAGATTTGGGGCTCTGCAGCCTGGAGAAGAGAAGGCTTCCAGGAGACCTTAGAGTAGCCTTCCAGTATCTGAAGGAGACCTACAGGAAGGCTGGGGAGGGACTATTGACAAGGTCTTGCAATGACAGGACAAGGGGCAATGGGTTTAAACTGGCAGAGGGAAGATTGAAACTGGATGTTAGGAGGAAATTCTTTGCAGTGAGGGTGGTGAGACACTGGCACAGGTTGCCCAGGGAGGTTGTGGCTGCTCCCTCCCTGGAGGGGTTCAAGGCCAGGTTGGACGAGGCCTTGAGTGACCTGTGCTAGTGGGAGGTGTCCCTGCCTATGGCAGAGGGTTGGAACTGGTTGATCTTCGTGGTCCCTTCCAACCTTACCATTCTATGATTCTATGATTCTTTCATAAGGAGTAGCTTCCTAGATTATTTCCTTCATAGTGATGAGTTCCTTTTCAGACTGCATGGACATTGAGGCTGCTTGCTCCCAGCTTTTTCCTCATTTAGGCACTGTGTTATCAATCAACATTATTCCCTCCCTGTTCCTTTGCTTACTTTCAACCACTAAACAGAATCAAGGTATTTTTAGATCAAACAACTTCATTATGTCCTCTTTTTTTTCCCCCTTCCCTTTTGCACAATGTGGCACATAAAAGCAGGTGGTCTCTTGAAAAATACTGCTCTTTTTCAACACTGTATTCATATTTAGAGACAACAGATTTCAAAATCTGATGTGAAATCTTCTAGGTGAAAAGATTAATTTCCCACTGCTGGAGACACAGATGGGTAAGCCCAGCAAGTGATGGCTTCATCTGGGGTGCCAATATTCTCTCCATACCCACTCTCATCATTTTTAGATCAGGTTCAATGTCTTCACTATGACAAAGCTTCTATAAAGATTGCTGCCTCTACTATGACTGGGATATGGAGCAATAACAAAGCAGCTGCAGTTTATCTCCCAGAGGTATAGAAGTAAAACACCACCACTTACCTAAATAAACTGGGCTGTAAAGTGTGACAGTTCAATAATAGCTTTGTGGGCAGTTCAGCTATTCCTACAGGAAGACAAATTCAGTCCTGGAGAGTAGAGGAGGTCAGACAGATGAGGCCATGACCCCTCATAGGGGTCCCATCTAGTCAGAAAGAACTCAACCTGTTCTGAGCCTCTGGGACTAACATAGAATCATAGAATTGTTTTGGTTGGAAAAGACTTCTAAGATCATTGAATCCAGCCATGGACTTACCACCATGGCCATTAAACCATACCCTGAGGTGCCATGTCCACACATTTCCTGAACACCTGCAGGGATGGTGACTCTACCACCTACCTGGGCAACTCATTCCAATGCCTGACCACTCTTTCAGCACAATTTCAGGCTATTCCCTCCCCTTCTATCACTTGTTATTAAGGAGAAGAGACCAACCTCCACCTTACAACAACCTCCTTTCAGAAAGTTGTAAAGAGCATTGAGGTCTCCCCTCAGCCTCTTCTTCTCCAGACTAAGCAATCCAGTTTCCTCAGCCTCTCCACAAGACCTGATCTCTAGATCCTTCACCAGCTTTGTTGCCATTCTCTGGATATGTTTCCTCCAACCCTTACATCCCCAAGTCCTTCCCTAGTTGGCTCCTTCACCAGCTGTGTTAGGAAGTTATGTCCTACAAATCTAAGGAACATCCAGGATGCTTCTCTCTGTGCAGTATTCACAGCAGACATCTGGGGATGTTCAGGCCTAATCCCTTCTTCCCAATCTGAGCTGCTGGCACAGATTTCAAGCTCCAAGTTAATAATGTGATGATCTGCAATGGTATGAATGCAAGTACTTAAATGCATTATCAGTCTTACAAGACTGAATGGAAGTACTGTATCCTTAACTTGGATCTCTCCTTAACAGATGGAGAAATCAAGACAAAGGCAAAATTACATTTTCAAGATTTTACAGTAAGTCAGTGAGCAGAGCACAACTCAGAGCCTCCCAGTTTCTAAATCTGTCATTCTCTTTCCAAAATCAGTTGCCATAACCAAATATGACGTTTCAGTGATGCTCACAAATGTGTCTTTCTTTTGAATGCTTCACCCCAGGTTATCAGGAACTTACTGTTCAAATGATGAGACATGAATAATTTACAGTCATGTTAAACATCTGAATTCAAATTACACCTCAAGTTTCTGACCAGCAGTACTAAACTCAATGGCTTTAATTGTCAAACCATTTTTCCTTATTGTAAGTTGTTGAAATAGACTGCTAAGTCAGCACTATATAAAAACTTAAATATTAGGCTCAAAGGGGAGATGAAAATAGTTAAGTTGTGCCACTCTCTGCTGTACAGCAACCCTATCCCTAAATTTCATTCACTGTTGCTAAGTGTAGACCATATTCACAAGGCAGCAGCCTGGCATGTGTAAATCTGTCCCTGAGTCTCATAAAACAGTGTATTCAAAATGCCTCATCACAAATCAACTACTGCTCCTAGCCCTGGCAACTCAAACTTGCAGGTCTCTCTCTTCACCATCTGATGCTTCTCTTTGCAAGCAGCTCCTGGATTGAATTCCCCAGCAACCCACCAACATAATTAGGCATTTCAGCTAGCTGTTCTTTCTGAAAGAACCAACAGGCTGGATGAACTGTTTGAGAGGTGTTAAGACCAGCTTCCAAGCAGCTTTCCCTGAAGAAAAAAACAATCAAACTCGCAGACTCTCACTTTGTCTCATGGCCAATAGCTCAATCCATAGCTCAGCCCTTGCACAGTCCTCATCATCCTTCAGGAAGAGTGGGTGGGCCTGGAAATCGCTGGGTTTTCTGGACATATAAATACTCTTTACTTGTAAAGTGTAGTAATAGTTCTCTAAACTAGAGAGCAGTAATATAAAATACTCTTTACCTGTAAGGTGTAGTAATAGTTCTCTAGAGACTCTAAAGTTATCACAAGGGTTCACAGCACACAGGCCTTTTCCAGCAAACAAAACAGACAGCACATACCTAAACATGTGCACCATTAACTCTGAAAAAAACACTTAAGCTCTCCAGTTGCATAATTGCTTAACTGGCAAGGCACATTAAAGGTGCAAAATTCATACAAGAATTTCTCTGCTCGTGTTTTATTTACACACACAAGCTACAGATGTTTAGAAAGTAAAAATTCTCATTCATGACTGCCTAAATTTCAACCAAATCTTTTGAAATACTCAAGTTTTCCACTACTTTAAGATTCTTTGGCTTTAAGGAGGCTTTTACACTTTGAAGCAATCTCTCTAGTTGGGTGAAGCTCCCCTTGTTAGGTCATCTCTCCTCTTTCAGTGCTAAGAACTTGTCACCCAGAGATACATTGCATATGTTAACTAACCTGTCCTGCTCTGTCCAAACCTACATTTCTAATGATGAGGCAGGTGAGTGAAAAAACAAAGTGCCTCATACATGGGAATCAGTCCATATCTCCAGGTTGCTTAGCCACAGCTTTCCAGGCTTAGCAATCATTGCCCACCAAGCACCTAGTATAAAAAAATGCAATTACAAAAGTCACTGTAATGGTAAAGTTGTGGAGCTCATAATTGGGTATTAAAGTTCTTCAAGCTACATTATCTGATGTTACTAGAGTCTCAAATGCAGTGTTCAAACAATTTCACCTCTTCCAAGTTGAGGACACTCTTTTCACAGTACTCTGTCAAACTTGTAGCTATAACTTGATAGCTGTCCAAAAGTTTAGTTTGGTATCTTCTGTTGAAAACCTGCAGTTCACAGGAAGATCTCAAACCCCACCTGCCTCAAGCATAGCCACATGCAGAAGCACAATGAATGCCTCTGGCCACTGTAGCATTTTTGGGTACCAGCTTTTAAGTTTGTGTTCAACAGCACGTTTGGCTATGTGACCTCTGAGGCATTACTATTGCCAGATACTCTCCATACGAGAAAGAGTTCACAGAATCACAGGTTTGGAAGGGACCTCCAGAGGTCATCTAATCCAACTCCATTGCTAAAATAAAGTTCACCTAGATCAGGTTCCAAGTTGTTTCAAGGGACACAAGAAAAGGTGTATTAAAAAAGGATAATTCTAAAGCCTTGACGATTTATGCAAAGCTAAAGCTTTACAAATTATGTAGAACCAGAAACCACTACTTCTATTTTCTTTACTGTTGACACCTACAAAAAATGGTTTATAAACTCCTTGCAAAAGGCAACAACTCCTAGGTAGTGTCTTTTTATTTGGGATTAGGCTTGGAAAAGCGTAGTACAGTAGGTACACAAGCAATATCAGACAAGGACTTCAAAGTGAGATGAAGCCAAAAAAATTTCTCAATACTACGAATGGGTACCACATCATTAAGTGATTACTTTAGACACTACCATTTTCAAAAGCCATTACTTTATGCTAATGAAAATGCTACTACCTCCCCTCAAAACCCACAGATACACAGCAAGGGTTATTCACATTGGCATTCCTGAAGCTACATAGGGCTAACTCTGCAGCTTAGTCTACAACTAAGCTGCTACTATGTCTACAACTCCGCAGTTAAAAGAAATGTTTAGCTTACCTACGAGCCAAGCCAAAAGCTAGAACATTATCTTTCGATATGAAATATTTGCCACTTCAGAAGCCACTGGTTCTGTTCCCACGGCTTTCAACAGCTAGCTGTTTTAATAGACTCACTGCACACTGCAATAACGCACAGTCACCGACGTTTGTTTTCATTTCGCTTTAATTAAACAGACACGCATTCGAGCTCAATGATTCAGCTTTGCCATCATTAAATTAACAGCAAGGTGATTTTTAAGGCTTCAAGGCTGAGACGGTACGAGTTCCTGAAAAGTGTGTCTTCCCATCCCCCTGCTCGGCATCCACGGTCTGAAGTTACGGCAAGGGCCGCCGACTACGTCAGAGTCAAGACGAAACACTACACCGGTTCGCCGTTTCCGTCGCCAGCAGCCAGCTCTCAGACGTCAGGGAGCAGCCAGGGTAGAGGGAGCGCTCTCAGTGGCAAGGATGCAGAACGCAGGACTCGAGGCCCGACAGGGGAACGCAGCCCTAATGCTCTCGCCCCCGGTGCCCCACCGGGGCGCTCCCCGCCGGCAGAAGCTCCCGGCCGGAGCTACCCCTTCCGCTGCTTGTGCCGAGGGTTGGTCTTGCAGAAGACGTAGAGCCGCCCCCGGCGCCGGACGAAAAAGCAGTCCTTGCAACGCCTTTTCAACGACGTTTTCGTCTTCAGCCCCGCGAGCAGTGGCGGCAGCAGCGCGGCCGGCGGCGGGACGGCCAGCAGGGCGCGGGAGACGGCCGCCCCGCACCACGACGGCAGCGTCCGGCTCACCGGCGCGGGCAGCACCGCCGGTCGCCACCGTGGGGCCAGCGAACAGAAGGCCGAGCGGCCTAGCGAGCGGAGAGGCCCGGCAGCGGCCCTGGCCAGGAGGGACAGCATGATCCGCGCCCTGCGGGAACAAGCGTATCAGTGAGGGCAGCCGCCTCGCTCCCCACGCTACCTCCACGTCGCCAGGCACCGGGTACCGAGCAGCGCCGCCGCTGCCCTCCTTCCAGAGCAAGCCGCGCAGTCTCCGCGCCAGCCGGCCCCGCGCACGCGCCACCGCACGGCTGAAGGGCGGGGCGAGGGCAGAGCTCGCTCTCCGGAGCGCTGGTTACGTCATTGCCTCAAGATGGCGGCGCCCGGCGCGACCTTCCGTCGTCTGCTGCCGCTGAGTCGATCGCTGCCCTCTCGCCCCATCGCCTTTTCTTTTCGATCCTACGGTGTGCGAGCCTCCGACACCGGCGAGCTGGTGACGCACACGGGACAGGTGAGCGCGCGGAGCTGCGACGGGGAGGAGGGCGGCCCGGGGCGGGCAGGCGCGCGGTTCCGGGCCGCGTCTTCTGCTGTGCCGGCGCCTGCAGGAAAAGGCGAGCGACGCTGCTGTGCTTCTCCTCTTGGTACTCGAGGCGGAAATTAGTGCTCTCACATCATACACTGGCGAAAGGTACGAGCGATTTCGAAACAAACATTCGTTAATTAGGAAGAGGGTCACTAAGGACTGATGGGCTTCGTGGCCTCCATTTGACGCAGCTTGAAGCGTTGACAAGTAGAGGTACCCTCGCATCGGTGCCTTGTAACTCCGCTTTATCTGTTAGCGTAAAGAACTGCATGCGAGAACTGAGGAGGCTTGTGTATTGGCTTGCGTAGATCTAAAAGAAACACGGTTGGTGGAAGTGCTCTAGAAAAATTCTCTCTGTGGTTACATGGCTTAAACGTAAGAAAATATGAAATATGAATTTCTTTAGTTTCTCTTCAAGATCACAGCCTGGGATCAAGGAACAGCATTATAAGTGATAAAGCTTGCATTTACCGTTATGGTCAAGAGCTAAGGCTTCTGCTCGCTGGCTCTAATACACATCTCTCTTATTTTCTGCTTTCCAGCCTGAAATGTGTTTTACTGTTCGAGAAACTGCTTTTTCTGTGCGGCGTATACTCATCAGATGATGGCAATACTTCAAACCAGGGAAACTAAACTATTGCTTCT
The DNA here is from genome assembly GCA_013396675.1 of Eubucco bourcierii. Classification (NCBI taxonomy): domain Eukaryota; kingdom Metazoa; phylum Chordata; class Aves; order Piciformes; family Ramphastidae; genus Eubucco; species Eubucco bourcierii. Next base: position 32,541 of record VWZE01000748.1, read on the forward strand.
TGACAGTACTGCAAACCTTTGTGTTCTTTGTTTATGGTCATTTCTTTTTTGAATGAGACTGCGTTTCTTTTACACTAGGTATATGAAGAAAGTGACTATAGAAGAGTTAGATTTGTTGGACGGCAAAAGGAGGTAACTCATTCTGTGTTTACTTGTGGGAAAGGGGAGTGTTTGTGGAGCTTTTTATAGCTGATATTGGTGTGCCGTGTCCAGTTTTGTGCTCACTGTTTCAAGGATGGGGAACTGCTTGAAGGCAGAGTACTGTGAAGATGGACTGGAAGTGGAGTAGAACATCTCTCATGAAGAAACTGTGGACTTGGGACTTTTTTTTTAGCCTAGAAAAGAGAAGACTGAGGAAGGATGTTATCAATGCTTATAAATACTTAAAGTGTGGATGCCAAGAAGATGGGGACAGTCTTTTTTTCAGTGGTGCCCGATAGCAGGCGATGGGCAGGAAACTGAGCATAGGAAGCTCCATCTAAACATGAGGAGGAACTTGTTATTTTGAGCATGGTGGAGCACTGGAATGGGCTGCTCAGAGAGGTGGTGGAGTCTCCAACTCTGGAGTCATCCATAATGCACCAGGATGCCATCCTATGCAACCTGCTCTAGGTGAACCTGCTCTTGTGGGGAAGTTCATAGATCCATAGAATGGTTTGGGTTGGAAGGGACCTTAAAGATCATAGGGACCTTAACTCTCCTATGGGAGTTCCAGTCTCTCTCCCATAGGTAGCTACATCCTCCAGTAAACCAAATTGCTCAAGACCTCATCCAGCCTGGCCTTGAACATATCCAAGGAGGAGGCATAAACGACCTCCTTATGCAACCTGTTCCAGTGTCTCACTCTCTCACAGTAAATGATGACTTCTTAATTCCGAGACTAAATGTGCCATCCTTAAGCTTAAAGCTATCACTCTAGTCCTATCACTACAGCCCAGGACACAGTTGACCTTGTGGACTGCAAGTATGCAGTAGAATCATAGGATGGTAGTCATAGAATGGTATCATCAAAAGACTCTCCAATGTGGTGTCCTGCAATAATTTCAGTTAGAGCTGAGCCAACAGGCTCCATGGAATGGTGCAGGAAATGCACTACCTTCCTTCTTGCTGGCTCTCTGGGGATAGATCTTCAAATAAAACTGGAGTTTTAAAGCAGGAGTTGTTCTTCCCCTTCTTCCCACATGCACACAGCTTACGGATCACACACAGTTTGCTGGGATATTTAATACTCAAAATTCAAACTCTGGAATGTTCTTACTGATTCTCACAACTATATGTCAAGTTGGCTGAACACAACAGCCAGTGGTGAGGTCTGCACAGTCAGAAACCTCATGGCTGGCAAGCCTGGATCAGCTTTCCCCTCTTCCTGTTTACTGCATTTGCACAACAGAAGAGCTGGAGAAGCACACAGAATCATAGAATGGTGAGGTTGGAAGAGACCTCAAGGATCATCCAGTTCCAAGCCCCTGCCATAGGCATGGACACCTCCCACTAGTACAGGTCACTCAAGGCCTCCTCCAATCTAACCTTGAACACCTCCAGGGAGGGAGCAGCCACAACCTCCCTGGGCAACCTCCCTGCCAGCTGCTGTTGAGTTTTTCATCAGCTGGCACCCCCAAGTCCTTCTTGAGACCACTCTCAAGCCACTCCTAGCCAAGCCAATTTTTGCTTGGAATTTCCCTAACCCAGGTTTAGGACCTTGCACTTGGCCTTGTTGAACTTCATGGAGCTTTGGCTCACCTCTCAAGCCTGTGAAAGTACCTCTGTATGATATCCCTTTCTTTCAGCATGTCAAGTGGTCCACACAGCTTGGTTTCATCGACCAACCTGCTGAGAGTGCACTCAATGCCACTACCCGTGTCCCTGACAGGAATGTTAAACAACAGTGGTCCCAGTACCAGCCCCTGAGGGAAGTCACTTATCACTGGAGTCTGTTTGGACATTGAGCCATTGACCACAACTCTCAGTAGGGCCATCCAGACAATTCCTTATCCAGCAAGTGGTCCACCCTTCACGTCCATGTTTTTGTGGTTTCCTAATCAGGATGTCATGTGGGACAGTGTCAAGTGCTTTACACAAGTCCAGGTAGATGACATCAGTTGCTCTTCCCTTATCCACTAATGCTGTAACTGCATGATTTGCCCTTGCTGAAGCTATATTGGTTGCTACCTGTCATGAAAGATGCATGTTGTGGCCTGATCCCATGGTCCCCTTCCCTCTGCTGGTTGGGGGGAAGCAAAACACAGGTAGAAGACAGTAGGCTTGGAGACAGCCACTTTGAAGGTCCAAGATTTGGCCATACTTATTCCTCCCAAATAAAGGAAAGCAAGCTCCTGAGTTCACCTAGCATGGTTAGGTTTGGCAAGATACCATTCTGATTGGTGAATCTCCATGGCCAAGGGTGTATTCAGGCAAACAATAAATAAGCTTTTGCCACACATGCTTGCTTTTGTTTTCACTTTTGCTTTCCTTTTGCCTATTCTGCCCTGCCACATTATGCTCTGCTTTGTCTACAACAAATTTTAAGACACTAACAGAACTCCCTTCAAGTGTTTGGGTACTGCCTGATCTTATTTTGTGACTAAATATTCAATGACATGGACAGAGGAATCAGTGCAGCCTCAGCAAGTGTGCAGATGGCACCAAGCTGTGTGGCACAGTCGACTTGCTAGAGGGCAGGGATCCATCCAGAGGGACCTGGACAGGCTGCAGAGCTGTGCCCAGGCCAACCTCATGACATTCAACAAGGCCAAGTGTAAGGTCCTGCACCTGGGTAGGCACAGTGCCAAGCACAGCTCCAGGCTGGGTGGTGAATGGCTGAGAGCTGCCCTGAGGAAAAGGCCCTGGGGGTCTGGGGTGATGAAAAGCTCAACATGAACCTGCAGTGTGAGTGCAGCCCAGACAGCAACCGAGTGCTGGGTTGCAGCAAGAGCAGTGTGGGCAGCAGGGCAAGGGAGGGGATTGTGCCCCTTTACTCTGCTCTTGTCAGACCCCACCTGGAGTCCTGGGTGCAGCAGTTCTGGAGTCCCCAGCACAGGAAGGACATGGAAGTGTTGGAGTGGGGAGATGTTTATAAATATGTAAGAGGTGAGCACCAGGAAGATCCCCAGACCAGTACCATCAGTGGACACTTAGAGTGGAGGCACCACAGCAGAACTGCAATTGAATCTTTCCTGGAGTGTTTTGGGACTTTGTTGCTTCTCGTCAGACTTGGACAGGAGGAGACTAAGGGGTGACCTCATTAATGTTTGTAAATATGTAAGGGATGAGTGCCAGGAGGCTGGAGCCTCTGCTGGGTGATGCCCAGTGCCAGGATAAGGGCAGTGTGTGGAAGCTGAGGCATAGGGGCTTCCATGTGAACCTGAGAAAGAATTTTTTCCCTGTGAGGGTGACAGAGCACTGGAACAGGCTGCCCAGAAGGACTGTGGAGTCTCCCTCTGGAGATTTCAAGAGCTGTCTGGATGCATTCCAGTGTGATCTGCACTGGGTGATCCTTCTCTGGCAGGGGGGCTGGACCAGATGAGCTTTGGAGGTCCCATCCAGCCCTTGACATTCTGTGATTCTATGATCTATAACTCTTTGGTTATAGAATAGCCAAAGAGTCAGTGGAGAAGGTGAAAAAAAACCTACACGGAAGCTTCTCAAGATGGCTGCAGTGGAACCCTGTGTGTAAGTAGGTAGTAAACAGCAATTACTTCCTGTCTGAATGAGGGAGGTATCTGAAAGCTTCCTTTTTCTCTTTTAGGTGAACAGGAATTTTGCCATTGACTTGATAGCAGAGCAGCCTGTGAGTGAAGTTGAAAGCAGAGTGATATCATGCGATGGTGGTGGTGGAGCTTTGGGACATCCTAAAGTGTACATAAACTTGGTAATATATTCTGATCTGCATATGGCATCTTTTGCCTGTTACTGTTTGTAAAATCATCTACTTTTTGGTTGTGTTTAACAAAGTAAAAGGATTTTCTTGCTTTGCAGGGGTGGGGGTGGACTCAGTGATCTCTGAAGGTTCCTTCTCACCCCTAGCATTCTCTGATTATCCACCCAAGATGTTAAAATCTCAGTGTAACATCAAGGTTTCTACTCAGAGGAGCTAGAGGATTTGCATTTGAAGTTACCAGGCATTTCTTGCTCTTGATTTTGGTTTGTTTGATGGAACAATAATTAAACAAAAATCAAACCAAACAAAAAACCAAAAAAAAAGTAAATAAGGGGGGAAAAAAAAGGCTGTGAAGCAGTATGAGCAAACAGTGCCTTGTGAACAAGAAATGATGTGCTTGCCATGTTTTGAGAAACTCAGCCTAATTACTTAAATGCCACTGTGCAGATTGATGATGCATTAGGAATATGAAGTTTTAGTTTTACTCCTGCACATTCAAGAAGAAAAAAAATCAAACAAAACTCTTTCAGTCTTTGGGAATCTGGGTGGTTCTGAAGATCTGAAAGTTTCCATCATGGTCAAAGAGTCAAACAAGAATAAATATCTTACTATCTTTGTACTTACTTTTGTATTTATCACTTCCTAGTGACAGTTTCCAGTGCATTCTTATTCTAGAGAGAAAGAATATTGAGACTGCTCTCATATGACCTTGGTAAAATCAATGACCTGTTGCTTAGGTACTGTTCTCTGGCAGACCCTGGCTGCAGATGTCTTGAGATCTCTGCTTGCTCACTTAAACTTTATTGTTTGCTTAATACCCTGAAGAATATAGAGGGAAAGCTGGTCTCCTTTAGTGTCAGTGTTGCAACTCCTAGCCATGATTGCCAGCATTTCTACTTTGAACTAAGTAAGCACTTTATAATGATTTGGTTTGCATTCTTCAAAGGCAGATGCTTGAATGTTCTAATTTGTACAACTTGAGGAGGTTGTGTTCTTTAGTTAACTTCTGTGACACACTGCTGATTTGTTGGTTAGTTTGGCATGCATTACACACTCCTTGAGGAATGCTTTAGTTTTTTGTGAATGTTGAGATCTTTTTGTGTTAAAAAAGTCAAATTGCAAGACATCTGAAGTTTAGCTCTTGAAAGCTACTGTCTGCAATGAGAGAGGGTATTAAACCAGCTTGTTTCCCCTGGTCTTCACAACTGAAGTCCAGGGTTTTGAGGCTAGACTTTTCATTTCTACTACTGTGTATAAGTGAGGAGAACCATGAGTTTACTTCATTGTATTACTTCAAATAGTTTTGCTCCTGAAGAGCAGAAGATCCTGTAGTCCTTAATTAACTGTCTTGTCTTTTATTGTGTTAAGAAGGCATACAACAGCTCACAGTCAGTGACACTACTAGATTTATTTTTAAAATTATGTATCTTTTGGAGAGAAGAATAAAATTTTACACAGTTGTAACTGTTACTTTTCTCTAGAACTTTTTGGTTTTTTCAGAATATCTCCCAGTATCCTACCAAAACTTCTTCCTTCCTGCATCTGACTCTGTCATCTTATATTACTGGCCTAAATTCCTGATGAGATGTGACTTGGAAGTGCCAAATCCTATTCTGTATTAAAGTAATGATCTGTTCTCATCTTCTGAAAAGATCATTTTATATGATGGAACTGACTTAAGATGTCCCTTTTGGCAAGAGTATCTATTATTGCTCAAGAGATACTATTGGCTTGACTTTAAAATTACATTGTTGAGATTAGTACTTAAAAACTAGCAGAAGGGAAGCTGTGTAAGATACAGAAGTCAAGCATGAACTGCACACCATCACTCTTCTGTTTCAAATAAGATTGACCTCTGTAATTCATCTATATTAATCTGTTTTAAGATGGGACATGTGAGTAAGAGGAAATATGGAAGTGTTGGAGCAGGTCCAGAGGAGGCCATGAGGATGATCAGAGGGCTGTAGCAGCTCTGCTATGAGGACAGGCTGAGAGAGTTGGGACTTTGCAGCCTGGAGAAGAGAAGGCTTCCAGGAGACCTCATAGTAGCCTTCCAGTATCTGAAGGGGGCTACAGGAAGGCTGGGGAGGGACTTTGACAAGGTCTTGCAATGACAGGACAAGGGGCAGTGGGTTTAAACTGGCAGAGAGGAGATTGAAACTGGATGTTAGGAGGAAGTTCTTTCCACTGAGGGTGGTGAGGCACTGGCACAGGTTGCCCAGGGAGGTTGTGGCTGCTCCTTCCCTGGAGGTGTTCAAGGCCAGGTTGGAGGAGGCCTTGAGTGACCTGTTCTAGTGGGAGGTGTCCCTGCCTATGGCAAGGGTTTGGAACTGGATGATCCTTGAGGTCCCTTCCAATCTTACCATTCTATGATTCTGTGATTCTGTGATGTAATTTCTAAGGGTCTTAAAAAGAGAAACTAGCAGCTGATGTATTTTTATTTTTGCAGGACAAAGAAACAAAGACCGGAACATGTGGCTACTGTGGACTTCAGTTTAAACAGAAACATCACTGAGATATTATCCCCTGTGTGCCTGCAGATTTCTGTTCAGATGTTAACATTGAACTATAAATAAAAAAAATATTTAGAAGGGCAAGATTAGTGTTCATGTTTGTCTTGACTGTGAAAAGTCCAAACTGTACTTATTTAAAACCCAGTTGTCAAGTATTTGAGAGCACAACTCCAGGTTGGGTGGTGAGTGGCTGGAGAGCAGCCCTGAGGAAAATGACCTGGGGATCTGGCATGATGAAAAGCTCAACATGAGGCTGCAGTGTGAGTGCAGCCCAGACAGCAACTGTGTGCTGGGCTGCAGCAAGAGCAGTGTGGGCAGCAGGGCAAGGGAGGGGATTCTGCCCCTTTGCTCTGCTCTCCTCAGACCCCACCTGGAGTCCTGTGTGCAGTTCTGGAGCCCCCAGCACAGGAAGGACATGGAAGTGTTGGAGCAGGTCCAGAGGAGGCCATGAGGATGCTCAGAGGGCTGCAGCAGCTCTGCTCTAAGGACAGACTGAGATAGTTGGGGCTCTGCAGCCTGGAGAAGAGAAGGTTTCCAGGAGACCTTAGAGTAGCCTTCCAGGATCTGAAGGAGGCCTACAGGAAGGCTGGGGAGGGACTGCTGACAAGGTCTTGCAATGCCAGGACAAGGGGCAATGGGTTTGAACTGGCAGAGGGGAGATTTAGACTGGATGTCAGGAGGAAGTTCTTTGCAGTGAGGGTGGTGAGACACTGGCACAGGTTGCTCAGGGAGTTTGTGGCTGCTCCCTCCCTGGAGGTGTTCAAGGCCAGGCCTTGAGTGACCTGTTCTAGTGGCAGGGGGCCCTGCCTATTGCAGAGGGTTGGAACTGGATGATCTTTGAGGTCCCTTCCAATGTTACTATTCTGTGATTCTATGAATGGTATTACAGGATCAATTCTGTGCTTAGTTTGGTCCTGCCTTGTTTCACAAACTTCTTGCAGGTCTGGAACTGGCATTTGTCTGGAGCATGGGTTTGTACTGGGTACATTTGTGTGCTTTTCCACACTGAAGTGGATGTAAATGTTTACTGGGAGAGTTAGTAAAATGTTTGCCTTTTGGCATTGTTTGACAAGTTCAATTTGTTCATGGCCTAGAATCTATAGCTAGATTGACAAATGGAAGCACAAAGATGTTATGATACTTAGCTTTGTAACACTCCTGGAAGCAGGATTGTCATCTCTGATAGCAATAGATGCACTTGCTACTTGTTTAAACTAGTGCCTTAGAATGGTAATCAGTGTGAGCTGGCAAAAAATGTGAAGACATAGTGGTTGGACGAGGCCTTGAGTGACCTGTGCTAGTGGGAGGTGTCCCTGCCTATGGCAGGAGGTTGGAACTAGATGATCCTTGAGGTCCCTTCCAACCTTACCATTCTATGATTCTATGATTTGTCCTCCAGTCAAGAGAATCAGAGTGTAAATCTCTGATGCTGCTTGGGTTTCACATCCCTGAAACCTCCTTAAGAACTGGGTCTTGTTGGAATCAATTAGGGTCTGCTGCATAGAGTGTTTTAATCTTTTGTCAGTAAGTGACTATTTTTTTATGTGCTGGTGGTGGAACATGGTCCCCAGTGGTAATTGCTGTTTGGCCAAAGTTTAATGGGGTGTGATTCTAAACCTCATGTGTAGCTAAATTGATGTGGCAGTATCGAGCTGAACCAAATTATGAGGGCATGCAGCTGCTTAACTTGCTTATGTCAACATATGGCAGAGGAGCCTTCCATCAACCCCAGTAACTTGCATTCAGCCTGTCTGACCTTACACACGTGATCTGCTGACTGAGCAGAAATGTGACAGTATAAATATCCTGCTGGTGGGTCCATCTCATGCTCCAAGTATGAAATAATTACTTGAGTGTGCCATGGCTGTAGCCATATGGTTGCTTTCTAACCTATCTCTCTGCCAGTTTTGTAGAGTGTGTTGGCTGGCACAGCTCTCTCATGGTGTAATCATCTCTGCAGAGACCTGAGACAAGTAATTGTATGTGGTCCTCTTTCTTGGGCCTTTGATTTTCTTATGAATAATATATCTGCTTGGATCAGTGTTGCTCATAATAAATGAATGATGTTGAAATTGGCACGTCATCTGCTGAGGACTCACAAATCCCATCCCACTGGTTTTGAGTATGGAATGCTGTTCTTGGATATTCTCCCTAAAGCATCAGGAATAGTGTGGCAAGCAGGAGTGCATAAGGAATAGTGTGGCCAGCAGGAGCAGGGAGCTCATTCTCCCCCTGGACTCTGCACTGCTTAGGCCACACCTTGAGTACTGTGTCCAGTTCTGGGCCCCTCCATTTAAGAAGGACATTGAGGTGCTTGAGCGTGTCCAGAGAAGGGCAACGAGGCTGGGGAGAGGCCTGGAGCACAGCCCTATGGAGAGAGGCTGAGGGAGCTGGGATTGGTTAGCCTGGAGAAGAGGAGGCTCAGGGGAGACCTTCTTGCTGTCTACAGCTACCTGAAGGGTGGTTGTAGCCAGGAGGAGGTTGCTTTCTTCTCTCAGGCAAGCAGCACCAGAACAAGAGGACACAGTCTCAAGCTGTGCCAGGGGAAGTTTAGGCTGGAGGTGAGGAGAAAGTTGTTGCCTGAGAGAGTCATTGACTGCTGGAATGGGCTGCCCAGGGAGGTGGTGGAGTCAGCGTCCCTGGAGGTGTTCAAGGTGGGTTTGGACGTGGCACTTGGTGCCATGGTCTGGTCTTGAGGTCTGTGGTGATGGGTTGGACTTGATGATCTTTGAGGTCTCTTCCAACCTTGGTGATACTGTGATACTGTGACACTGTGAAGTGCTTGTGATACGTAAAGCCGTTGGCGCCTGTAAAGCAGAGGTCTCTGTTTTGTTCTGGTGATCTTCACAGGCAAACTCCAGACTTCTTATTTCCTGTGTGCTGAGTTCATATATTTGGTTCTGAATGGCTGTCTATATGTAGCCTTGCCCTTTAAGCCACACCATCCACAAACCTGTGACGTGGCCAGTCTTGATGTTCAGCAAAAAGAAGTCAGGGAAAGGAGAAACTTTTACTGTGGTGGTCAGCAACAGGTGCATGTGAAAATGTATCTATGCAGACAGACTAACCCAAGTCAGTATCACATCAACACCACATTTCACAGGCAACAAATTCAGACTAGAAAGCAAAATGGAATAAAACTTTCAGACTTAAATTCTGTAAGCCACTGTGTTGTTCTTCATCCCAGGCTGGAACTACAGTCTGCAGTTACAGGAGTACAAACATTAATTCATACTCTGTCACTATGGAAAGATACAGTGTTGTATGTTTATGGCAGGGGCTTGGAACTAGATGATCCTTGAGGTCCCTTCCAACCTTATCATTCTATGATTCTATAGCTTGTCTTAACAGCAGTACCTTGCCTTTACCTGCTAAGAAACTTACAGGCTCTTTTTGCTGCCTTTTATATTAAGCTTTTCTTGGTGAAAATCACTACCTCTTTAAACTTCCAAAACAAGTAAGGACCATCCATCTTTCCCCCCCACATTATCATAGAATCATAGAATGATAAGGTTGGAAGGGACCTCAAGGATCATCTAGTTCCAACCCCCTGCCATAGGCAAGGACACCTCCCACTAGTACAGGTTACTCAAGACCTCCTCCAACCTGGCCTTGAACCTCCCTAGTTCCTCCCTGTAGGCCTTTTTCAGATACTGGAAGGCTACTATCAGGTCTCCTGGAAGCCTTCTCTTCTCCAGGCTGCAGAGCCCCAACTCTCTCAATCTGTCCTCATAGCAGAAATGCTATAGTCCTATGATCATCGCAGCACAGGAAGGACATATAAGTGTTGAAGTGGCTCCAGAGGAGGCTACAAGGACATTGAAATGTTGAAGCGGGTCCAGAGGAAGCCATGAAGATGCTCAGAGGGCTACAAGGTTTGGGGCTCTACAGTCTGGGGAAGAGAAGGAAGAGAACTTATAGTAGCCTTCCAGTATCTGAAAGGGTGCTACAGGAAGGCTGGAGAGGGACTGTTGACAAGGTCTTACAATGACAGGACAATGGGCAATGGGTTTGAACTGGCAGAGGGGAGATTGAAACTGTATGTTAGAAGTTCTTTGTAGTGAAGTTGGTGAGACACTGGCACAGGTTGCCCAGGAGGTTGTGGAGCACAGGATCTCAGAATGTAATCGAATCACATTGGGTGATTCTGTGCCCCACAACCTCCCTGGAGGTGTTCAAGGGCAGGTTGGATGAGGCCTTGAGTGACCTGTACTAGTGGGAGGTGTCCCTGCCTATGGAACTAGATGATCTTTGAGGTCCCTTCCAACCTTACCATTCTATGATCTGTAGGGAAGAAAGTAATGTTGTGGTGGAGAATCCTGATGTGACTGATGTGTAGTGCAGCTTTCATGGGTAAAGTCCAAAATCCTACTGTAATCTATTAAGTTGTCCTACACCCTTGACTTCAAACTAAGGACAGGGACTTTTAGTGCCTTCTGGTAAACAGCTGTGAGGTGTTGTTTGGTTGGATTATTTTTGTGAGTGTGTGTGCTGGTTTGAGGCTAATTGCAATATTTTAACAGAGAAAATTACACTATAGGCTGTGAAAGGAAAACATGGTGATGTCTACTTCACTCATAGGCTTGCTGAAAATTGTTTTGGGAAAAATAACCAAAATATAGATAACTGAGTCTCTGTCTGTCTCTCCCTGGGGACACAGCACAGCGTCTGGGGTGGTCTAGCAGTTTCTGGCTCTGGCCCCTCTGCTGATTAATTTTCACTAACCACTTTTCTTCTAACCTCCCTGGCCAATCCTCCTAATTCACCTTGTGTGTAAGGCAAACCTTGGGGTAAGGTACAGGGGTGGGGAGAAGGTGGAAGGGTGGTTGGGAGCCCCTCCTGGGGTCTCTGATTTCTGGGAGGGGAGTTGTGTTGCTGTATTCCCTTTAACTTGTCTATGTCTGTAACTATTCCTGTCTATAGTGTATATCTCTGCTTGTACATTGTGCTGAGCTGTAAATAGAGCTTCAGTCCTTAACTTCCAGCTGGCTGAGTTCTAGTCTGGGTCATTTTACAAAGTGTGGGGGGTGGGGAACTCCCAAACCATCACAGTGTGTCATGAGACTATAGGAAATAGCTTCTTTGGCAGCACATAGAAAGCATATCAAGAAAGTGCTAATGCTAGACATCATGGTCAATGTAAAGTTGCTTTCAATTTTAAATGTTAAGATAATAGAATGCCATTGTCCCTCTTGTTTAATAAAGGCATGGTGTAAGTACAACAGTGTGATTGAAAAATGGGATCTGCCTAACCTAATTTTATCCTGAAGTGCCTGAAAATGAAAACTTGTCAGGATTTTTCTTCCACAAACATATTCCATACGGCAAGGATTCCAAGGCCGTTCCCAACAGATCAGATTTCTCTCTCTAAGGAGAGATGATATGCACAGATTTGAAATGAAGCGTTTTAATAGGGCTGAAGTTGGCAGAAGGATTGTGGCAGTTGCCCTGCTCATGGGCTGTAAATCCCATCAGCTGTTGGCCTTCTGCAAAGCCCTCTCAGAGCCAGCACACCTACAGTGAGAACTGGACCTGCTCCAAGTTCAGTTTGTGCAAACCCTGGAAAACAAACCGAGTGACACAGAGGGACTGATGTTTGACTGCATTGTGTGCTACTCACCCATGGCCATGAGGATCAAGAACAAGGCTATTGTCTGTCTAGATGTGGAAGATTTTGCTCAATATTGTTTATTTAGTAATTGATGTATAAACTGCCTTGGATATGTTTTGATTCTGGAGGTTTAAAACACTTGGACTTGGTGCCTATGAATTGGATGTGTTAAAATCAGACTTTTGGATCCAAGGACTGAGTCTCCTAGATTTCTGGGTGGGAGTTCAAGTTTGCTCTGTTTATCCTTGAGCAGGATGAGGTCTTTTGGGAAGGAGCTGTGAGGTATTTGTGCTGGCTATTCTTATTTCTAGTGGCCCTTGGCAGAAGGATTACTGACATCATCTCCACGTGTATGTTGCAATGTAGTTCACAGTTGTCTCCAGTTATTGAATTCTGATGTCAAGCCAGAGCACAAGCTTGGGTTTGTTTTGCTTGGCTTGTGTTCCTCAATGACTTTTCTATAACCAAGGCAAAGGAGGAGTGTACAGTCAAGAGAAAGAATGGCACTAATGTACAGGCCAGGTAGGAGAGGCAGAAATTATGGTGGTTGGTTTGTGTGTAATAAAGCTGGGCCACTAAAACACTGTTCAACTTATTTCTAGAAGCCCTGGAAGAGGGGCTGGAAAGTGAGATGGCAAACCCTTCCTTACCAGTTCATCTGAGATAGCAAAAACTTCAGAAAGTTATTCTGAAGAATTACCAAAGGAGCCTTTTAGACTGACTGGTCAACACCCCACACCTCCAAGCAACTGAAATACCGTGTGCATGCATGTAAAGCTCTGCATCTGATCTTAAGTTTCATGTATAAATTATCAATCTCTGCTGTTATCAGCTGTTATCTGAGTTGACTCAGACAGAGGGGAGATTCTAGGGTTATGCTGTTTCCATTTTTTGGTGTGGCAGTCACAAAATCAAGTCTGCATGGGGAATTAGGTGAAAAAAAATGTGTGAAACAGAAAACAAAACAGAAAACAGAAGTTATGCTGTTGCCCCAACTACTTTTTCACTAACACTTTAGATTATCTATACAGTTCTGGTCATCCTATTAAAAAAATAAATGAAAAAACAACAAAGAAGTATTCTAGAGTGGGAAAAACCTTTGAGAAGGGCAAACAAGATGAATGTTCCTGTAGCAAAACGATGTATCAAGTAGTCTGGGACTCTCTTAGTCTGCTTAGGGTTACACCAATACAGGCTGGGCAGAGACTGGCTTGAGAGCAGCCCTGAAGAGAGGGACTGGTGGATGAGAAGGTCAGTATGAGCCAGCAGTGTGCACTTGCAGCCCAGAGAGCAACCAGAGCCTGGGCTGCAGCAAAAGAAGTGATCCAGCAGGGTGAGGGAAGTGATCCTGCCCCTCTACTCTGCACTGGTGAGACCCCACCTGGAGTACTGCATCCAGTGCTGGAGACCCTGGGACAAGAGGGCTATGGATGTGTTGGAAGGGGTCCAGAGAAGGGCCACGAGGATGAGCAGAGGACTGGAGCTGCTCTGCTATGAGGACAGGCTGAAAGAGTTGGGGCTGTTCAGTCTGGAGAGGAGAAGGCTCTCAAGTGACCTTATTGTGGCCTTCCAGTATCTTAGGAGGGGTTACAAGAAGGCTGGGGAAGGACTTTTTAGGCTGTCGTGTAGTGATAGGACTGGGGGGAATGGAACAAAGCTGGAGGTGGGGAGATTCAGACTGGATGTTAGGAAGGAGTTCTTCAGCATGAGGGTGGTGAGAGCCTGGAATGGGTTGTGCAGGGAGGTGGTGGAAGCCTCATCCCTGGAGGTGTTTAAGGCCAGGCTGGATGAGGCTGTGGGCAGCCTGAGCTGGTGTGAGGTGTCCCTGCTCATGGCAGGGTGGTTGGAACTGGCCTTGTGGTCACTTCCAATCCTGACTGATTCTATGATTCTGTGATTGATTCTATGGTTCTATAGTTCTATGATTCTATGGTTTTATGATAAGCATCTACAAAATTCTGTATATTAGGGAAGAGGTAAATTCACTGTTTTAAAGGCTGATTACAGATACTTGTAAAAAGCAGAAAATGATGATGAGATGATTTATATGAGAGTATTGACAAGGTCTTGCAATGCCAGGACAAGGAGCAATGGGTTTGAACTGGCAGAGGGGAGATTTAGACTGGATGTTAGGAGGAAGTTCTTCACAGTGAGGGTGGTGAGGCACTGGCACAGGTTGCCCAGGGAGGTTGTGGCTGCTCCCTCCCTGGAGGTGTTCAAGACCAAGTTGGACGAGGCCTTGAGTGACCTGTTCTAGTGGAAGGTGTCCCTGCCTATGGCAGGGGGTTGGAACTGGATGATCTTTGAGATCCCTTCCAACCTTACCATTCTATGATTCTATGATTTAGTTAAGGTAAAATAAAATAAAACCAAAAAGTGGGGCATGGTATAAATATTCCATGTTTGCTTAGAGACAAGGCTAAGGGCCATATGGGTTAAAAATGTATCCTCACATTCAGAGGAACTACTATATCTAGTACTACAGTATGATACTAGTATATATAGTACTATGCTGGGTTATAAAATTAAATCTATGTATATTGTAAAAGGCTGAAGGAAAACTAAGAAAACAGAAGGGAAGCAAGACTGAGAGTGAACATAACTAAGACCAAGGAGAAACATCAAATTACTTTAAAATCAAAGAGGCTTAACAGAGGTATGGGTCTGATATGAGCAGGCTGTGGTGAAATTAAGTAATATAAAAAGATAGGAAAAATAAAAGATGTGCTTGTGTTGTTATATAACTGCACAATCGAAACTCCATTAGACAATTTCCAGTAGCAGGCACGGAAAGGGTTGCTCTTTAGCAGCTGCTAAATTTAGACATTTTTAAATTGGCATGCCCAGATAATTAGTCTCAACAGGACTGCCCAATGAGCTTCCTTGGTTCATTAATGTTGATTTTTGATAAGCTTTGAAATATTGGAGAAAGAGCACAAAACTGGCTAACATGCCAGCATTCAAAGAGGGTAAAAGGCATGACCTGGATAATTATGTGTCTGTCAGCTTGACATCACTTCTGGGCAAAATAATAAGAGACCTAATTAATAATGAATTAAAGAACTGTTGTATAATTAGTGCCAATCAACATGAGTTATAGAAAAACCAGACCATGTCAAGCTACCATGATGAAATTAGAGGTGTAATGGTTGCAGCTAAAAGTGTTAATGTAACATGCTGATTTCTGAGAAGATGAGGAGATTAGACTCTGTTTTGATTCAGAAATGAATGTCTTGTGTAATCAACAAGCAACACTTTATGTTTCATATGTACTAAAGAGTAGCTAATTTTTAGGTGTGAATACATTGGTGTGAAATGAGACTTATCACTGCCAGAATGCATTCCTCTTGACTGTTTCCTGTCTCAACCCTTTCTCAACAGTAGACTTGCTAGAGGGCAGGGATCCATCCAGAGGGACCTGGACAGGCTGCGCAGCTGTGCCCAGGCCAACCTCATGACATTCAACAAGTGTAAGGTCCTGCACNGCTGCAGTGTGAGTGCAGCCCAGACAGCAACTGTGTGCTGGCCTAAAGCAAGAGCAGTGTGGGCAGCAGGGCAAGGGAGGGGATTGTGCCCCTCTGCTCTGCTCTCCTCAGACCCCACCTGGAGTCCTGTGTGCAGTTCTGGAGACCCCAGCACAGGAAGGACAGCGGGTCCAGAGGAGGCAACAAAGTTGCTCAGAGGACTGCAACAGCTGTGCTGTGAGGACAGGCTGAGAGAGTTGGAGCTCTGCAGCCTGCAGAAGAGAAGGTTTCCAGGAGACCTTAGAGTAGCTTTGCAGGATCTGAAGGGGGCTACAGGAAGGCTGGGGAGGGACTACTGACAAGGTCTTGCAATGTCAGGACAAGGGGCAAGAGGGGAGATTTAGACTGGGTGTTAGGAAGAAGTTCTTTGCAGTGAGGGTGGTGAGACATCGGCACAGGTTGTCCAGTGAGGTTGTGGAGCACAGAATTCTGTGATTCTGTGCTCCACAACCTCCCTGGGGGTGTTCAAGGCCAGGTTGGATGAGGCCTTGAGTGACCTGTTCCAGTGGGAGGTGTCCTTGCCTATGGTGGGGGTGTTGGGACTGGATGAGATTTGAGGTCCCTTCCAACCTCAACCAAACCAACCAACCAACCAACAAACCCTCTGGTCTTTAGCTCACTGTCCTACAATAACATGTAGTATCTGCTGATGGTTTGCAGGACTGGAGCGTTGTTAAGTGAGGAAGAGGATTCAGCAGTGAAACCATCCCCTGCCAAAGCTGACATAAAGCCGAATGTGCTTCAGTGCAATGAACTGCACAAGAAAAATAGAATTGAGGAGAAAAATGTATTTCTGTGAAGTGAAAACTAACAGCCTGAGCTGTGATTTATCCTGTCAGTAGCAGCCTTAGTAAATTCAGGTAACAGGAAACTATGACTAGTACCTTTTAACTGGGGGGGCTTGTTGGTCATCAGGTTACTGTGAATTTCCATTTCTGTGCCTTAAGTCACTTCTCTGAGCTTTAGAGACATGCATCAAGTAGGCAGAGCTTTCTCTATTTGACATGAGTGCATTTGTTACCTGAGTACTGTGTCCAGTTTGAGGTCTATGGTTCATTAATTAACATTGCTGAATTAGAGAAAGTTCAGTGGCAGCCATGGCACTAATTACAAGAGTAGAAAATGTGGTGTGTAGTGAAGGATCTAACAAGCTTCATCTTGGCACTTCCTCATGAAGTGAGGTTAAGGGATGCCTTGATCAGGGTCTACCAGTACAAATGCAGGGGACAAATCCTTGATCACAGGATATTTAATCTGCTTTAAAATGATAAGATCTAGTGACTGGAAGCTGTTGACAGGCAGATTTGGGCAGGCAAAGGGAGCTTCACAGTAAGAGTGATGTACTAAGGGATGCAGTAAATTCTGCAGCGTTCCTGACTCTAGTTTTAAGGTTGTTGATTTCTAAGATGTGTGTTTCTTGATGCAAGGCTGTAAACTGGAAACCATGATGGACTCTGTTACAAATGTAATTAGGTCATGCAGTGGTCTGTTCTTAATCTGCAGAAATAAAATAGGTATCAGGTCAGATTCCATTGAACAGTGGTGCTTATTATTAAATTATTAAAAAAAAAAAGGTTAAAAATGCCTTCCAGACCTTGTTCTGAACAAGATGTGGGAAAGATCTGAACTTTGTTTTCCTATGAAAGCACTCTAATAGTCTGTATGGTGGGGACTTGAACTCTGCTGTTCTGAAAGAGTCTCTGGCTTTATAGCAATGTGTGAAAAGACCAAACCTAAAATCCTGAGGTTTATTGTGATGAGGAATTGTTATCATCTGCTTTATACCTAACAAACTGAAATAGTAATCTTCCAATATCTGAAGGGGGCCTACAGGAAGACTGGGGAGGGACTATTGACAAGGTCTTGCAATGCCAGGACAAGGGGCAATGGGTTTAAACTGGTAAAGGAGGGATTTAGACTGGATGTTAGGAGAAAGTTCTTTAGTGAGGCACTGGAACAGGTTGCCCAGGGAGGTTGTGGCTGCTCCCTCCCTGAAGGTGTTCAAGGCCAGGTTGGACAAGGCCTGGAGTAACCTGTACTAGTGGGAGGTGTCCCTGCCTATGGCAGGGGGTTGGAACTGGATGATCCTTGAGGTCCCTTCCAACCTTACCATTCTATGATTCTAAATAAAGAGAAAACCAAGGGAGCTCTTTAAGACAAGAACAATTAGAGGACTTACTGCCTGCTCTCCCTTTCTCAGGAGAAACCTGCACTACTTTTGGGGATGAAAATAAAACAGAATTGTTTACATTTAGGATTAACTCCCAGCTTCCAAAAGTTACTGTCATTTTAATTTTGTCAGTATTACTTTTGTGATGCACTTGTGTTACAGATGATGCAAAATTAATAATGGGTATTAATTTTGTTATCCAGGCAGAGATTGTTAATAACTATGACAATTGTTTATTAACATTAAATCTCACCAGAAAACTTATTTACAAGGTTCAAAACACAGGGTTTGGAAATTTATACANCTTTAATGTCCCTGGCCAATTTCAATTCGAGCTGTGCCTTAGCTTTCCTTACCACAGCTCTGTCTGCACGAACAGTATCTTTGTATTCATCCCATGTCCCCTGTCCTCGCTTCCATTCTCTATAAGCCTTCTTCTTGCTTTTGAGTGTATCCAGGAGAGGATCTCTATTACAAGAGGCTCTAAGTATTGACTCACAAAATAGTATCAGACAGTACCCAAAGCACACAGAGGGGTTGCTGTCAGTGGTCTCAAAGCTGTTAAAGGCTTTGGAGTTTCCCAGGCTCTTTTCTCAGGCATCTGGAGTCTGGCACAGTCTCTGACCTGGTTCCTCTTGACTCCCCATTCAGCAGCAGCCTTGCAGAGGGGCAGGCAGGTTGCAATGCCATGTGCAGGCTTGGCACAATGTCAGGCTGGCTGTGCAGGCCAAGTGCCTGCAGGCATTTAGAGCCTGTGCCTGGTAAGCTCTTGGAAGGCAGTTTGCAGGCAGTTCAGAATGCAGTGGTGCAGCAGGAGCACAGATACGAGGGCAGAGCACATGTTGTGCTACCTGCTCATCCCTTTTAATCAATACAGTCTGAGACCAATGGGCCTTTGGGCATAGATTAGCCAATCAGGATGGCACTTTGCCAATCTTGGCAATATTAGGTGAAGCCATAGGCTTGCTTTACCCAATTTGGGCAGAGCACAGCCTTGCACAAGGCAACCCTATGTACCTTGTCTACCAAAGGATGCAAATAAGTCTGAACAGGCCACAGACCTTAGGCTCAATGGCTTCAGGCTCTTTGTCTTCTTTCCTGCAGTTGCTTCTCCCCAAAACAGAAGGAAGAGGAGCAGAAAAACATCTCTGGCCAAGCCAGGACATAGATAAGCCTATTTTGGCCTGCTTAGGCCTACCACAACAACTTGATACTGTACCAGATTCTGGAATGAAGATAATTTTCTTAGCTTTGTTTGTCCTCTTAAATACCAAACCCAAAACCCCTAAACCAACCAACAAAGTTCAATAGAATCATAGAATCAGTCAGGGCTGGAAGGGACCACAAGGACCATCCAGTTCCAACCTCCCTACCATAGGCAGGGACACCTCACACTAGATCAGGCTGGCCACAGCCTCATCCAGCCTGGCCTTAAACACCTCCAGGGCCATCCCTGGCCTCAACCACCTTTCCAGGCTCTCACCACCCTCATGCTGAAGAACTTCTTCCTAACATCCAGTCTGAATCTACCCATTTCTAGCTTTGTTCCATACCCCCCAATCCTATCACTACCTGATAGCCTAAAAAGTCCCTCCCCAGCTTTCTTGTANCTAGCTTTGTTCCATTCCCCCCAATCCTATCACTACCTGATAGCCTAAAAAGTCCCTCCCCAGCTTTCTTGTAGCCCACTTCAGATACTGAAAGGTCACAATAAGGTCACCTGAGAGCCTTCTGCTCTCCAGGCTGACCAGCCCAAACTCCCTCAGTCTCTCCTCATAGCAGAGCAGCTCCAGCCCTCTGCTCATCCTCGTGGCCCTTCTCTGGACCCCTTCCAACATATCCATAGCCTTCTTGTATTAGGAGCTCCAGAACTGGATGCAGTGCAGTGCCATAGTCCTTGATTGTGGTCTACATTAAAAAGGAGAAAATAGCAGAAATATTCCAAAGAGAGAATATACACAGTTAAAAAAAAAAAAAAAAGTAAATAAATGTGTTTGAAAACAGCTGATACTTATGTTAAATGATGTTGAAATATGTTCCAACAGTAAATAGTGCCAGTGAAGACTGTTAGACTTGTGGGACTGGATAATTGTTGGAATAAAAGAAAGAGAAATGCAGGAAAAGAAAAATAATGAGCTGTGTAGAGGATGAACAGTGTTGATTCTGGGGAGTTACAGGATACCTCCCTTGTGGGAGAGAAGCAGGAGTCAAAGATAAGAGGAGCAGATGTCTCAGAGAAAAACAAGATCAAGGCAAGAAGTACGTTCAAAACAAACCTGTAAATCACTCCTATTATGTTAATGCTCTGTCCATATTACAGTAAGTAGCTCTGGCTGTAACAAAGTTGATTCTGCTTGCACTGGCAGACTTTGTGCATGCTTCTCTACAGATGACACTGAAAACAATTGGCTGAAGAGCTTTCATTGTTACTGGTATTGACAGATCTAACCTCTTGCAACATGCAGGAACCTTCAGAGAGCTGCAGGAAAGCTAATATGGTAATATTTAAAGATGCTGTTGATGGCAGCATCTTGCTGCTCACTCTTATTGCTTCCTGCCCCATTAAAAGAGTGATTAGCAGTTGTTATTCCACCTTTTATTACTGTATGCTTTTATTACTGTATGCTATAATCTTTGTTTTCTTTAGCTAAATGCACGGAATGAGTTGGTTTTGGATAAGTCTACACTCAGCAATTTTTCAAAACCTTAAAATATGATTAGCTGCAGTCACTGTAACACCTTAGCATACAGCACATTGCTGTTGCATGCAGAAATGAAATATTGAAGAGAGAGTTCCCTCTGCAAACTAGAGAATGTTTGATTGCATTCAGTGATTCTGTGCTCCACAACCTCCCCAAGGGGGTTCAGGACCAGGTTGAATGAGACCTTGAGCAACCTGTTCTAGTGGGAGGTGTCCCTGTCTATGGCAGTGGTTTGGAACTGGATGATCTTTGAGGTCACTTCCAACCTTACCATTCTATGATTCTAAGATTCTTTCTGAGTGCATGCACTTCTGCTGAGGTGGTTGGATGATGGCAAAATGTTAGCAGAGGGATGGATATGTCTGCTTTCTTACAGTGAGTTTGTTGTATAGGGTGTGCTTGGAAACACAAAGCTGACGGTACAAACTTTCAGGTAATAAGCACAGGTATCTGAATTTTGGGCTCTTGGCAAAGAGTCTGACAACTTGGCTGTCATTCCAGTTAGTGGAGTGATGTTTGAAGTAGAAACACAAATGGTGTTTTTGGACTCT
Organism: Eubucco bourcierii; assembly: GCA_013396675.1. Lineage (NCBI taxonomy): Eukaryota > Metazoa > Chordata > Aves > Piciformes > Ramphastidae > Eubucco > Eubucco bourcierii. The sequence goes on from VWZE01000748.1 coordinate 53,489, forward strand.
GCACCAGAATCATACAATGGTAAGGTTGGAAGGGACCTCAAGGATCAGCCAGTTCCAACCCCCTGCCATAGGCAGGGACACCTCCCACTAGCACAGGTCACTCAAGGCCTCATCCAACCTGGCCTTGAACACTTCCAGGGAGGGAGCAGCCACAACCTCCCTGGGCAACCTGTGCCAGTGTCTCACCACCCTCACTGCAAACAACTTCCTCCTAACATCCAGTCTAAATCTCCCCTCTGCCAGTTCAAACCCATTGCCCCTTGTCCTGTCACTGCAAGACCTTGTCAATAGTCCCTCCCCAGCCTTCCTGTAGGCCCCTTTCAGATCCTGGAAGGCTACTCTAAGGTCTCCTGGAAGCCTTCTCTTCTCCAGACTGCAGAGCCCCAACTTTCTCAGCCTGTCCTCATAGCAGAGCTGCTGCAGCCCTCTGAGCATCTTTGTGGCCTCCTCTGGACCCCCTCCAACACTTCCATGTCCTTCCTGTGCTGGAGGCTCCAGAACTGTACACAGTATCCAAAACCACAACTGCAGGCTTCCCCCCTGCCCCCCCGCCACCCCCCAGCCTTTTGCATTTTCCCCCTTCTCATTTTGCCTGTCTTCGTCTCTAAGGGTTTTTGCTCAGAGGCTGTTGTCAGGCCAACCCTACAATTTGATGTGTTGATCATTTTCTGCTATATAGGGAATATTAATGCTATTCTTTTCTGGTCTTGGGTTTTTATCTTCTGTAATTCTGTAAATTCTATGCTCCTGTGTATCTTGGCCTAAGTCTTATGGTAAAAAAGTATAGAATAATATTCCTTTCTCCCCTTCTTTTATGACTAGATGATCCTTGAGGTCCCTTCCAACCTTACCATTCTATGATTGTATGATTCTGCCCCTTTACTCTGCTCTCGTCAGACGCCATCTGGAGTCCTGTGTGCAGTTCTGGAGCCCTCAGCACAGGAAGGACATGGAATTGTTGGAGCAGGTCCAGAGGAGACCACAAGGATGCTCAGAGGGCTGCAGCAGCTCTGCTCTGAGGACAGACTGAGAGAGTTGGGGCTCTGCAGCCTGGAGAAGAGAAGTCTTCCAGGAGACCTTAGAGTAGTCTTCCAGTATCTGAAGGGGGCTACAGAAAGGCTGGGGAGGGACTATTGACAAGGTCTTGAAATGACAAGACAAGGGGCAATGGGTTTGAACTGGCAGAGGGGAGATTTAGACTGGATGTTAGGTGGAAGTTGTTTGCAGTGAGGGTGGTGAGACACTGGCACAGGTTGCCCAGGGAGGTTGTGGCTGCTCCCTCCCTGGAGGGGTTCAAGGCCAGGTTGGAGGAGGCCTTGAGTGACCTGTACTAGTGGGAGGTGTCCCTGCCTATGGCAGGGCGTTGGACCTGGATGATCCTTGAGGTCCCTTCCAACCTTACCATTCTATGATTCTATGATTTAAAAGGTGTAACTGGAGTGTACACAACAAAACCAAACCGGTCAGTACGAGACTATAAGCTTATATAGTTTTCTCTGTATCCCTGCTTTTTACTTTCTGTGCTGTCATATTCATTGCATGCTGATTTCACTACGTGGATATTTGGGTAAAAAAAAAAAAATAAGGATAGCATTCCATGCTGGCAAATCATAGCTTAGTTACAAAGCCAACATGATTCAGTACTTCATGATGAAGAATGGAGGAAAAGAGCCTTGTGTCATTCGAGTGAAAATATGCATGTGTGTACCAGGCAGTTGGAAAAAGTCAAGGAAGGGAGAAACCCAAACAAACCCATGATGATTTAATTATTTTTTTTGGTGGCTTGCCAGTGAAGCCAAGCAAAGTCATATTGTCAGCTCATCAGTCTGAACCCCATGGTACTATCTGAAGTGCTTCATGTATCATTCATTACAGCAGGTAGAGGAAGAGTGAAATGTGGTTCACTTCAGCAGTAAACTCCTTTAGGACTGTTTGGTTAAGTGACTTAATGGCTTATTCTTAATGTTCTTTTCTTTTATCTTGAGACCTCATAACTCAAAGTGACCAAAAATAATTCAAATTCTTCTTGGCAGGAGGTCACCTGTGAAATATTTTCTGTCCAACTTTATTATTTCTGAATGCAAAATGCCAAGAAAAATGTGTGTGCATGTCTGGGTATGTGAAAGACTTACAGATACATAAATCTTCTCTCTACAGCTAAGGCTCCTATATATCTTCTATATACTTCTGTGGCTTTTTACGATGGCAACAAAGTATTTTAAACCATATAATCTGTACCTTGTAGTCTGCTCCATCTTAAAAGCACTCAAGTCTTGACATTAGAAGAGAAGGCTACATTAGAGTAGCCTCCCAGTATCTGAAAGGGGCCTACAGGAAGGCTGGGGAGGGACTATTGACAAGGTCTTGCAATACCAGGACAAGGGGCAATGGGTTTAAAGTGGCAAAGGGGAGATTTAGACTGGATGTTAGGAGGAAGTTCTTTACAGTGAGGGTGGTGAGACACTGGAACAGGTTGCCCAGGGAGGTTGTGGCTGCTCCCTCCCTGGAGGTGTTCAAGACCAGGTTGGAGGAGGCCTTGAGTGACCTGTGCTAGTGGGAGGTGTCCCTGCCTATGGCAGGGGGTTGGAACTGGCTGATCCTTGAGGTCCCTTCCAACCTTACCATTGTATGATTCTGATTCAGAGTCCAAAACCACCATTTGTGTTTCTACTTCAAACATCACTCCACTAACTGGAATGACAGCCAAGTTGTCAGACTCTTTGCCAAGAGCCCAAAATTCAGATACCTGTGCTTATTACCTGAAAGTTTGTACTGTCAGCTTTGTGTTTCCAAGCACACCCTATACAACAAACTCACTGTAAGAAAGCAGACATATCCATCCCTCTGCTAACATTTTGCCATCATCCAACCACCTCAGCAGAAGTGCATGCACTCAGAAAGAATCTTAGAATCATAGAATGGTAAGGTTGGAAGGGACCTCAAAGACCTAAATCATTCTATGATTCTATGATTCTCCATAACTCTTTTAAACTGCATTATCAGAAAAGGTAAACGAG
>VWZE01000749.1:5506-21869 GCA_013396675.1 Eubucco bourcierii
GCGGGCAGCCCGGCCCCGCCGCTGCAGGCAGATCGGCCCCGCCGCTGCAGGCAGATCGGCCCCGGTGCTGCAGGCAGATCGGCCCCGGTGCTGCAGGCAGATCGGCACCGCTGACACCAGCCCCAGCTGCAGCTTGCTGCTGTGTCAGAGGAGGCTTTGGGACCAGCCTCAGCTGCAGCTCACTGCTGGGTCAGAGGAGGCTTTGGGACCAGCCTCAGCTGCAGCTCACTGCTGGGTCAGAGGAGGCTTTGGGAGCAGCCTCAGCTGCAGCTCGCTGCTGGGTCAGAGGAGGCTTTGGGACCAGCCTCAGCTGCAGCTCACTGCTGGGTCAGAGGAGGCTTTGAGAGCAGCCTCGGCGGCAGCTCACTGCTGGGTCAGAGGAGGCTTTGGGACCAGCCTCAGCTGCAGCTCACTGCTGGGCCAGAGGAATCTTTGAGAGCAGCCTCAGCTGCAGCTCACTGCTGGGCCAGAGGAGGCTTTGGGACCAGCCTCAGCCTCATCTGCAGCTTGCTGCTGGGTCAGAGGAGCCTTTGAGACCCTCTTTGAAGGGCCTTTTGGGTACCTCCAGATGTAGGCAAGCTCTGGCTCATGCTTGGGTTCCACTCCAGCTCCTTCACTCCCACAGTTTGGCACTGCCATACTGGTGTGGCACTGCCAGCACCAGCCTCACCACTCCCATTCCAGTTAGGATTGAGACAAGGAAGCTTCAACAGAGCCCAACAGTAGGTGACTCTTCCTCCTCCTCTTCCTCCAGCACCCTGTGACACTTGATCCTGCCATGCTGCCAGCGCTTCCCCAGCGAGGATGAGGAGTTTATGGACACTGTGGGGTTTTAAGATTAATTGGACTAAGTTCTTGCTAATGAGGGGGTTTTTTTAATTGTTATTAGTAGTATTTTTAAGCAGTTCTTTGCCAAGCTGCAGGAGAAATGATTGCAGGTTTTCATACAGGACAGGAAAAGCCATATTCTGTGGGCTTGGGGGGATTAGAGATCCAGCAGCAGATCTGAGGACCTGAGGCAATGAGTTTGGCTCCCACCCTTAAAAAAAACCCAACCAAACATTTGGGCTGGACACATCAAATAGAGAGTTTGGGCCAAAAAAAAAAAAAACCAAAAAACACCAAAACCAAAAAACCACCCCAAAAAAACTTTGTATATGTTGGATCAGGAACAGCTGGAGATGAAATTTGTACATATTGGGTCCAAACCAGCTGGAGAGAAGGATGAAATTGGTGCACTTTGGGTTAAAAACGGCTGGAGAAGGATGAAGTTTGTGCATATTGGGTCAGAAACAGCTGGAGAAGGATGAAATTGGTGCACATTGGGTCAGAAACAGCTGGAGAAGGATGAAGTTTGTGCATATTGGGTCAGAAACAGCTGGAGAAGGATGAAATTGGTGCACATTGGGTCAGAAACAGCTGGAGAAGGATGAAGTTTGTGCATATTGGGTCAGAAACAGCTGGAGAAGGATGAAATTGGTGCACTTTGGGTTAAGAACAGCTGGAGAAGGATGAAATTGGTGCACATTGGGTTAAAAAACAGCTGGAGAAGGATGAAATTGGTGCACTTTGGGTTAAGAACAGCTGGAGAAGGATGAAATTGATGCACTCTGGGTTAAGAACAGCTGGAGAAGGATGAAATTGGTCCATACTGGGTTAAAAGCACCTGGAGAAGAATAAAATTAGTACATATTGGGTCAAATACAGCTGGAGAAGGATGAAATTGGTACACAGGGTTGATTGATTGATTGATTGATTGATTGATTGATTTTACAGCAGCTCAACCAGGAGGGGCTGCAAAGGGTTAAACTGCTGCAGCTAAAATTAGGCTGCTCCAAGCCCCTGGTTTGGTGCTGAGCATGAGGCAGGGCTGCAAGGGGAGCAGAAGGCAGGCAGCTGTCCCACAATGACTTCCAGATGTGCCCCTCAGCACAAGCAGAAATCATCCAGGTAGCATCTAAGGGGTTTGACCCACATCCAGAGAGGCTCATTTGGGTTCAGGGTGCTTGGAAAGCTGAACACAAGAGGAGACAACAGACACAAGACAAGGGCTGAGGGTTTTACCTGCAAGAGAAAGATTTAGACTGGGTCTAAGGAAGATTATTTTTTGACACTGAGAGTGGTAAGACCTTGACCCTGGTTGCTCAGAGAGGTAGGAGATGTCCCATCCCTGGAACCATTCCAGCTCAGGTTGTTTGGGGCTCTAAGCAACTTGCAGATGTCTCTGCTGACTGCACTAAATGAGCTTTAAAGGTCTCTGTTCACCCAAACCAGGCTCTGATTCTATGTCCAAGAAGGGTTTTTTGGTTTGGTTTTGTGGTTTGGTTTTTTTTTTTTTTTTTTTTTTCAGTGGGAAGAAAAAAATATTAGGTCTACCCAGAAATTGAGGGGACTTTAAGCTGCCAGCCCCACCTTTAGTGGGGGAGCAGCTGCAGAGTAAGATTGCAGGCTGGGGCAAGGCAGCTCTGATAAGGTGAGAGAAATGTTGTCAGGAATGAAGCTGAGATGCTTCAGCAAGGGCCAAGTTTCTTCTTTCCTCCTTGCTTTTCTGCAGGGGAGGAGGTTGTTTTCTCTCCTTAAAGGGCTGAATCTCAGAGTGTGCTGAACTCTGGCCTTTATCCTCACTGGGTGTGATCCTCTGTGTCCTTCAGAGCCTGTAACAAAGTCTCATTTTCACTCCAGTGAGGCAAATAGTCCCAAATGCCGCTTCCTAACCCAGGTCTTAAAAACCTGGTTTGTATCCCTTGGCACCAAATGGTAATCGAAACACCTTACAGGGCCAAGCTGGAGTGCTCAGCATGCACCCAGCCTGTGAAGAAGCAGGGACAGTTGGGAATGTTGCTCTCCCCACAGCCCACTCCTGACCTTGCAAGAGCAACAGGAAATACGATGCCAATTAGGCAGCAGTGAGTAACAAAGTGTCTTCAGCAATGAAGGCACCCAAGGGAAAACTCTGAATAGGAGGGGGGAAAAAAAAAAAAGGAGTTTGTTTCTGATGTGATGTCAATTAAGTGTTACTCCATAAATACCAGTCAAGAGGGAAACAAAACGTTCTCCTGGGAGTGAAGCCATCAGGAGACACCAATCTGGTCTGTGTGCTGTTTTCAGGCTGTGTTTTTATTAACTTCCTCCCTCAGTACAGTGGTGATATTTCAGGTATCAACAGGTATTTATAACCAAAAGTACAGACAGCTAAATAAAGTGTCAAACATCACCACCTGGGTTCTGTTTTCTCTGTTCTTCTCAGAATGCACAGGCAAAAAGAAAGAAAAAAAAAAATCCACAGGGCCAAAAAGTTATTTTAATTTCTTTTGTAACCCATTCTAATACAACTAAATAGTTCCAAACAATTTATTCACTTTATTCATCTAGCTGTGATGATTTTTTTTTTAACTGCCAGGACTTCTACAGGTCTGACAGGATCCTCTGCTCACTGTGGCTTTTGTCTCTTGGTTGCAAATACACACACAGCAGAGTTTTTTTTTTGCAGTGCAGTGCAGTGTTACACCAGGCCACTGAGGTCTTGTGATGGAGTTCCCTGCACACACACCCACCCCCCCCNTGCAAAGAGATACAAGTTAAAGGTAATACAGAAACACAATCCCCCCTCCCAGAAATCAAGAGTCCCCAGGAGGGGCTCCCAACCACCCTTCCACCTTCTTCCCACCCCTCCTCTACCTTACCCCAGGGTTTGCCTTACGTGCAAAGGTGAGTATGGAGGATGGGCCAGGGGAGTTAGAAGGAAAGTGGTTGGTCAGGTTAGCAGAGATCCAGATCAAGCCAGTAGCTCGAGAGAACGAGACTCTCTGAGTGTCTTACCTATGTTTGTGTTCTTATACATCTCAGCAAGACTGAGTGAAGCAGACATCACCATTGTTTGCTTTTCACAGCCTATAATTTTCTCCATTAAAATATTCCAATTAGCCTCAAACCCGCACAGGTCAGTAAAGTGATATGATGTTAAAAATATGCATCCTCTGGAATATTAAATGAAAACCTATGACCGGGCGTGGAAGGCTCAGCGAGGCCTAGGGTGGGTCGAGCTGTCGCAGGTTGGGTCGGGGCCTGCTAGGCCGCGGGGCCTGCCGGGATCTATCGGAGCCTCCCCGAGAGCGGGATGCTCCCGGTGCGGGGGTTCAGCTGCTGCACCCTGACGTCACAGCGCAGCCTTCGCAAAACTACGTCACCAGCAGTGACTACATCACCAGCAAGCCCTCGTTGCCATGGCACCCGCAGTCCCCGCCGCAGACGCCCCGATGTGACCCCCTGGGCGAAAGGAGGAAGTGACGTTAGTGGCAAGGACGCTCGCAGTGGGGGCGGGGCGCGCACCCAATCCTCCAATAGAAATTGATGCTCCTCCATGAGGGGCGGGGCAAAGGGNATCACCAGCAGTGACTACATCACCAGCAAGCATCACCTCGTTGCCATGGCACCCGCAGCCCCCGCCGCAGACGCCCCGATGTGACCCCCTGGGCGAAAGGAGGAAGTGACGTTAGTGGCAAGGACGCTCGCAGTGGGGGCGGGGCGCGCACCCAATCCTCCAATAGAAATTGATGCTCCTCCATGAGGGGCGGGGCAAAGGGAAGAGACTGCGCTCTGACTGGCTGGAGAGCGTGCGTCGTTTGGCAGCGGGAAGGAGGTGACCCAAACGAGATGGTTGATTGGCTGCCGCCCTGCTGGAGGGGGCGGGGCGGGCCACCTGATATGGAGGGAGGTGGCGGGGCGCTGCCGGCCTCAAAGACGGTAACTGCCGACCGGGACACTCGGGGGAGCGCAGCCCGGAGCCTACTCGCTGCGATCGGGCAGGACGACTCAGCTCTTCACTGGACGGGAGGACGAGAAGGGGCGGGCTGACCCCCTCAGCGCGGCGGCAGTGTCTGCCCGGGGGTCCCGGGCCTGGGCTTTCCTCAGGTCCCAACCTGTACGCGGCGGGGGAAGGCAGAGTGGGAAGTAGAGCAGGGGGAGCCGCTGGGGTGGAGCTATTGGAGCTGTGTTGCTAAATCGCGCGGTGGGGACGGGCTCTGTGTGTCCCTACCCCCAAGCCCGAAGGTGTGGTGCTACAGGCTGACTCTTAACAACCGTTTCTCACCGCTCCTCGCGAGCAGGACCAGGCACGGAGCGGGGCCGAAGGTTTCGGTTTGCTTGTTCTCAATGAGGCTTTCTCACAACCCTTGAAGCCCTTAGGAAAAGGGACAGCTCTGGTTATGGCTGTGCAATCCGCCTGTAAAAATGGGCACAGCGTGGGGCAGTTCGTGGAGGGTCTAAGTGGCCTCTGATCCGATTGGGGAGCTGCAGGCTCTGCAGGCCCACAGCAGGGGTTCGTTTTTGGTACACTTGGAAGTTCAGGGAGACCTTAATGTTGGCCAGCCAGAGAAAGATTGTTACAACTTGATTTGAGGGAGAATACACTGGAAGGAGGTAATCTAAGGACCTCAGAGGGGATAATTGCTACATAGTTGTAACCAGGTTGTCTGTTTCTCTTCTGATGCCTTCAAGAAAGAAGACAACAAACACAGGCCGAGTGTTGGGTAACTTTTCCTTGCTTTCTCCTTCAGAGCACGCTGGTGTTTTCCTTTGGTGTGTCAGACAGACATGACAGACCAAGAGTATGTCCTCTGCACCTGGAAGAAACGTTTGTGGCCTGCAAAGGTAAAGCAGGTGAACCAATTTGGGTTGGGTTGAAAGAGACCCTTTAAGATCAGCCAGTTCCAAGCCCCCTTGCTATGGGCAGGGACACTTCCCACCAGTACAGGTTGCTCAAGGCCCTCATCCAGCCTGGCTTTGAACACCTCCAGGGAGGTTGTGGAGGATCTCTGATACCATTCTGTGCTCCACAAAGTCCCTGGGCAACCTGTGCCAGTCTCTCCCCACCCTCCCTCTCAACAATTCCTTCCTCTTTTCCACTCTCCCTCTCCCTTCTCTCAGCTCAAAACCATTATCCCTCATCCTGGCACTCCCAGCCCTCATCAAAAGTCCTTCTCCAGCTCTCCTGCAGCCCCTTTCAAGTACTGGAAGGCTGCTTTGAGGCCTCCCTGGATCCTTCTCTTCTTCAGGCTGCACACTCCCAGCACTCAGCCTGTCCCCCCATGGGGAAAGGTTTGTGTCTGGAACTTAGACCTGGCTGAGATGGAGCAGTAAGAGCTTCAGGTTAACACATTTCTGGCAGGAGGCTTGATTTAAGTGATCTTTGAGGTCCTTTCCAAGGCAAATGATTCTGGGAATATTTTCATTAAATAATTTGGGAATAAATAAATAATCTGGGAATAATTTCATTAAATAATTTGGGAATCATAATCTGGGAATAATTTCCTTAAATAATTTAGGAATCATTAAATAAGATGAGAATAATTTCATTAAATGATTTGGGAATAAATAATCTGGGAATAATTTCATGAAATAATTTGGGAATAATTTAATTAAATAATTTGGGAATCAATAATCTGGGAATAAGTTCATTAAATAATTTAGGAATCATGAAATGATTCTGAGAATAATTTCATTAAATAATTTGGGAATCATCATCTGGGAATAATTTCATGAAATAATTTGGGAACAATGAAATAATTTGGGGATAATTTAATTAAACAATTTGGGAAGAATTAAATAATTTGGGGATAATTTCATTAAATAATTTGGGAACCATGAAAGAATCTGGGAATAATTTCATTAAATAATTTGGGAATCATGAAAGAATCTGGGAATAATTTCATTAAATAATTTGGGAATCATTAAATAAGATGAGAATAATTTCATTAAATAATTTGGGAATAAATAATCTGGGAATAATTTCATTAAATAATTTGGGAATCATAATCTGGGAATAATTTCATTAAATAATTTAGGAATCATGAAATAATCTGGGAATAATTGCATTAAATAATTTAGGAATCGTGAAATGATTCTGGGGATAATTTCATTAAATAATTTGGGAATAAATAAATAATCTGGGAATAATTTCATTAAATAATTTGGGAATCATGAAAGAATCTGGGAATAATTTCATTAAATAATTTGGGAATAAATAAATAATCTGGGAATAATTTCATGAAATAATAAAGGAGCTGATTTCTAGAGCCCCTGATCCTGCAGCCAAAAGCCTCCCAACACCTCCAAGGTGGTTGTGGATCACAGAATCAAACCCACAACTTCTTTTTTTTTGCACTGCTGCTATTAAAAAGGTGACATCAGAGCTGTCCTCTTATCCCAACACAGCTTGGTTGAGGCTTTCAAGCAGGCATTTTCCTCTCCTCTTTTCATGCAGGTTTTGTGCAAATCTGGAGCTGCTGGGCAAGGATCCATCAGTGAAGGGAGGAAGACTTCTTTTGAAGTTGAAATACTTGGCTTGAAAGAACAGTTGAGTATCTTTGTCCCTGTTGTGTTTGTGCTGTTGGGGATGGAAAGAAAAAGGGAAAAAAAAAAAAGAGGCAATCCCTTTTATTTAAGGATACCTGTGAGTATCAGTCATTTCCAGGAGGATTAGCTAAGTATCCCAAAAAAAAAAAACAACCCAACCAACCTGTTGCCTTTGCCACAGTTGTTTCATGCTTTATTCCCTGAGCCCTGTGTTGGTTGTTGGCTCAAGCATCCTTCCTGTGTTGGTTTGGGGTTTAGTTTATTGTCTTCTGCCCAAAAGTAACAGGTTTGAGGAGGGGGAGGAAAAAAAACCACAAACAAGCTCTGCTGTGAGGACAGGCTGAGAGAGTTGGGGCTCTGCAGCCTGGAGAAGGCTTCCAGGAGAGCTTGGAGTGGCCTTGCAGGATCTGAAGGGGGCTGCAGGAAGGCTGGGGAGGGACTGTTGAGAAGGGCTGGGAATGGCAGGCCAAGGGGAATGGGTTTGAAGTGGCAGAGGGGAGATTGAAAGTGGATGTGAGGAGGAAGTTGTTTGCAGTGAGGGTGGTGAGAGACTGGCACAGGTTGCCCAGGGAGGTTGTGGTTGCTCCCTCCCTGGAGGTGTTCAAGGCCAGGTTGGATGAGGCCTTGAGTGCCCTGTGCTGGTGGGAGGTGTCCCTGCCTATGGCAGGGAGTTGGAACTTGGCTGATCCTTGAGCTCCCTTCCAACCTTCCTATTCTATGATTCCATAAGCCTGGAAATGGCAGCAGGGTGATGCATTTGATGCTGTTTTAATGCTGTGATGTTTGCAGGGTGAGTGTGAGCTGTGCCAAGGCTGTGCCACTGAAGGAGGAGAGCATAGAACTCATCGCCTCCAGCTTAGGTGAGCAGGTGACCAAAAGAGTTGCTGTTTTGCCTGGGATTCTGAATGCAAACTCTTCCCCCTCCCCTCCCCCAGACCTCTTAGGAGCTCTCTGTTTTGACTGAAGTAGTTCAGCTGCTTTTTAAAATTCTTTTCCTTCCTTCTTTCTGTCCTGTCTATAAAGTTTGGCAGTAGACGAAATGCTTCTCGCAGCTGCTTCACTTCTTCCCCCTCCCCTGTAGTCTGTGTTGGAATGGGAAGGAAATGTTTGTCCATCATAGAATCACAGAATGGGGTTGGGTTGGAAGGGATCTTTTTAAAGATCAGCCAGTGCCAACCACTCTGCCTTGGGCAGGGGCAACTCCTACCCACCCCAGGGTGCTCAAGGCCTCATCCAGCTTTGCCTCGAACACCCCCAGGGAGGTTGTTGGAGCATAGAAGCACAGAATGTGATCTCTGATCACATTCTGTGCTTCTGTGCTCCAACAACCTCCCTGGGCAACCTGTGTCAGTGTTTCACCACTCTCCCTCTCACCAATTTCTTCCTCCTCTCCTCTCTCCCAGTTTAAATCCATTCCCTCTCACCTTCTAGGCAAAATAATCTTGCCCTGTCCTCTTTGCCTTCATCCTGGCTGATTAAAAATGCAACTCAGCACTTAAAAAGATGTGCTTGAAAGAAAAGGAAAAAAGAAAAAAAAAAAGATCTCCTCTCTCCTCTCCAACTCATTGCTTTTATTCTCCTTCACCAGAGCAGAAGAAAGACTCAAGTGAGGCTGTGGAGGAGCTGAAATATCGTCGCTCTCTCAAGATTGCCTTGGATGTTTTGACTCAAAATGGCTTAGCCAGACAAGTGGCACCTTCAGGAGGACCAAATTCTCTATTGTCCCAGGAAAACACAACAGGACCTCCCTCCTCTACCTGCTTAGGCAGCTGTCAAGTGCTCCTTAAAGGAAAGTCAGAGCCTGAGACTCCCAGGAAGAAAAGACAGCAAAGAAATAACCTCAGCCCCAAGACTGCTAATAAAAACCCGACCCAGAAAGCTTCCCTCAGGCTGGAGGAGAGCAAAACAAACCCTTCCAGGTGTTCTGCTGGGGACTTGTCTACTACAGCAAAACCAGAGAGTCAAAATGGCAAAATATCAGCACCAAAATCCCTTCCAAAAGAGAAAAAAGCCAAACCCAGATCGTTGGCCAAGTCCAGCCCAAGAAACAAAGCTTCCTTTAGACCCAAAGGGGAGAGGAGGAAGCAAGGAGGAAGACAACCAAGAGCTGCAGGATCAGCTGTGTTGTGTGGGGATGATTCCCCTCAGGATCAAGCTCAACCCTTCCCTAGGCATGGATCTCCTGTCAGGAGGGTGAACATCAGGAGTCAGCCTAAAAGGACCTTACTGAATTCTTGTCCAAATGCTTCAGAGGACTTGGAAAAAAACATCAATAGTGAGAGTGAAAATTTGGTGAAGCAGCTGGATGGGAGGAAAAAACCACGGAGCTTAAAAAGGGTTAATAGAGAACAGGAGTTGGGAGCAGCTCTGCCCTCGGGCAGGAAGAGGAAGTGCAGGAGTTACTCCAAACCTTCCTCTGAGCCTTCTCCCCAGGGGTCTCTTTTGGAGAGGTTCCCTTCCCGACCTGAAGAAAAAGGAAATGAGAACAGTTCACCAGAGGCCACCAGGAAAATAAAACACTTTCAGCTGCCTGACTTTGAGGAAGATGAAGGTGGGCAAATGGCTTAGGAAGGGAGGAGGGAGGGGGTTAAAATAAACCCCAACCAAACCACTTCACCCTTAGCTGACTGCCAACTGCTGTAAGCTGATCTCTTGGAATGCTGCTTTTGTTGGTCCTTTAAATTGTTGATTTTTTTTTTTTTTTTTTTTAGTTCCTTCTTTTTAGGGTTTAGGTTTTGGAGGAGCACCAAATGCAGCAGTTGTGTTGTGGGATGAAGGTTGCTGTGGCTCTGGAATGGTTTGGTTGCTGGTGAGGGGTGGTAGAAATTCTTCCTCCTTGCCAGCTGAGTCACTAATTGCTCACTTGGCTTTGGTTTCACTCTTTAGGTGAATGTGTGAGGTGAAACCGTGTCCTGGAAAGGGACAGGTTGCTACAGGCTCTTGAAGCATGAGGAAGGGAGGTTTAGAGTGGAGAGGAAGAAGGAATTGTTGAGAGGGAGGGTGAGGAGAGGCTGGCAAAGGTTTGCCCAGGGAGGTTGTGGAGCACAGAAGCACAGAATGTGATCTTTGATCACATTCTGTGCTTCTGTGCTCCACAACCTCCCTGGAAATGTTGGAGGTCAGATTGGATGAGGCCTTTGAGGCACCCTGGGGCTGGTAGGAGATGTCCCTGCCCCATGGCAAGGAGGTTGGAACTGGTTGAGCTTTAAGATCTCTTCCAACCCAACCCATTCCAATGATTTTTATCCACCTAGGCTGTTCTTGATCCTCTCCCAGCTTTCATTCAGCTTTATTAGGGAGAGAATTGAGTGTGTGTGGTGGGGCAGAGCCTGGTGTTGGGATTCACTCACCCCTGATGTCTCTCACCTGCTTTGAAGCTGCTCCTCTTGCTAATTGCTGATCCCTTTAATTGCTCTTTCATGCTGATGAATGCTGCTGCTGTTGGCAGGACTGGAATTGTCTGACCTGTCTTCAAAGATCCCAGCCTCAGAGAGCCTCTCTCACCTCTCAGCTTTGTTAGATGAGGAGGAAGAGGAAGATGAAGAGCTCCCCTCTATTTTATCCCCTCAAGGTGAGACATCAGCCCGGGGAGGTGGTGGAATCCTCATCCCTGCAGGTGTTCAAAGAAACACTGGGGCATGATTTAGTGGCCTTGGTGGGGTTGGGTTGGAGTTTGGACTTGGGTTGCTCTTCGAGGGCTTTTCCAGCCCAAACACTTCTGTGCTCAGTGCACCTGCAGGAGAGTTCTGCACCCAGGGCTGCTGTGGTGTTTTAGAAGGGGGTGGTGTGGGAGTGTGTTTGTGCTTCCAGCTGGCTGGCAAGCCTGGGCCTGGCAGTGCAAACCTGGCAAGGAGAGGTGAACCCAGCTCTGTTTACACTTGGAATGCAGTGCAGAAAGGCTTTTAGAAACGGAATGAAATGTAAATCCCTGTGAAATGGGACAAGGACCCAGCACTGAGGTTGCTGAGCTCCTCTGGGAGCTGTTTCTACTGAGCTTGGACCTGTGGCAGTTCCTGTGCTGCATTTTTTTTTGAGGGGTTGTGGGTGGAGCTGACACTCTCAGGTCAGTTAAGACTTGTAAAAGCTTTTGGGGTGAAGCTGCTGAGGAGGCTGCTGGCAGAGGGCAAGGTGAATGTCTTGGTTTGTAAGGCAAACTTTGTCTTCCATCACAGAACCCCAAGCAATCGAGGAAGGGATTTTGGTGTGGTGCAAGCTGCGAGGTTATCCCTACTGGCCAGCAGTGGTAAGAGCAGCGCTGGGGTTGGGGCTCAGCAGGAGGTGCTGGTCCAGCTCGGGGATGTCTTTTGCACAGCTTGCATTGAGGTTGGAAGGGACCCTCCAAGTTCAGCTTGTCCAAGCCCCCTGCAGGCAGCAGGGACAGCTCCAACCGGAGCAGGCTGCACAGGGACACAGCCAGGATGGTCTGGAATGTCCCCAGGGATGGGAGCTCAAGCACCTCCCAGGGCAGCCTGTGCCAGGCTCTGCCCAGCCTAAACTCCTTCCTGATGCCCAACCTAACTCTGCCCTGCTGCACTTCCAAACCATTGCCCTCAGCCTGTCCCCACAGCCCCTCCTGAGCAGTCCCTCCCCAGCCTGCCTGCAGCCCTCTGCAGATATTGAACTGCAGCTCTGAGCTCTGCCTGGAGCCTTCTGCAGGCTGCACAGCCCCAACTCTGCCAGCCTGTGCCCACAGCAGAGCTTCTCCTGCCCTCTCAGCATCTCTGTGCCCTCCTCTGGACCTTCTCCAGCAGCTCCAGGTCCTTCTGCTGGGCCCCAGCCCTGCAGCTGAGCTCTCCCCAGAGCAGAGCACAGGGGCAGGATCTCCTCTCACCAGCTCTGCCCACACTGCTTTGGATGCTGCCCAGGCTGCCCTTGCCCTTCTGGGCTGCCAGTGCCCACTGCTGGCTCCTGCCCAGCTTCTCCCCCACCAGCACCCCCAAGGCCTTCTCTGCAGGGCTGCTCTCAAGCTCCTCACCCCCAGCCTGGATTGGTACCCAGAGCTGCCCTGAGCCAGCTGCAGGACCTTGCCCTGTGCCTTGGTGACCCTCAGGAGGTTCTCCTCAGCCACCTCTGCAGGTCCCCTCCGGCTGGTTCCCATCCTCCATTCCCTTCTAGAGCTGGAAGTGTTAAAGATCTTCCAGCTGAGGCATTCCAGAGAGACTACAGAAGTACATTTCCATATCAATAGGAACACCTAAAAGCATGGAAACACCTAAAAGCTCCCCGTGGGCGGAGCTGTTTGTCCTAGAGGAAGGATCAGCTCTGAGCCTGTTCTCCCTTTTGTCCCCAGCCTGACAAAAGGAGGAGGAGAACTCCTGGAGTACTAATTAAAGGCTCACCTTAACTTTCCACACTCCACTGCTGTGTAGCAGGGATGGAATCCCGGGATTTGGGGGGATTTTGAGGCTCTTCAGTGAGGCTTTGTCCTTCCAACAGGTGAAAAACGTGAAGAGGAAGCACCGGAAGGCCTATGTGCTCCTGATCGATGGCACGACCAGTGAGAAGAAAAAAGGGTAAAATGTTGCAGCTTCTCTTCACTTCTTGGGGTTCTGGAAGCTTCTCTCTCCCTGCCAGAGGGCAGTGTCACCTTCAGCTCACCCCGGGGTCAGCCTCAGAGGGGGAGGGGTTTGAGGTGTGGGGCAGGCTGATGTCCTGTCAGCACCAAAAGGGGAGGATTTGGGGACTCAGTGAGTGCTGAAGTGTGGTGCTTGAGCTGCCTGCAATCACAGGGACTGCTTTGGGAGGTTCTGGATTGAAGTTGGGTACTGAACTTTTAAGATAAGATTCCTTGGGTTTGTCATAGAATGGGAAAGTTGGAAAGGACCTCAAGGATCAGCCAGTTCCAACCTCCTGCTATAGACAGGGACACCTCCCACTAGCACAGGGCACTCAGGGCCTCATCCAACCTGGTCCTGAACACCTTCAGGGAGGTTGTGGAGCACAGAAGAGCTGCAGGGAGGTTGTGGAGCACAGAAGCACCCAACGTGATCTTTGATCCTTGGGCAACTTGTGCCAGTGTCTCCCCACCCTCAACCTGTGCCAGTCTCTCACCACCCTCACTCCAAACAACTTCCTCCTAACATCCACTTTCAATCTCCCCTCTGACACTCCAAACCCATTCCCCTTGTCCTGCCATTCCCAGCCCTTCTCAATAGTCCCTCCCCAGCCTTCCTGCAGCCCCCTTCAGATCCTGCAAGGCCACTCCAAGCTCTCCTGGAAGCCTTCTCCAGGCTGCAGAGCCCCAACTCTCTCAGCCTGTCCTCACAGCAGAGCTGCTGCAGCCCTCTCAGCATCTTGGTGGCCTCCTCTGCACTGCCTCCAACACTTCCATGTCCTTCCTGTGCTGGGGGCTCCAGAACTGCACCCAGGACTGCAGCTGGGGTCTGAGGAGAGCAGAGCCAAGGGGCACAATCCCCTCCCTTGCCCTGCTGCCCACACTGCTCTTGCTGCAGCCCAGCACACAGTTGCTGTCTGGGCTGCACTCACACTGCAGCCTCAGCTTGAGCTTTTCCTCACCCCACACCCCCAGGGCCTGTTCCTCAGGGCTGCTCTCAGCCATTCCCCACCCAGCCTGGAGCTGTGCTTGGCATTGTGCCTACCCAGGGGCAGGATCTTACACTTGGCCTTGTTGAATGCCATGAGGTTGGCCTGGGCACAGCTCTGCAGCCTGTGCAGGTCCCTCTGGATGGATCCCTGCCCTCTAGCAAGTGACTGTGCCACACAGCTTGGTGCCAGCTGCAAACCTGCTGAGACTGCACTGATTCCTCTGTCCATGGCACTGACAAAGATGTCAAACAGCACTGGTGCCAGCACTGACCCCTGAGGGAGCCACTTGGCACTGATCTCCAGGTGGACATTGTGCCCTTGATCACCACTCTCTGTGTGCCACCATCCAGCCAATTCCTTACCCAGCAGTGCTCCACACATCCAGTCCATGTTTTCCCAGTTTGGTGCCCAGGATGTCCTGTGGGACAGAGTCAAATACTCATCCTGAAAACCAGAACCAATAAAAGCTTCATTCCTGACACCCACCCCCACCAAATTCCTAGGGAGCTGTGGAATTGCTGGTAACAGAGGTGCAACTCATGTGCTGCATCTCCCTGACTGTGCTGCTTTGTCTCATTCAAGTTTCTCAGTCCCTCTGAAGAATCTGAAGCACTTTGACTGTGAGGAAAAGCAGGAACTCATAGTAAGTACTCCCAGGAGCATGTGTTGGGAAGGGTTTGGGTGTACACTCAGTGTGTAACCCTGGGGTTGGGGGGCTGCTGGTCTGGGGCTGCTCGGAGGATCACAGAATGGGGTTGGGTTGGAAGGGAGCTTCAAGAGCATCCAGTACCAACCTCACTGCCAGGGGCACAGGCACCTCCCATCAGCTCAAGGCCTCATCCAATCTTTTCCTGAACACCTCCAGGGAAGTTGTGAGGCACAGAAACCTCAGGTTGTGAATGCTTTGAGTTCAAAAGGACCTTACAGATCATCATCCAGGGGCAGGGACACCTCCCACCAGCACAGGTTGCTCAAGGGTCTCATCCAGCCTGGCTCTGAACACCTCTCCAGGGGAGGTTGTGAGGATCTTAGATCACATTCTGTGCTTCTGTGCCTCACAACCTCCCTGGGCAACCTGTGCCAACCTCTCCCCATCCTCCCTCTCAACAATTTCTTCCTCCTCTCCTTTCTCTCAGCTCATTTGCCCTCATCCTTTCACTCCCAACCCTTGCCACAAGTCCCTCTCCAGCTCTCATGCAACCCCTTCAGGTACTGGAAAGCTGCTCCAAGGTCTCCTTGGAGCCTTCTCTTCTCCAGATTGAACATCCTCAGTTCTCCCAACCTGTCTCTACAGGAGGAGGTTCTGCAGCCCTCTCCTTACCTCAGTAACCCTCCTATGGACCTGAGATATTCTCCTTGGTCCCTGCTCTCTCTCACTCTGTTCAGAAGTAATTAAACACCAGGAGGAACATACAGAGAAGGGGGAGCCCCAACCCCCTTTTTTTTTTTTGTTTTGCCTCTCATTGAGACTGTTGCTCTAAGTCCCGCTTGGGGAGTGGGGCACAGGACTCTGCCTGCACTCTCACTTCAAGCCTCTCTGGCAGTGTGGCACAAGGAGAGGTGGCAGAAGTGGGAGAGCAGGAGGCTGCAGAGCACTGCAGCTGAGTTTCATAGGGTTGGAAGAGAGCACAAGGAGCAGCCAGATCCAACCAACCCCCCTGCCATGCCCAGGGACACCTCACACCAGCTCAGGCTGCCCACAGCCTCACCCAGCCTGGCCTTAAACACCTCCAGGGATCAGGCTTCCAACACCTCCCTGGGTAACCCCTGCCAGGTTCTCACCACCCTCATGCTCAACAACTTCTTCCTTACTTCCAGGTTGAACCTCCCCAATTCCAGTTTTGTTCCATTCCCCCCAGTCCNTGTAGCCCCCTTCAGATGCTGCAAGGCCACAAGAAGGTCACCTGGGAGCCTTCTCCTCTGCAGCCTGCACAGCCCCAACTGCCTCAGTTTCTGCTCACAGCAGAGCAGCTCCAGCCCTCTGCTCACCCTCCTGGCCCTGCTCTGAACACCTTCCAGCCCCTCCACATCCCTCTTGCCCCAGAGGCTCCAGCACTGGCTGCAGTGCTCCAGATGGGGTCTCAGCAGTGGGGAGCAGAGGGGCAGGATCCCTTCTCTCACCCTTCTGCCCTCACTCCTCTTGCTGCAGCCCAGGCTCTGGTTGCTCTCAGGGCTGCCAGTGCACACTGACAGCTCACACTGAGCTTCTCCTCCACCACCCACCCCCCGCCCCCGCGAAGTCCCTGTCCTTAGGGCTTTGATCTCTTGGCCTTAGCTGTTGCCTAAGGGGTGGCCTGGAGCTGCAGGCTCCCTCCCCAGGGCTGGGAATGTCTCCTGTTCTGTAGGAACGAGCCAGGGAAGGCTACCGGGAGGAGATCGAGTGGTGCGTGCGGCTGATCGCCGACTACCGCATCCGCCTGGGTGAGCGGGGCTGTGGGGAGGGGGTCTCGCCCACCCGGGGGGG
>VWZE01000749.1:46537-58906 GCA_013396675.1 Eubucco bourcierii
CCCCTTAATTCTGCACTCCGAACTTCTCCACCCCCATTAACAGACCCCCCTCGATTCTGCCCTCGGAACTTCTGCACCCCCGTTAACAAATCCCCCCTCTTGTCGCTGCCCTCTGAACCCCTCCATTCATTCAACCCTTTAACAAACCCCTCCCCCCCGCCATGTGCCACCTGGATTTGGGGCAGAAAAACGCTACTCTTATAGAATGATAAGGTTGGAAGGGATCTCAAGGATCACCTAGTTCCAACCCTCTACCACAGGCAGGGACACCTCCCACTAGAACAGGTCACTCAAGGCCTCATCCAACCTGGCCTTGAACACCTCCAGGGAGGGAGCATCCACAACCTCCCTGGGCAACCTAATCTGTTCCAGTGTCTCTGTACCCTCACTGTAAAGAACTTCCTCCTAACATCCAGTTTCAATCTCCCCTCTTACAGTTTAAACCCATTGCCACTTGTCCTGTCTTACTCCAGAGGTTTTTGTGGCTTCTCCATGCTGATGGTTTAGTTCTTCTGGGTTTAGTTCTTCTGCATTTAGCCTTACTCTGCGGGTACTGTGTTGTAGAGGCTGACAAGGTGTAAAGGGTGAGGCTTGGCACACCAGAAGTGAAAACAGCAAAAAACCTAAAACCCTCTCCACCTCCTTCGTTGGCTGCTTAGCTTTCACTGCAAGTTTTGGCACAGAAGGTACACATTGTAACTGGTGCCCTCTTTGGAAAGCTAGTGGTGGGCATGTGCCCTGCTCCCGTGCTCCTGCCGTCACCAGCATGTAGTAAGCTGCTTATTGGACCCTGGCCTGATCTTAATGTTGGCACAGGCTTAAAAATCCCTGGCCTGATCTTAATGTTGGCACAGGCTTAAAAATCCCAGAAGTAGGAGGACTGTTTTTGGATAGAATGTGTTGCTGCAAAGGGCACATCTCATGAGATGCGTTTAAGGGTGGTGCTGGTTTTGCTCTGAAGTCATCTGGTTTGCAGCACAGGAGGTTCCAGCTCAAAACAAGGGGGAACTTCTTGACTGGAAGGGTCTCAGGCTCCCAGAGAGGTTGTGGAGTCTCCTTCTCTGGAGACTTTCAAGGCTTGTCTGGATGTGTTACTGTATGCCCTGGGCTAGGTTGTCTGGTCCTGCTCTGGCCAGGGGGGTTGGACTGGATGAGCTTTTTGTGTCCCTTCCAACCCTTGACATACTTGGATTACTGTGGAGGTTTAATCCAGTGTCATAGGTGAGAACTGATGAGGAGAATGCTGTGAGCTGCTGCTCTGGAGGTGTAGGTAAGGGCAGGATGTGAGTGAATTCAGGGTTCAGTTTTGGGTCCCTCACTCTGAGAAGGGCTTTGAGATGCTCTAGTATGTCCAGGGAAGGTCAGTAGAGCTGTTGGAGGGTCTGGAGAAGTGGCTTGGGGAGGAACAGCTGGGGGTGATGAGTGTGGAGAGGAGGAGACTGAGGCGAGACCTCATTGCTCTCTGCAACTCATGAAAGGAGGTTGGAGCCAGGCAGGAGTTGGTCCTTTCTCCCTAGGACCAGTTTACAGAATGAGAGGAAATGGCCTAAAATTATGCCAGGGGAGGGTTAGGCTGGAGATGAGGAACAGTTTCTTTGCTGCCAGAGTGGTCAGGGATTGGAACAGGCTTCTCAGGGAGGTGGTGGAGTGCCCACACCTGGAGGTGTTTAAGAAAGGTGTGGCCATAGCACCTGGGGACATGGTTTAGTGCCTGTGGTCGTGTCAGGTTGATGATTTGGCTCAGTGATCTTAGAGGTCTCTCCCAACCCAAACAACTCAACTTCCATCCTGAGCAGGTCTGGCTGCCACAGCTCCTTCCCAGCTGCACATCACTGCAGTTTGGATTCTTCTGAGCCGCTACCAGATTTAAAAGGGATCAGATTTTCCTCAGAGATGATCAGATTCTGATTTTTTAATTATTTTTTTTCTCCCCTAGAAGCACTCAGAGGGAAGGATGAAAGAGGGTAGCAAACTTAACTGCGGTTTCAGTCATCTGCCTGCAGTTAGGTGGAGGAAGTTGAGTGGGAAGTTGCTAATGGGACCTCTTCTCTAGCCAGAGATTGAGAGTGAGAACACTTCCGGACGCTGCAGGCCTTGCAACCCTGTCAGGGGAGGAGGAAGAGCCTCATCAGTGTTGTTTGTTTGTCATTGGTACTTGGGATTGTTTTGGATGAAAGAAAAGTGCTGATCTTGAGATCCTTCTGTCCTGCAGGGTGTAGCAGATTTGAACCACGCTGAGAGAATCAAGAGTTGTTAATCAAACTGCCAGGTTGTTTTACATAAGCAAAGAGTTTGTGCTCTTGTTGAGTTTTGATGCTTTTAAAAGACTCCTGTCTGCTTTCCTGCTGCATCTGAGATTGCCTACTTAAGGGACAGGTAGAGTGGATTGAAGCTTGAGGAGGGGAGACTTAGACTAGATAATTAGGAAGAAATTCTTTGCAGTGAGGGTGGGGAGAGACCGGCACAGGTTGCCCAGGGAGATTGTGGATACCTTCTCCTTGGAGGTGTTGAAGGCCAGGTTGGATGAGGCCTTGAGCAACCAGGGCTGGTGGGAGGTGTCTTTGCCCATGGCAGGGGCTTGGAGCTGGATGATTTTGAAGGTCTCTTCCAACCCAAACCAATCTATGAATCAAGTACAATTTTGTCAGGAAATAGTTGAAGTAGAACATAGGAGGTGGGGGTTGGTCTCTTCTCCCTATGATCAGATGATAGGAGAGGAAAGGGCCTGAAATTGTGCCAGGGGAGGGTTAAGTTGGAGAGAAGGAAACATTTCTTTGCTGCCAGAGTGGTCAGGAATTGGCAGAGGCTGCCCAGGACGGTGGTGGAGTGCCCATCCCTGGAGGTGGTCAAGAAACCTGTGGGCAGGGCACTTGGGGCTGTGGTTTAGTGGCCATGGTGGTGTTAGGTTGATGATATGAAAGGGCTTTTCCAACCCAACCAGGTCTGTCATTGTGTGGGTTGATGAAACTTGCCTAAAACTCCTTAGCTGTGCTGTAAGTGCTGTGGAGGCCTTACCTTGAGCACAGTGCTGCTGCTACCTGTGGCTGTTGGTGCCTTTATGCTGGCACACAGGAACTTGCTGTTGGGAGCTTGTGCTGGGTATGGAGCTGTTGGGTATGGCCTGGAGCAACCTCCTGTAGAGGTGCTTAAGGTTGATGCCAGGAGGTGTGAGAAAGATGCTGTCAGCAGGCTCAGACCCCTGGTGGAATTTTCATCACTACTGACCCATGAGCTATTGGAACAAAAAGTTAGGGTGCAAGAGCTCAGGAAGGGGCTGAGGGAGCCTCACCTGCTGTGACTTTGTGCATCATCTTGTACAACAATACATCTAGATTTGTGTGCTGGGTGGGGATTTGGGGCTTAGTTAAATCTTTTCCTTTGCAGCGTGTCCAACCCAACTCGTGGAGGAGTCAGAGGTAGGACAGTCCTGGCTTTTGGCATTCCACAGCCTGTGGATAAATGGCAGCCATGTATTTCCATACAGCTGCTGAGACTGACCTCAGGCAACCCAGATTTTGGGTTGTGTTTAAAAGTGTGGAGGTTGACTTACAAATAACTAATAGTAGAACTGGGAAGCTTTAGTGACTGAGAACTGTGTACCCTGCAGACAGCTTTCAGAATGCAGCTGATAGGCTTGGATGGATCTTCTAGATTGATACTGTATGTAAGTACTGTAAGACTGTAAGTAGCAAATTGAGTTTAAAGGGAAAGTAAAAGCAAGAAAAATCATCCCCCAAGTGTGGTTAATTGAAGGAACAGTTATAAAACTTGAATCTGAATAGGCCTTGAGCAACCTGATCTAGTGCAAGGTGTTCCTGCCAATGCCAGGGGAGTTGGAACTAGGTGGTCATCAAGGTCCCATCCCAAACCATTCCAGGATTCTGTAGCAGTAGATCAGTTGTGTTTGTCTTAGGAAATAAAGATATTTGCTTGTATGTTTGTGGTTTTTTTTTTTTCCCCCGAAATAATGGGAGAAGAAAGAGCACCAAAGCTTTTGTGGGTCTGGTGTGTGCAGAGCAAACACAAAGAAGGGACAGTCAGTGTGGGGTGAGGGCTGTGGGTTTCACAAAGAGGTGACCCTTTGCACTGGCACTGTGCTGGGATGCCACCAGTGAACTCTGTGCCAGCAGAGGGAGATGAGAGGGAGATTCTCCAATCCTCGAGGAAAAACTTTGCCATCCTGAGAGGTGCCAGTAGGAGACAGGATTGCTTTGAGAGGGAGAGGCTGAAGCATGCTGCTTGTGCTGTTCTGGGCTGCGTTATGGTAATGCAGGAGCAGCTGCAGCTGCTGGCTCTGCAGCACTGAGCTTTCTTTGCGTGTTCCCAGCTGGTTCCTGGCTCTCCCTGTGGATTGAGACACTTTGATCTGTGCTTAATGGTTGGTCTTGTGTTTGAAAGACAAGACTTTTGTCACCTCTCAACCAGTGACTTGGGAAGGAAACTTGCCTGGGAGCCTTGTGGTTATCATGTAAGATTGAATTCAGTCACTCTCTGAGGGCACTGCCTCAGTCCCTGCACAGGGGTCATGACACGAGGCAGTATCACAGAGAAATGACTCAAATGTGCAGAGCCTCTGCTGGTTTCATCCCCGAGCTCTGTGGGACCTGGTCACAAGGCTTTTGTTTCACTGCTGCTCTCTGTGCAGCAGCAGCAGCAGCTCTGTGCCTGGGGGGTGTACGAGTTCCTGCTGCAGTTGGCTGCTCTTTAGCAAGGTGAGAGGAAGGTCGAATTGGTTTAGGTTGGTTTGTTTTTTTTTTTAATGTTGTGAGAACCTCAACTGGCCCCGTGGAAGTGGTGGTGCACTGATTCCCAACCTCAGCTAAACTGGGGCTGGGTTCAGGTTGGATAAGGCCTCCAGCCTGGTCTAGTGGAAGGTGTCTGTGCCTGTGGCAGGGGGTTGAAACTAGAAGATCTTTAGATTACCTTCCAACCCATTCTATGAATGTTTGAGGGCAAGGAGAAGACAATGCAGACCATGGTTCCTCCTCTCTTGGAGGCCTGATGAGACAAGTAGAGGCATCCCCTAAAGATAAACTATCCCAGCTCTTGCCTGTACAGGCCCACAAAACTATAGTGAAGAGCTTCTGAGTTGATGCTTCTGAGTGAAAAGGGCCAAGTGTTAAACTGACTTTGAACAGACCTTTAATTATGGAGCAGATCCTTTGCATGGAATTGTGCCACACCCTGAGGTCGATAGAGAAGCCTGCAAAGCAGGCAGCCTGGCACCACCTGGACCTGCTTCCATGCAAAGTGCTTGCAGGTTTGGATACTCTTTCAGAGGCTGAGTTAGTTCAGGTTTGGCTTCAGTTTGGAGCATGGGGCTTAGCTTGGGTTTTAGCCATGACTTAACCCCTTTGGAAGTAACTCTAAACTGGGTTGTAAAACTGTTTCACAACTAATTGCTGAATTAGTGCTGCTCTGTTATTTAGAACTTGCCTCACAGGTTTGCCTTCTGTCTGAGACTTGAACTTGATAGTTCTGCTTTTGCTTTTCATTTAACCAGAAGATAATGGTGGAGAAAAGGTAGCTCTTGTTGGTCTTTCTAGATGAGCAAGGGAGTAGCCCATGAAAGGAGTGGATGAATGTTTTTTGTTTGTTTTCATCAGCAGCTTAAGGACTTTTCTCTGCCAGCAGAACACAGGGCTAAGGAAGCCTGAGGGCTGCCTTTAAGCTTTTTTTGATCTGATGATGGAAAAACTTCTCATGCTTCCTGTTTTACCCAGTTCTGCAGCTAGAGAACAAGTACAGAAGTGTCAGATGATGCCCAAATCCTATCACAATCCTTCCCATGAAGGCTTTGTATTTTAGCAGCCATTCCCATTGGGTTTTGACCTTGTGGCATGTGGCACAGGCAAGTTTGCTACATAATCCCTGGGCAGATGCTCTTACACTGCTTATTGCTCTTAAATGAGTATTAAACAACTTCAGCTACTGGGGTGGTGGTGGTAGGTGTGTGTTTTATTTTTTCATGTAGAGCTGGTACCATCAAGTGTCAGCTTCAGACCCTAGGGTTATTTTCACCTCAATACCTGTCACAAAGGGCACCAGCCAGGTGGGTTTTTTGGTGTAAAAAATCTTCCATTTAATTGAGTTGTGAGGATTCTTTCTGGTAATGTTCAGTCTTAGGTAGCAGTGAGAGATAGCAGAGCCCATCTGTCCTTTGAGGTTGGATTTGGAGGCCTGATGCAGGCTTGTACCCAGCTCTTGATCCTCAACCTGGGATTTGTAGAATGGCTCAGGTTGGAAGTGACCTAAGAGATCATCTACACCATGGGCAGGGGCACCTCTTGGCTAGACCTGGTTTGCCCAAGTCCTCATCCAGTCTGGCCTTAAACACCTTCAGGGAGGAGACATCCACAACCTCTCTGGGCAGCCTGTTCCTGTGTCTCACTAGCCTCATGCTGAAGAACCTCAGCTTCAAACCATTCCCCCTTGTCCTGTCTCTAGACACCTTCATGAAAAGTCTCTCTGCAGCCTTCCTGCAGGATCCCTTCAGGTACTAAAAGGCAACTCTGAGGTCTCCCCTCTTCTCCAGGCTAAACACCCCCAGCTTCCTCAGCCCATCCTCATAGCAGAGGTGCTGCAGCCCTTGGATCATCTTTGTGGTCCTCTGGACTTGCTCCAACACTTTCATGTCCTCCTTATGCTGGGGACACCAGAACTGTACATGGTATTCAAGGTCGGGTCTCAAGAGGGTTAATGGAAGGGACTTGGGGATTTAAAACAGGGTGCATGTGTGGTTTTCTGTCAGTTGCTTTATCTTGGAAGTTGTAAGTTTTGGTTTCATCCCTAAATTGGAACTGCATGGACCCTGCAGCTGTTTTCTCTTGTAAAGAGAAGTTGTGTAAATAACGTGGAGCACAAGATCCCATCCTTGACAGGGATCCAAACATCCCATTTTAACTGCGGGGGCCGGGGCTTAAACAGGAGATACTGCTGCTAACAGTGCTCTTGACTCTCTTGTCAAATCTCAGCCATCCTTTGGACTTGTTTCTCTCGACTGTGAAGTGTTCCACCCCTCCCTGCCCTCATGATGCTCCCTGTTGGGTTTTGCCTTCTGACTGTTATGGCTTCTCACAGCCATGCTACCTCCTCAAATACCAGGAAACAAGGACTTTGGAGGAACTTCTCATCTTCCCTTTTGCATGAAGGAAGAAAATGTATTCCTCTCATGAGCTTCCAACCTCTGCTTAATGCTTGTGGCACACAAAGCAGGTGCTCAAAGTTGGGCAGTGAGTTCTAGTGAAGAACAGGCTTTGTGGGGTCTTTTGGAGGCCTTGGTACCTCAGGTCAACCAACTTCTGTCTTCTTCAGTAAGGGGAATTGTCTGTTGTGTGGAGTCTTAACATTGCTCTCTCTATGCTTCATTTGCAGGAAACTCTTTGTGGGTGGCTTGGACTGGAGCACAACACAAGGTAAGCAGCCCTTGAGCAGTGCACAGAGGTTTGACCTTTGGCAGAGGAAGCTTTTTCTGTTAATGAATAGTATTTTCTGTAGAGAAACATGTTTATCACTTCTAGTTTTGTAGCTTCTGTCAGCTTTTGGTATTGAAGCCTTTTGTCAGCTCAGGAGATGATGATTTTTGATTGTTGCTTTGTTATTTTTCTTTTAATCTGAGTGGCACTAAGCTGTTCTCTTGAAGCTCAGTAAGGCAAAGTACCTAGGTCAGGGCAACCATGGTATCAGTCCAAACTGAGGGTGAGGAGGTTGAGAGCAGCCCTGCAGAGAAGGGGGTACTGGTGAGGGAGAAGCTGGGCAGGAGCCAGCAGTGGGCACTGACAGCACAGCAGGCCAAAGGCAGCCTGAGCTGGATCCAAAGCAGCATGGGCAGAGATGGAGAGAGAGGCTCTTGTCCCTCTGCTCTGCAAACCTCACCTGCAGGGCTGGGGCCAGATGTGGAATTCTAAACACAAGAAGGACCTGAACCTTGTGGAGCACGTCCACAATAGGCCACAAAAATGATCAGGAGACTGGAGCACTTCTGTGAGGACAGGCTGAGGGAGCTGGGCTTGTTCAGCCTGGAGCAGGAAAGGCTCTGGGAAGACCTTAGAGCAGCATTCCAATACCTGAAGTGGGGTGCAGAGGGACTGCTCCCGAAGGTTTGCAGTGACAGGACGAGGGACAATGGTTTGGAATTAGAGCAGAGCAGATTGAGACTGGACGTGAGGAACAAGTTCTGCACCATGAGGGTGCTGGAACACTGCAACAGGTTGCCCAGGGAGAGGTGTCTGAGGCCAAATACCTGGAGGTATTCAAGGTGAGGCTCAGCAAGGCTCTGAGGAACTTACTGTAGTGGAGGATGTCCCTGCTCAGTGCAAGGTGCTTGGACTAAATGACCTTTAGAGGTCCTTCCCAACCCAAACCATTTTATGATTCTATACCAACTGTATAGAAGGAAATAAAATGTGATGATTTTCAGAGCCTGAACTTGTTTATCTCTTTACCTTTTCATCTCCTCATTGCAAGCACAACCTCTGTTACCTGCTCTTTAATGCATCTCTTTGCTTTTCTCTTTTTTTTTTTTTTTTTTTAAACAGAAACTCTTCGTAGCTACTTCTCCCAGTATGGAGAAGTTGTAGACTGTGTAATCATGAAAGACAAAACCACAAACCAGTCTCGAGGATTTGGATTTGTCAAATTTAAAGATCCCAACTGTGTGGGAACAGTCTTGGCCAGCAGACCTCATACGTTAGATGGTCGAAATGTAAGTGGGTTTTTTTGTCTTTTGGGGATTTTCTCTTTCCAAGAACTTTCTTCACCAAAGATTCTGTTGTAAATTCTACCTTTTTATTTGCAGCCTGCCTACTGTAAAATTTAACCTGCTGGTTGGTGTCAATTATTGGTTGTAAGACAGCTTTAACTTTGATGGTTTCTGTCACCTTGTAGAAAGTGATGTATTGACCGTATGTAGCTTTGATCTGAGGAGCTGGATTTCAGCAGTGCTGTGTTCAGCTGTCAGAAATGTCATTTGGAGAAACAAATACTCTGCAACTCTTTTGAGATCTGACCAAACTGGGAACTTCTTCCAGATTGATCCAAAGCCATGCACACCTAGGGGGATGCAACCAGAAAGGACACGGCCGAAGGAAGGATGGGTAAGGAAAACTCATTTGGTGTATCCTACCTCTTTCCCAACTTTTGAGTTGCCTTCTGGCAGCCTGAATTAAATTCACTTTGGGTTAGATCCATGTTTTGAAGTCAGGAATCAATATGCAGGCCTGGAGTGTCAATTTTAGTTCTGAAAACTCTCTTTGACTTGCATTGCTGCCCAAATCCAGGGCAGTGTTAACCAAATCTTGGTGTTTGCATCCCGTGCAGGTGCTGGCAGCAGTGTTTTCTTCAAGCTCTTTTTTTTTTTTCTTTCCTTTCTGGGTGAGCTCTTCAAATCTTAATCCAGGTGCCTTGGAAGTATGCTCACAAGGACTTGCTGCTCCTTTCCAGCCTACTTCACACCCTGCAGCTTAACACCACTACACTACAAAATGAGTAAATGGCCTCAGAACCACAGTCCTTGGGGTTTGTGATCTTCTGAAGGACAGGAACTGCCTTATTACCTGCCAGCACTAAACTCTGCAGCTCTGAACCTGCACTTGCCTCACTTTAATGACTTCAAACCTGGAGATGGCTGC
Source organism: Eubucco bourcierii (assembly GCA_013396675.1). Classification (NCBI taxonomy): domain Eukaryota; kingdom Metazoa; phylum Chordata; class Aves; order Piciformes; family Ramphastidae; genus Eubucco; species Eubucco bourcierii. Next base: position 56,167 of record VWZE01000749.1, read on the forward strand.
CCCTCAACCTGCAGGAGACCATTATTCATGTTTAGCTGTAAAATGCTTGAAGCAGACAACTTTTATTGTCTCTCTGACTGAATGTTTTGTTTTGTTTTGTTTTTCCCCTTCCTCAATTTAGCAAAAAGGATCCAGGAGTGATAACAATAAATCAAATAAAATTTTTGTTGGTGGAATTCCTCATAACTGTGGCGAGACAGAGCTCAGGGAATACTTCAAGAAGTTCGGAGTGGTGAGTCATTATTCCATGCCATGGCACTTAACACTTGATTGCAAGATGCTTTCCTTCCCCTCCTGCCTTTTTCTCTGATTTCATCAAGCTGTCAAAATTGTGAGTTCATTGAGACAAAGAACTGTAGGGGCCATATTGAAGCATTTGATGATAAGCTGTAGTAAACCATCACCCTCCTGAAATAATGGATCTGGCTGTTGGTCAAAGCTCATTGCTCTGATCCATAACTTAGTTTTCCTGCTTCTGTCTCCTCTTAAGTCAACCTGATGCAGTATTCTTGCAAGAATTCCTGAGCTGAGTTGACTTAAGGAGAATTTTGTTTCTCTTTTCAATTGATAACTTGCAGCTCAGTGATGAAAACAAATTGGAGTTGAATTTATTTTGGGGAGGAGCAGTGGCTCCTTGGGTGAGCTCATGTCTGAGCTCCTCCTCTTTGACTGCTTTACAGATAGTTTGCAGTCTCCTGCCATTCTTTTGCTATCAGTAGTTGCTTTTAACTCACTGTTTGGAATCAGCTAAGTTCTGATGTCCCTGGAACCTCCATCCTAGACACAAACCACTCTTTGTAATTCAGTTTGGAACCTCAGACTGAAATGACTTTTCTGACTGAGGTTTTAATTCCCATTTATCCCATTGTTGTTACCCCTTTAAGCTGGTGAAATCCTGAACTAAATCCAGCTGTGAATAAGTTGGAGAAGCTGAAAGGATTGCCCGAGGTGAAATCCAGACTGTGCCAGCAGATGTGAATTGCCATCTTTGAGTGGCACTTTTCCTGTGCTTCTGATGCTTTTGAAATCCTCTCCTCTGAGATCATAGAATTGTTTGGGTTGGAAAAACCCTCTAAGGTCATCCAATCCAAGCAGCAACCCAGCTCCACCATGGGCACCAAACCATGACCCAAGTGGCTTGGCCACACCTTTCTGGAACACCTCCAAGGATGGGCACTCCACCACTTCCCTGAGCAGCCTATGCCAATCCTTGCCCTCTTGGAGAAAATAAGTTTTTTCCTCATTCTCCTCCCCTGGCCCAATTTCAGGCCATTCATCACATGCATGCAGTAAAGGATTTGTTGATTCTGTCTCAGGTGGCTCCCTTTATCACCAGCACTCTGTTTTAAGCTCATTTTTAAAAGTATAAGCTAAAAGGCAATGGCTAACAACTGTTTCTTTAGTTTGAAAGGCTGCAGTAGACTTGTAAATAAAACTTGGGGGAGCATTTTCTGTGTCTGTGGAGCATAACTTCTAAAGGCTCTTCCTCACAGACTTTTGGCTTTCCCCTTCTGACCTGTGGATGGCCTGGGAGATACAGGCTTATGTTCCACCAAATAAAGCAAGCAGCAGCCATTGAGTGTAAGTGCCTTTGAAAGTAAGTAGTAGAACTTTTAATGGTAGTATAGAAATGGGGGAGCTGACTTTGGAGATGATTTGTGGCCAGAGAACAAAGAGACAGAAGCAGGTCCTGATTCTCAAGATGTGGTAGATAAAACCACTGTGAGGAAGGGAATCTGATTCCAGTGGGGGAAAAGATTTGGCACGTGGGATGATTCCCAGAGGAGAATGAATCCCACTGTTAGCACCCAGCAGGGAATAATTGAGTGCATGTGGTGTAATAACTTAAAGAAGGTTTTCTAGCTGTAAGTGAAAGGGGAATCTGCATCAGATTTCAAGTGAATTCTCTGGGGATTGATTGTAGCTTAAGGTTGACTTGAAGGCAAAGATACTTTACAGTGAAGATACTGAGACCCTGGCCCAGGTTGCCCAAAGAGGTGAGGTGGTAGAGACTCCATCCTTGGAAGCACTCCAGGTCAGGTTGTTTGGGGCTCTGAGCCTGCACTTGTTGCAAATAGCCCTGCTGACTGCAGGTGGGGCTGAACTAGATAACTTTTAAAGACCCCTTCCAAGCCATTCTGTGATGCCATGAGATCATCACACACGTTCTCTGCTGGCTTCCTGGCCTCTAAGGCAGTTCTTTGTAGCAGTTTTAATGTTACCTTTGACATCATGGCCTGGTTTTGTTTAAATTGCAGCTCACAGTGGTGCTTATGCTGGAAAAAAAACCACACCAAAACCTCTTAACCAGCTTGATTTTCTACATGTCAGGTTTTGATAGTGATTATCCATGACTTAATGGGGGGTTGTAAGATCATTCTAAAGCATCTGTGTGTAACTGGTGCTCTGGGCTACACTGATTCACATAAGTAATTCAGAGAGGCCATGGAATTTCTTAGATCACAGAATGGGTTGGATTGGAAGGGACCTTCAAGATCATCCAGTTCCAACCTCCCTGCCATAGGCAGGGACACCTCTCACCAGTCCAGGATGCTCAAGGCCTCATCCAGTCTAGCCTTGAACACCTCCAAGGAGGTTGTGGATTACAGAAGCACAGAATGTGATCACATTCTGTGCTTCTGTGATCCCCAACCTCTCTGGGCAACCTGTTCCACCCTCACTGTGAAGAATTTCTTCCTCATCTCCACTCTCAATCTCCCCTCTTCCAGCTCAAAGCCAT
>VWZE01000749.1:71759-83130 GCA_013396675.1 Eubucco bourcierii
AAACAAACAACCAAGGGGTTAAGGGGGGTGCAGCTACCTGCACCATCTCTCCTAAATGGGTGCTCTGTTTGTTTAGGTGGAGGTGAAAAGAGCAGAACCCCGGGATAGCAAAAGCCAAACTCCAGGGCCTCCAGGTGCCAGCCAGTGGGGAAGCAGGATCATGCCAAGTGCTGCCAATGGCTGGGCAGGACAACCCCCTCCGACCTGGCAGCAAGGATACGGCCCTCCAGGTACTGCTTTGAGCATCTGAGCTGTTGATACAAGGGGCTTGGCTTTACAGCTTGGTTGGGAATTGCCCAGGGAGGTTGTGGACTCAGATCTTGCCAAGTGCTGCCAATGACTGGGCAGGACAACCCCTTCCGACCTGGCAGCAAGGATACGGCCCTCAAGGTACTGCTTTGAGCATCTGAGCTGTTGATACAAGGGGCTTGGCTTTACAGCTTGGTTGGGAATTGCCCAGGGAGGTTGTGGGTGCAAATTGGATGAGGCTTTGAGCAACCTGGTTGGTGGGAGGTGTCCTCCCTGCAGGGGGGATGGAACTGGATGAGCGTTGAGGTACCTTTCGATTCAAACTATGGAATGAGCTTTGAGGTCCCTTTTCATAGAATGGGAAGGTTGGAAGGGAGCTCAAGGATCAACCAGTTCCAATCCCCTGCCATAGGCAGGGACACCTCCCACTAGAACAAGTCACTCAAGGCCTCATCCAACCTGGCCTGAACACCTCTAGGGAGGGAGCAGCCACAACCACCATGGGCAGCCTGTGCCAGTCTCTCACCACCCTCACTGCAAACAACTTCCTCCTAACATCCAGTCTAAATCTCCCCTCTGCCAGTTTAAACCATTGCCCCTTGTCCTGGCATTGCAAGACCTTGTCCAATAGTCCCTCCCCAGCCTTCCTGTAGCCCACTTCAGATCCTGGAAGGCTACTCTAAGGTCTCCTGGAAGCCTTCTCTTCTCCAGGCTGCAGAGCCCCAAATCTCTTAGCTTGTCCTCATAGCAGAGCTTCTCCAGCCCTCTGATCATACGGTTCCATGGTTTGAGGAGGGGAGTTTTGAGACAGGAGATGAGGGAGAAATTCTTGGCAGTGAGGGTGAGGAGAGACAGGCACAGGTTACTCAGGGAGGTTGTGGAGCACAGCAGCACAGAATGGGATCTGCAATCGCATTCTGTGCTGCTCTGATCCACAACCACCCTGGAGGTGTTCAGGGGCAGGTTGGATGGGGCCTTGAGCAACCTGTGCTGGTGGGAGGTGTCCCTGCCCGTGGCAGGGGCTTGGCACTGGATGAGCTTTAAGGTCCTTTCCAACTCAGTCCATTCTGTGACACTGGTTTTGGGTTTTTGGTAAGTGATTGTGTTCTCAGGTGGACCAGAGCTCTTCCTCTGGATTCCTGTGAGCAGAGCTCTACGTGTGGGGACCTGAGGCTGTTTGGTCTGGAAAAGAACAGCCTGAGAGGGGATCTTACTGATGTTTATAAATATCTGAGGGGTGGATGTCAAGAAGAAGGTGCCAGACTCTTTTCAGTGGTGTCCTGTGATAGAACCAGAGGCGGTGGATACAAACTGGAACCCAGAAATTCTGCTTTAGCATGAGGAGAAACTTATTTGGTATGAGGGTGCTGGAGGCCTGGAGCAGGCTGCCCAGAGAGGCTGTGGAGTCTCCCTCTCTGGAGACTTTCATCTGAATGTGCTCCTGTGACCTGCCTGGGTAACCCTCTTTTAGCAGGGTCAGCAGATGTCACTTCTAACCCCTACCATTCTTCATGTGTCTTTCCCAACTCTGCTGAGATGATTCCTTCACCTGAGTTGGTTTCTTTACCATAGGACAGAATTGAGCAAGTTGTGCCAAGCCATTACCCCAGGCACTGCTTTGCTATTGGATTCTGCCTCTCCCCAAATAGCATCCCAGTGGATTTGGGAAAAGCCAAGAAGGTATTGAGGAAGCTCAACTGCTTTAGCTGTGACTCCAGCTGTGGGATTCTGGCCTGTTTGACACCCTAATAAAAAAATCTTGTTGAAATATGGCTTGTCAGGGCAAAGGCAGTTGTGAGAGGAAGCTCTAAGTTAAGATTTGCAAGGGATGAGAGAAAAACAGATGGCCTTGTCTGGGGCTTTTATTGCTTCATGTAGCCTAGCAAAACAACAAGCAGCTCTGGGGCAAGCAAATGGTGCTGGGGACCATTTACTGCATGGCATTTTCTTGATTTAGTTTGAAACCTTCAGGGCTGGAAGCAGCAGCCATGTGTTTTGGGTTTGATGACTGTAACCAGCTCCCCCACCCCCCCCACTCAGAGATCCCAAGATAAATGCTGTGGGTTCATCCAAAGGCAGTTTGTGATAACCTGGGGGAGAATTAGGGTGGTGCAATTGGATTGTGTCTGACAGAAGAGAACTTACTTGCTCTGAGAGATGAGAGAGTTGGGACCCTCAGCAAGTTCCCTGCTGATGAGAAGCTGGCAAGGGTGCTTGCCAGCTCTTGAGGCTGTGCTGCCATTCAGTGAGCCCTGGTCAGGCTGCAGAGCTGGGCAAAGGGGAGCCTCAGGAAGTTCTATAAGGGTAAGTGTAGAGTCTTGCACCTGGGGAGGAACAACCCCAGACACTGGTACAAGCTGGGGGGGGGGGTCACCCTGCTGCAAAGCAGCCCTGTGGAGACAGGCTTTGGAGTCCTGGTGGGCAGGAAGTTCTGCATGGGACAGCAATGTGCCCCTGTGGCTAAGAGGGCCAATGGCATCCTGGGGGGCATCAAGGAAAGTGTGGCCAGCAGGACTAGGGAGGTTCTTCTCCTTCTCTGCTCTGCCCTGCTGAGAGCACACCTGGAATGCTGTGCCCAGTTCTGGGCTCTCCAGTTCAAGAGAGACAGAGGATGATGAAGGGACTGGAACATCTCTGCTGTGAAGAAAGGCTGAGAGCCCTGGGGCTGGTTAGCCTGGAGAGGAGAAGGCTGAGAGGGGTCTGTTAATATCTGAGGGGTGGGTAGGAAGAAAAAGGAACCAGGCTCTGTTCAGTGGTTCCCAGTGACAAGACAAGGAACAATGGATACAAACTGGAACCCAGGAAATTCCACCTTAACAGGAGGAAAACCTCTTTGGTGTGAGGGTGCTGGAGGCCTGGAGCAGGCTGCCTAGAGAAGTTGTGGAGTCTCCTTCTCTGGAGACTTCCAAACCCCATTTGGATGCATTCCTGCATGACTTTTCCTGGCTGACCCGGCTTTGGCAAAGGGCTTGGACTGGGATGATCCCCAAAACTTGTGATTCCATGACAAATTTTCACCTGAGGGGAGTGTGTCACTGCTTCATCCACTGCTCCAAGAGCTGCTGCCTCAGTGGAGGGCTGCTTGCTTTCCCCGTGGTGCTTATTAAGTTGAAAAGCTGCAGCTGAGGCTTTGAGGTTCTGCACAGATGTGCTAATCTGCTGCTGTGCAAATGGAGAAGGCAGATTATTGTCAGTGGGGGTTTATTTGGAGAGAAAATGATAGCTGATCTGCTGGCAAGATTAAACCTAAAGCAGAAATGCTTTTATCTTTCCATCTTAATGCTGTAGCCAATGCAGGTGATGATGTTTTTATGCTTCAGAAACTTAGAAAATCACTGGGATAAAACTGATAGTGCATAGAGGGGGGGGAAAAAAAAACCCCACCTAAGCCAAAACAAACCCAAAACCATTTTGGATGTGTCCTCTGATTCTCAGTGGTTTTGTTCTTTATCCTGCTGTCCTGCACTTGGTGTGCTCCCAGCTCTTGAATGCTCCATCTGAGTGGAGTTTGGGGACTACTGTGTCTCCTCTCCTTTATTTGATAAATGATCCAGAGTCTCTCCAGAATTGCATCTTCAGGAATAATCCATTTCTTGGACCAGATAAAAAGATGTGGAAGGGACACTGGGAAGATACCCAGCTTGTTCCAGAGCCTGGAGCAGTGATAGGATGAGGGAATGGTGTCATCTGGAGGAGGGGAGACTGAGATTGGAGATGAGGATGAAATTCCTGCCTGTGAAGGTGGGAAGACACTGGAACAGGTTGCCCAGGCAGTGAGGGCAGAGCCTTGTCACAGTGTCCCCAAATGTGTAGGGGAGAGGAATGGGAACCCTAGTATCCTGTCCTAGTCCTGCTGCAGTTCAGTACCTGCAAGGACTCCAGGAGAACTGGGGAGGGATTTTTGCAAGGGCTGGGAGTGCCAGGAGGAGGGAGAATGACTTAGAGCTGTGAGAGGGGAGAGTGAGAGTGGAGAGGTGGAAGAAATTCTTGACGGTGAGGGCGGGGAAAGGCTGGCACAGGTTGCTCAGGAAGGTTGTGGAGCACAGAATGTGATCTGTGATCACATAGGCCTTCAAGGCCAGGCTGGATGAGGCCTTGAGCACCCTGGGGCTGCTGGGAGGTGTCCCTGCCCCTGGCAGGGGGCTTGGAGCTGTATGATCTTTGAGATCCCTTCCAACTCATTCTATGAATCTGCTTTCTTTGCATCCCTCCTGTTTCACTCTACAGCTGCAGAGCATAAATCACTTGGTGTTTTTTGTTTTGTTTTGCTGTGTTCTGTTTCAGGGATGTGGGTGCCAGCTGGACAGGCAATTGGTAAGTACATGACATGGGCTGAATGCTAAAAACAAAATCCTCCTGAAGGGGGGGGTGGGGGAGGGTGGAGTTTCTTGGAGGCTTCTGTGGTATTTAACCTACATTTTATAAGATGGAAAAAAACCCCAAACACCCAAACAAAAAACTAAAACCAAACCTTGATTGAATTTGTCCTGAATGAGGCAAAGGAGAAGCTTGGCTGTATTTTTACCCCCCCTCTCAGTAACAGGAGCTGACACACATCCTGCTGTTGGCAGCCACACTCATTTGTTATCGAGGAATTACTTTCTCAGCTGCAATTATTTACAGCAGGAATACTTGGAGGGCAAATATTTCCCTCAGTAAGAATTCATAGAAGGCTGAAACCGTGGCTGGAAGCTCTCAACCAGCTATGCCCCATCTAGAGGCTGCTGACTTGAGCAACAGCTTCAGGTTTTTAAAGCTGGTTTTAGTGGCTCATTTTACCTCTTTCTCTTTTCCTAGGTGGCTATGGACCACCTCCCCCAGGAAGAGGAGCTCCACCACCACCACCACCACCATTTACCTCATACAAGGTCTCTACACCTCCTGGAGGGTTCCCACCTCCACAAGGATTTCCACAGGGCTATGGCACCCCTCCACCATTTAGTAAGTGGCCTGCAGGAGCTTGTGTCCAACTCATCACACCTTTCACCACTCTGCTTTTCCTCTTCTTCATCTGGACTTGGATTCAGAACAGGTTGCACAGAGAAGAGCAGAGTTAGATTGGATGTTAGGAGCAAGTTCTTTACTTTGAGGCTGATGGGACACTGCAACAACTTGCCCAAGGGAGGTAGTTGAGGTCCCATCCTTGGAGATATTCAAGGTCAGGCTTGATAAGGCTCTGTGCAACCTGCTCTAGTGGAGGATGTCCCTGCTGACTGCAGGGGGGTGTGGACTGGATGACCTTTGGAGGTCTCTTCCAACCCAACCCATTCCATGTTCTACCTGTAGATGTTACACCTAGATGACTTAGTTAATTATAGCTCCTAAGAGTTTTTTGCCAGTGAGTTTGGTTATTTTTTTTCCCCTGGAGGAAACAATCTTTTGTGTTCTCTGCTTTAAATCTTCTGTGGCTAAACAAATTCAGATTTATTGTGGCTCCCTCTTAGGACATCTTAGGGAAGAGTGAAGAGATTACTGCTTGGTGACCTGGGCTAGACACAGGCTGGGATTTTCAGAGAAGCTTAAGGAATTAAGGCCACAACTGACATTGGAAATGGAAATAGGATTTTGGCACCTACCTCTTTCAGGCCACCATTTGAACAGTCTGGTCAAAAACCTGGTTTAGAAAAGGGGGCAGAAAGTAGCCCCCAGTGACCTGGGGAAACTCCTACTATGGGATAGCTGCCTTTTTTTTTTTTTTTCTTTCTTTTCTTTCTCTCCTAAGATCTTAAATCATAGAGCTGCTTCCTCATGGCTCCTGTGAACACATAGCTTGGACCCTAACCCTAGCTGGATTTTATTCCCTTTCTCTTTGCTGGTTGCTGCAACCTTCCCTTGGGGTGAGATCTGCTCTGCTCTGCTGAGACCCCACCTCAAATCCTGCTTCCAGCTCTGCTGTCCCCAGCATAAGAAGGGCACAGAGCTGCTGGAGTGAGTCCAGAGGAGGCCACAAAGATGATCCAAGGGCTGGAGCAGTTCTTCTGTGAGGACAGGCTGAGGGGGTGCAGCCTGGAGAAGACTCTAGGGGGACCTCAGAGCTGCCTGCCACTGCCTGAAGGGATCTTGCAGGAAGACTGCTGAGAGACTTATCCTGAGGGTGAATGGAGACAGGACAAAGGAGAATGGTTTGGAGCTGAGGCAGAGCAGGGTTAGAGTGGAGCTGAGGAATTTCTGCAGTCTGAGGGTGGTTGAACACTGGAACAGGCTGCTCAGGGAGGTTGTGGATGCCTCCCGTCTGGAGGTGTTCAAGGCCGGGCTGGATGAGGCCTTAGCAGCCTGGTCTAGCTGAGAGGCCTCCATGCCCAGGGCAAGAGGATTTGGAGTAGATGATCTCTGAGATTCCTTCCAATTTCAACCATCCTCTGATTTGTCATCTTTAGGGTAGGTTGTTTGGGGTCTTCTAGCCACAGTGCAGGAGCAAGTTGCAGGCTGTTTTTTCCTTAAGTACTTCTAAAACTCAGCAGGAAACTGGGGTGGTGTTTACCTCTGTCTTGTACTTTCTTCCTGTTTCAGGTTTTGGTTATGGTGCTCCACCTCCTCCACCAGACCAGTTTGCCCCCCCTGGAGTACCCCCTCCACCTGCAACTCCAGGGGCAACACCACTGGCTTTCCCACCACCACCACCACCATCTCAGGCAACTCAGGACATGAGCAAACCCCCAACTGCTCAGCCAGAATTCCCTTATAGTCAGTTTGGTAAGTAACTGCATAGCAAATAAACTCAGCTGAAGCTATTTTCTTCTTTTTTTTTTTTTTTTTTTTTTTTTTTTTTTTCCCCACCCCCTCCTCTTCCTGCTTTTTCTGTTATCCTGGGGTGGAAAGTTTGTTCAGAACAGTTTGTACTTCTCCAACTCTGAGCCATCCTTAAATCACTTAAAATTTTAGCCAGGGGGCATTTCTTGACTCGACTCTAAACCACTTACTGCCTGCTGTGAAATAGCCTTCAGAGACTCCAGCACTTAGGTACTGATTTGGCACTTTCCCTCAATCTGTAGACAAAACTTTGTTCTCCAAAAGCTTCACAAAGTTTGCAATCAACTTTTTGCTGTTGTTGATTGATTAACAATTAGACTTCAAGAAGGGAGCAGTGCAGGGTGTAGGGATCCAAACTGCCTGCCTTTTCCTCCCTTCTCTCCTTCCTCTCCTGTCTTACAGCTCTGTCAGAGGTGTGGAAAGAGAAATGGTGGTGTATGGAGAACTGTAGCAGAGAGGAGACCTGGATGTAGCAAGCTTTAAGGCAGACAAACAGTGCTACAAAAAAAACCCCAGAACGTCTAGACAAGTGTTTGTGCTCCTGAGTAAAATCCCTGCTCTTCCTCCCTGCAGGAGCCAAGAGGGAATTCTCACCTTGTCCTTCCACTCAGTCCTCCTTTGGAGCTCCAAAGAGCTCTTTATGGCATACTGCTGGTCTGTCTTTTTTTTTTTTTTTTTTCTTTTCTTTTTGTTTTTTTTTTTTTTTCTTTTTTTTTTTTTTTTTTCCTTCCTTTTGGGATTGTAATTCTAGTCCTTTTAGTCCTTTTTTGGTTTGTTGTTTTTTTTTTTAAACCTCTGAGGTGAACTTTTGGCACTAGCAAGGAAGCAGAGAAGCAACAACACACATGGAGAACTTGTTCAAGTTGTTGGGTGCCTGTCTGCTTCCTTGGGAAGTGCCTGCAGAGGCTGCTGGGAAATGAAAACTTCCAGCAAATGATTTCAGTAGGGAACTGCTCTGAGTTCCAAAGATGTAAATCAGCCTCTGAAGGAAGATGAACCTTTCATATGTCTGTTTACAAGGCAAATATGTTCTCATGCTGATGAATCTTGGAATGCTTTTCAACTTGTTTGTTGCTTTCATAGACAACTTTGCCCTTGTGACTCCAGAGGAAGGTTTGGGGTTGTATTTTTTTTTGTCTCTTGTCTTGCCAGAAAGTCTCTCTTCATTTGGAAGCAGGGTGGGGTGGCCCCTAGTAAATAAACCACAATCTTTTCTTTTCTTTTTTTTTTTTTTTCCTCTTCAGTAGGGATCTGTTGGAATTTAAGGAGAAAGTTTGGTTTCCAACATGGTACAAAGCTCTGGGGAGGATTCCAGAGTGATTGGGCTGTGCGGTGCCACTTTTCCTCTTGGTGTATTTTAGGAAGCCTTTTTGCCAGGTCCCTGCCTATGGCAGGGGGGTTGGCACTAGATGATCTTTAATGTCATTTCCAACCTCAACCCATTCTATGATTCTCAGTCTCTGAAACTTGGTGTGGGGAGGGAGGAAGAGGTGTGCAGTACTGCCTTTGGAGGAGGAAGGCTTGGAAGGTTTAAAGCACAACTGCAGATAGTCTTAAGCTCGACAGTGCTTTTGGAGCCTGAAAACTGTTCCCGAGTGCAAGTTTAAGCAGGGCTTAGAGCTTATTTGCCACGCTCCAGAGTTCATAAAGCTGTGTTGTAATACCTTGTAAACATTATCAAGAGCTTCAGCATTTGGTGTTGATCACAACTGAGCCAGTGGGGCAGGGCTGGCTTGGATCTGCATGAATTTACCTAAAGGGGCTTTAAAGAGGCACTGAGTTCTCAGTCGTCACCCCTAACTGCGACAGCATCTTAAATGCTGCTCCTGTTTCCAGCCAGGATGAAAACAAAACCAAAACAAAAGTAAAAAGCAAATAAATTAAATGCAAAACAACTATAAAGGTGGGTGATGTCTCCCTCACCCTGAACAAAAATTATCTCTGCACAGGGCTCTCTGGGGGTTCGTCACCCTGCTCTCCTCATTTCTTACTAGGGCTGGGTTCCTATTCTCAAGACCCTTCAGGCTACGCGCCAATACTTTGTTTACACTCTTATGGTCAGGCTGAGCAGTGAGAAGCCTTAGGTAGGTGGTGCCTCTTTACAACCAATCCTTGATTGATATATCTGCCTTGGGGACATTAATTTGTGTTTCTTGCAGGGTCTTTTCTTTTTTTTTTTCTTTTTTTTCTTTTTTTAATTTTTATTTTGGTTTTTAAGAGGGTTGGGGGGTTGGAAGAAGGCGGCTCAAATGTTGGCTTTTTCTTTCTTGGTGAGCAAAGGGCAGTACAGCTCTTGGTGTTCTTTTAGCTGGCTGAAGTGAAAACTCACTACTGAAGGACAGGTGACACTGCTGCCCTGGTTTGAGGTTTTTTTACCTTGTGATCACCAAACTGCACTCAGGACACTTAAACTAAACCTTCCCTGTGGTGCTGGTGCAAGCCAAGAGTTGAGAAAGCGAGGGGGAAGAAGCCAACACATGGAAAATGTCTGTCTGGTCAGGTTTCCTTCATGATAAACAAGCTGAGAAGTGTGGTTTCCACCACAGGGTGCTGGAATACTGCAGTGTGCATTGAGAATAACTGAATTATTTTTTTTCCCCCCTTTCTTTGCTCAGAGTCTCACCTCTTGGCAATCACCTTGTGTTTTGGGTTGCTTGCTTATCTCTGCTAGAAAAAAAAAAAAAGGGAAAGAGGAAAAAAAAAGGGATTAGCATTTTGAGCTAATAAAAGCTTGTGAGAGATGTATTTTAATGCTCATTAGTTGGTAGCAAGTCCTGTGAGACAGGCAGAGCTTGGAATTGAAATGTTGGAGATATGCTAAAAGACTTTGTTTTGGATTAAGGGAGTTTAAACCTGCTCGAAGCCTGCAGAGAGAGAAGCAGAACTGCAGCAGTGTCCTTAGGAATTTGGGTTCTTCATTCATCCTTCAGAGCAGAACCTTTTGCTGGTGGCACTGTGTTAGCATTAGGAGTTGGATTTACTTAGGGGCACTTTCAGTGGACTTCTCTTGTCTTGATACCAACTTCAGTTGTCTCTTGTGCTGGCAGCAAGGACTTAGCAAGTCTTTTGTCTTTGTCCTTTCTTCCTGTCCCAAAACTCTGCTCACTCTGGACCTATCCTGACCCTGGTCCTTGGTGTGGATGTGCTGCCAAGTGAGGCAGGCAAAGGGCAGCCTGGCAGGAGGGAGGGAGGGAGAAGTGCTCAGCTCCTCAGAATGAGGAGGAACAAGGGAAATGGTAACTTGGGTAAACTCCAGCTGAGACACAGCACCCAGTCAGGCCTAAAGTCTGGGGTCCCAAACACAAGGACATGGAAGTGTTGGAGCAGGTTCAGAGAAGATGAAGATGATCAGAGGGCTGGAGAACCTCCCCTGTGGGCACAGGCTGGGAGAGTTGGGGCTATTCAGCCTGCAGAAAAGAAGGCTTCAGGGAGACCTTAAAACAACCTTCCAGTACATGAAGGGGCTCCAGGAGAGCTGGTGAGGGACTTTTGACAAGGACTGGGAGAGGCAGGACAAGGGACAATGGCTGTGAGCTGGGAGAGTGGAGATGAGGAAGAAATTGTTGAGAGTGAGAGTGGGGAGAGACTGGCACAAGTTGTCCAGGGAGATTTGGCTGCCTTCTGCCTGGAGGTGTTGAAGACCAGGTTGGATGGGGCTTTGGGTACCCTGCTCTAGTCCTGCAGGGAGGTCTCCCTGCCCATGGCAGGTGCCTTGCATGATCTTGAAGGTCCTTTCCAACCCAACCCATCCTGTGATGCTCTTGAGTTTGGGTGCAGTTGGGTCAGGGGGGCTCACACTGACTGATACTGCTCCTCCTTGGCTGGGTCTGTAGCACTGGCCACCTGCTGCAGCAGCAGTGGGCACTGGAATGGAGCCTGCAGCAAACACTTCACCTGCCCACGGTGGGCAGCTTGGGGAAGGATCTTAAACCTTTGGAGCAAAGAATCTGTTCTAGAGGGTATCATGGTGCAGAGGTCACAACCTGCTGGGTTCTACCTGGCCAACTTTGCCCCCTCAGGTGTCACTTTGTATTGTTGTGAGTTGAATGTTCCTTGAAAGAGGGAGATTGATTGGTTAGTTAAATATCTGAGCTGCACTAACTCTGCTTTTTGTGGGGGGGGCTGAAGGTGGCCTCCTCCAACCTGTCTTTGTAGCAAAGCAAGCTGAAGGTGGCCTCCTCCAGCCTGTCTTTGTAGCAAAGCAAGCTGAAGGTGGTCTCCTCCAGCCTGTCTTTGTAGCAAAGCAAGCTGAAGGTGGCCTCCTCCAGCCTGTCTTTGTAGCAAAGCAAGCTGAAGGTGGTCTCCTCCAGCCTGTCTTTGTAGCAAAGCAAGCTGAAGGTGGTCTCCTCCAGCCTGTCTTTGTAGCAAAGCG
>VWZE01000750.1:0-11665 GCA_013396675.1 Eubucco bourcierii
CGCTGCGGGTCCGACTCGGTGCTGTGCCGCGGGGTCTTCGCCCGGGAGTATCTCCGGTGCGCTACCTTCTCCCCTCTCTTGCCGCCGAAGAGCACGCCGGGGTTACAACTCGAGCGTTAAAAAATACTGTTGTTATTTTTTTGTGTTTTGTTTTGCTTTAAACTCTGGCTATTCCCGTTGCAAAAGCCTGCCCCCCGGCCATCTCAGTGGCTCAGTTTTCCAGGCTGGAAAGCCTTCAGAGTAATACTTAACCGAGCTAATTCTCGCATTATGCAGCAGAGTTGGCTAGCCAGTCTGTCTTAAAAGGAGAAGAGTTTGTGGGGACGTGAGTGGCGTTGATTTACATCCTGGTACTCCAAAGCATAAGCTACCTGGCGGTTTAACACGCTGAGTAGTTTCAGGCCAGAACGTGGCTTGCCCCTTGCAAGTTTCGTGTATCGAGTAGTTGTAATTTTGCTCCCCTGTGAGGCGCTTCAAGCGCCTGCTGTTCGTGCTGCGCAGCGCCTTTGCACGTGTGGCCTGTCACGGCAGAAGCTTCTCAACAGCAAATTATCGTTGGTGCCATCCTGAACACCCAGGCTCGAAGGGCTGCGGTCCTGTGCTGCTGACAGAGAACCCATAGACACCCTGTATTCAGCTAGGGTACCGCTGCTTGGTTTTTGCGGCCACAACCCTCCCTACACAAAAGAACTGGGAGAGGTGAGGGAATGCCTTGCAGATACTCGTTTTTATGAAATGGGAAGTGAGCTCAGTTTGCCTAGTGGTGAACTTGAGATTTGTTTTAGAAAATGTACTTTAAATTCTAAAGTACATTAGCTCTGCTTTTTGCTGCATAGCACTTGCAAGTAGTTGAAGTACTAGCAGGCCTTTGTGTATAAGTAGATACTGGCATTTCACAGTATGTCATGTAATGACTGCCTTCAGTGAACTACTTGTTTAGGGGTTTCTGTGTTGTTTTTCCCCAGTAATGTTTAAACCTTTTTATGCATCTGAATGTTTGCATGGCTGTGAAACCACTCCCGTTCAACCTCACTTTGCAGTGCTAATAGTGTCAGCACGTATGCCTGGGAAGGAGATGCACATCTCTCACCCTCCTGCAGTTCTTTTTGCTACTGTGAAAAATACTTAAGTGCCTCACCCTGGGTTGATTCCTTTCTTCGATTGTGTAATTATGAATGTATGGACAGAGTATTTTGGAAGAGAGAGGAAGAGCACTAGCTTCCAGCCAACCGAGTCCTGGATTGCATCAGGAGAAGTGTGGCCAGCAGGGCAAGGGAGGGGATTCTGCTCCTCTACTCTGCTCTCATCAGACCACATCTGGAGTACTGTGTGCAGTTCTGGAGCCCCCAGCACGGGAAGGACATGGAAGTGTTGGAGCGGGTCCAGAGGAGGCCACAAAGATGCTCAGAGGGCTGGAGCAGCTCTGCTATGAGGACAGGCTGAGAGAGTTGGGGCTCTGCAGCCTGGAGAAGAGAAGGCTTCCAGGAGCCTTTAGAGTAGCCTTCCAGTATCTGAAGGGGGCCTACAGGAAGGCTGGGGAGGGACTATTGACAGGGTCTTGTAATGACAGGACAAGGGGCAATGGGTTTGAAGTGGCAGAGGGGAGATTTAGACTGGATGTCAGGAGGAAGTTGTTTGCAGTGAGGGTGGTGAGACACTGGAACAGGTTGCCCAGGGAGGTTGTGGCTGCTCCCTCCCTGGAGGGGTTCAAGGCCAGGTTGGATGAGGCCCTGAGTGAGCTGTACTAGTGGGAGGTGTCCCTGCCTATGGCAGGGGTTTGGAACTAGATGATCCTTGAGGTCCCTTCCGACCCTACTATGCTATGATTCTTTTGGCCAAAGAAAGCATTAGGGAATGGAAAGATGGTCATCCGTTTTCTAACTTCATGTTAATGGGGAGGACTCTTAACTTCCATGTGAATTTTGTTCCGTTGGTTAATAGAAGAATGCTTTTATTACAAGTACAAAAATTAGAGTTTGAACTGTGGAATGTTTAGTTTAGTTTTGTTTTGTTTTTTTTTCCATATAAAAATCTTCACTGGATATCTTTATCTCAGAAACAGAAAAATATTCCAAAATACAACTGCCTGTAGCCTTCTCAAGGTTTCTGGTGATGTTTACATATTTAGGAATGGCAACAAGTAACTTTCATGTCAAACTGCAAGTCCACTAGGTTCCACTCTGCCCTTCCATAGTAGGGCTGTTTGCAGTAGGATGATTAAATGTGTTTATAGGGTCTTCTCATGCTTTGGAAACTGCTTGAAACCTAGCATGGCCAGGCTTCAGGGGGGAATAAACTCTTAAGAGTCTTATACCCATGTCAGGCTGACATGTATTAAAAAAGCATAGGTTTAATCACTGTTGTGGGTGATTACAGAATAATTAAATGATACTAGAAGCCAATATTGTATTTGTCAACTAAAATGCTGACAATCTTTCTTTTTGTTTTTCTTAATGATCCTAACTTAAGTGATGCTGACTGCTTCTAAACCCAGAATGGGATGCTGTTAATATTGCATCAGAAATGTTTGTCTTCCCTGTTGTTGTGCATTTGTTGTCTTCTAAGCTGTTTGTCTAGCTGTTGTATTTAATCTCCTTATAGAAAAGCATGCGTGTAGGTTTGTGTTTGGAAAGTGTTTTGACTTCCCTTTTAGTCGTGGCTGCATTTTCATAATTGCATAAAATGAAAATGTTTTGACTTGAATTGCTATGAAATGTGTCATTAAAGAGGATATGTTTCAAAAACCTGCAATTCAGTGAAGAAACAATAATGGTCCTTAAAAATAAAGCACAGAATCCATAGCCGATTGAACAAGTTTTTTTTCTTTTGTTGTTTCCTTCACATAATTTGGGCACTTTTAAGAAAATTAATTACCATGAATTCAGATAATTTTGTTGTCAATTATGAAAATGGCTGCAGAAATAATGGTTGCATTATACAAGTCATAAAAGCAGCAGCAGTTTTCCTCCTGATGAGTGGAAGTATAGAGTCATCGTTGCGTTTGAGCCCTCACAGCTCCCAGGAGTTGTTACTGGAATTGCACAACTCTGTTTTAGCACAAAGATCTCTTATTTTTATTTTTTTTCCCCCCCAATACTCTCTGCATGTGCTATTTATACAGCTCAGTACCTGCCTTTTCCTACAAGTGCCTCAAACATCTTGAGGTTAAATGCATTGCAAACTTGTATATGTTCTTGCTATGCATTTAATCATTGTAATCAAATACTTGTTGAAGGAATTTTAGAGTAACTTCTTAATTGCTCTGGGGTTGTAACTCAGAATAACTGGATAATAAAAGCACTTTGAAGGACTAGGAGTCAAACTGCTTGGTCTTGGCAGTTCATGAAATAACATGTTCTAAAATGTGCATATGTATTAGGGGATGTGAAGCGGGTAGAGGAGATGAACCAAGTTGTTTCAGCCTTGGGGTTTTAAACCTGAACCCTTGAATCATCTTGTCTTGAGACCAGTAATTTGAAACTGTTCAAGAATTTGTTTCCTGTGTATGGGTTTCTTGTTTGTTTGTTTGTTTGTTTTTTTTTTAGCTTGAGGTGTTCTTAAAACAGGTTTGGAATCTGTAATGTTACTGACCTTGATTTAGAGAATTCTCAGTCTCTTTTTCAGTGAGGCAGGCTGTGAAAGACTCTGTTTGGAGAGAAGAGAAGAAGAGGGGGAAAAAAAAAAAAAAGGTGGTCCCAACAGGCATTAGGTGACTCTTAATTTGTGTGAGCTCTGTGTTACCCTGTCAGCTATCAGCACTACTAAAATGCTTCAGAATTTTTGTAGTTTCCTTTGTGCAGGAGAGAATTTCTAAGGCTTCCCTAGACAATTCTTAAAATGTTAGAGAAAGCTTTATTTTTACAGTCTGGTAGAGAACCATGTGCCCTATTGTCAGCATATGAAAGTAAAATATTGGTGGGAACAGTTATTCCATGTTCTGTAGTTTACAGTTTTTCTGACTACAGTTGTTTTGTCCTTGCAGTGTAACTTAATGTCAACGTTCCAAGGACACATCTTGACTTTTGCAATAATTGTTTCTGTAACTTGCAATTTTTTTCTCAACAGCTTGTCCTTGTAAACTAGAGGTAGTGTAGTGCTGTTTGGTTGCTTTTTGCTGCAGAGCTTTGTGCTAGGACCTCTCTGTCAATCTTGCCACCTCCTCTTCCTTCTTCTACTTCTTCCTTCCCCCTACTCATCCCTGTCCCCATCCTGGCTCATCCAGGTTTGTTTTCAGCCAGTTTAAGGTCTGACTCTGGAATGGTGTTGATGATGGGAAGGAGGAGAGGGGAGAACAGGCCTGCAGCAGCCTGAGTTTTTAGAAGCTGTAGGATCTCGTACTTAGGATATCATTTTATGTTGTGCTGTTCCCTGAAAACAGATAGTTCCATGCACTTCCAGTGCCTCCTGCCCACTCCTATCTGCCCGCATCATTCTTCCCTCCCCTGCGTTACAGGTAACAGTTCTGTGGGGCCCTGACAAATTGGTTGAGTCTGTTGAGCTGATAAAAACCTTTTTTTTTCCCCTTTCCTGATCATGTAGGTCCAGAGCAACTGTAAACTGTTAGTAAGTGGAGCAGAGGATGAATAGGATTGGCAGTCCTGGTGGCAGCCTGCCATTAGGTGCGAGTAGATGAAATAGCTGGAGAATTCAGCCTATGCTTATTTCTGGCTGCTCACCAAAGTGGGTATGATATAGAAGTTGTTCTATACTGAAATCATGCTGTGTTTACAGCATGCTCTGTAATTTGTAGCTAAGAAAAGGCATGAATACTGCAATCCATAAGAGAAATGAATTTTCCAGGGCACTGATTTTTTTTTTCTTTAACTGCATAAGCATTTTAAGACCATTATTAATTCTCTTAACTTGTTTGATCTCTGTTCCAAAACCAACTAATTTAGTAGTATCTGTAGTAATACTTAGTTTTGACTTAAAACATAAATTGTATTTTGAGGAGAAAATTAATTTCAGCCAAGGAGGCAGATTTTGCTTGTGAGGGTGGATGGGTGATGGAGGATGAGCATAAACACAAGTGTCCCAGATTGGGAACTATAAGGTTAAAAAGAGTCCTCTGGGAACTGGAAGATTGTTATTCAATCCCATAATTCTGTTATCTCTTCATAAGCTCATGGCAAGGCCACCTTGTCCTTCCCCTCCAGCCTTGTGCCAGGCAGGAGCTGCTTTATCAGGATAAAGCAGGATAGGCCTTGTTTGGGGCCTCCAGAGGCTATGATTAGGCCTCTGGAGGATGGCAGTGGCATGGGGCGGGGGAGGATTGGAGCACTGGGGATTGTAGATTTTAGTTTTGGGTTGGGGTGGAAAATTCAGGGGGTCACTTACGGATTCTGTATCTTCTTCGTAATTTCTGTCTGTAGCACTCTCTCCAAATACAATTCTGTTTTTCTCCAATTCGTTTGAGAGCTTCACTCTGTCGGCTCTTTAAACCCACGACAACAAGTCACAGTGGAGCTGTAGGTCAAAGAGCCAACAGAGGCACTGAGAAAAGCATCCTGGATGTGTGCTCTTCATTTGCTGGTTTTACAGTGAAGTGGATCATGATGTTTTTGTCACTACAAAAAGCTGGGATTATCAGCAGGATTTGAAACAGCAAAATACGTGTCACTATTTTGGTAATCTTACTGGTTGTTGTTTTTTTTTTCTTTCCCCTCTTTGTTTTGCTGAAAAGTATGGGAGGCACAATACCACCTGCTCCAACCAATGCCTCCACAGAAGAGACAAGTAAGGTGAGATATGAATAATTTATACTTGAAAACGTAACATTTGGATTCTCTGCAAGTATAACTGAGCATCAGGACGAGGAGTGAGGAAAAGCTGTCAATTTTCATTGAGATCGGGTGGGTGAATACACTGGGGTGAGTGTGACAGTTCGGTCTGAAGCCTGCCCACTGCATGTTGTAGATGACTCGTTACAGATGGCTTCCTAGTTTATTTCAAGTATTATCATGCTCCATTTCCTTAATCCTGAATGCCTGATGTTCTGTGCAGTGCAAATGCCAAAAAGAGTCTCAATTTTTGTGTGTGTGTGTTTTTTCTCTGTTTATATACCACCTCTGTAGTCTTTGGTGGATTAAATGATAATCTTTGCATAAAAAGAAATACTAATGAGGATGATAGATAATGATGTGACCAGTTAAACTGTCATCTTTTTCAGGCAGTATAGTGGAAGAGGGGTTTTTTTATTGATTTTTGTTCATTTGTTTTAAGGGAGGTAATAATAAATTTGCCATGTAGATACTTATAGCAGGGTTTTCCTAAGACTGAAATTCTTTAGGAAGAATTCTTGGTTTGATTTTAATAAGACAATGAATGCTTAAATTAATGGCTAGGTAGAACTGTGTAGAGGGATTGTGTGTATGTAGTGAGGACAGTCTGTGACATTATAGTAAGACAAACAACTTCTGTCTGGTAAAGCAGGATCTGCTAGGTTCTGGGATTCAAAGGAAATTAGTAATACAGTTAGGAGCTGATAGGAGATTTATTTAAAAGATCTCTCACCGTGGCAAATGGAAACAACATTTCCATCAATGACACCAGTTTATTCTTCACTGCTAAAGAACCATAGTTTAACAGTATTAGATGGAGAGAATTTTTGATTCAGAGGATGTGTGAAGGCAGAAGAGTTAGTATTTATTCCAAAACTGGTTCTGAATTGAGCATTACCTGGATTTTTTGGGGTTTGATTATTGAATTGCACCATTTGAGGGATAGGCTTTAGCAATAATAAAAGCTCATAAATCAAAATCTGGGCTCTCCATTATTTGCATGCATGATAGACTTAAATCTGAGAGGAGGAAAAAAGAGATTTGTATCTTAAAGAAGTTTAGCCACAAGGCAATCTCATGCTTTGAAAATGAATTTTGGATTTTTTGCTGCATTGTTATTTATTATAATGGGAATAAGATGTCAGTCAAAAATAATGTGTACTGATAAATACATTCTTCTTTCAGAGCAAAGCTGAGCAACAGCCAGAGGAGCCAGCTAAATCACCTGAACCAGAAAGTGAAGAGAGTGACTTAGGTGTGGAAACTAGATTACTTTATCACATTTCACCACTTTGAGCATGACAGGAAATCCCATATCTGTTTGTAGAAAGAGCTTAATCTTGTTTTTTTGTTTTGGTCCTCCCACCCCAGAAATTGACAATGAGGGAGTGATTGAACCTGACAATGATGACCCTCAAGAAATGGGAGATGAAAATTTGGAGGTAAGCATACTATTTTCAGTGGCTGTGGCTGTAGGGAAGATAGGGAAAAGGTTCAAGTGTAGTTAAGGATAGAAGCTGAGGGGTGATGAGTACAATATTAGTTACATAGCCAGATGTTGCTGTGGTTCTTTCTCCTAAACAGAATACCTAAAAGTCTTAAAACCTTATTCAAAGTTAGAGTCTATCAGAGAGTTCAGTGAGGAAAGTTAGTTCAGAAAACACACACAAAAAAAATTCTCAAAACACCTGTGAAAAGTAGATAGGTAGAAATGTGCCATTAATAACATTTAAACATTTTCTGACTGAAAATAACAGTGGCTTAGGTCTCCAAGCTGAAAGCAAGGTTTTGGGTTTTTTTTAATTGATGTCAATGAAACTTAAAAACAAGATTCTGGAATCACAAACAGGAGCTCTTCTCTTTGGCAGTGTCTCAGCATGGTAATTCTGGCCTGGACTTTACAGCTTCTGTTTGGTATGGTTTTAATTTTATTTGTTTTATTAGGTAACAGAAGAGATGATGGATCAAGCTAATGAGAAGAAGATGGAAGCAATAAATGCTCTAAGTGAAGGTGATCAATTGTTTTTTAGTACTTATTCAAGGACATTTATGTTTGGTTTTCCTTTTTGAAAATGGAATTAAATGTCTTGTATCACTTTGAATGCTTTCAAGGAAGAGAAAACCAACTTCCTGATGGATACTGTCTGCATTTAATCCATATCTGAACCTAAACTGTAGCAGTTGCTCTAATGCATGGTGATTTTGCCCTGCCTCCAGCTAAGAGGAGGAATTGGGAGTAGAAGACAACCTGCATGTTGAAATGAGAAGGATTTAGTGATATTAATACTAGTGCCAATATGAAGTACATAAACCTGTACTCAGCCTGATGATACATGGCAGTTACAATAAATGGGGAGGCAGTCTTGGAAGCAGAATGAGCCCCTCCAGGGATGGTGACACTTGAAAGGAGGAGGAGCCTCCATCCTCACCAAACTTCCCCCTTTATCATGAGTGTGGTGTTTATGGTACAGGCTTTACCACCTATGAGCAAACTCAGGTCAGCTGCCCTGGCTTTTGCCGCTCTCAGCATAAGCTCCTGGCTGATCTGAAACTGATAACATCCTGCATACTGCAGCTGGCCTATGAGTCTGTCCCAGTGAAAACAGGGCAGATAGCTAAAACTAACCAGATCATGAAAGCTTCTTTGACTGTTTTCTCAAAGTAGCTATAGTTCTGGGCAGACCAAGGAGAGAATGAGGTACAACAGCATCTCTGTAGGTTGTTAGGCTACTTCTCTCTGTATCCTTATGAGTGTTTCTAGTGGTTTGTCTTAATGCATTGAAAAGCTGTGTAATGAAGAGGTGACTTGCTGTTTAATTTCATACAAAGTTAAATGTACAAATTTAACTGCTAAGAGTCTTTCCTCCCTTCCAGCATTACTTTTAGAGTTTATACTTTGGTAATGTAGCAAGAGGGAGAATGATTTGCTTTTTGTTGATAATGCTCTACTTAAGGAGTGCCCAGGGATATAACACCCTGTAAGGCAGGTTTGGCAATTTGGGTGTAATTTTGTTGCATAATGATTGAAAATTTGCTGGAACTCATCTTTAGGTGAACTTCAGAAGGCTGTCGACTTGTTCACAGATGCTATCAAGCTGAATCCTTGTTTGGCCATCTTGTATGCCAAGAGGGCAAGGTGAGTAGCCTTCCAGTGTCTGAAGAAGGGCTACAGGAAGGCTGGGGAGGGATTATTGGCAAGGTCTTGCAATGACAGGACAAGGGGAATGGGTTTAAAGTGGCAGAGGGAAGATTTAGACTGGATGTCAGGAGGAAGTTCTTTACAGTGAGGGTGGTGAGACACTGGCACAGGTTGCTCAGGGAGGTTGTGGCTGCTCCCTCCCTGGAGGTGTTCAAGGCCAGGTTGGAGGAAGCCTTGAGTGAGCTGTACTAGTGGGAAGTGTCCCTGCCTATGGCAGGGAGTTGGAACTAGATGATCCCTGAGGTTCCTTCCAACCTTAGTGTTCTATGAGTTGTTGTAAACATAGACTTACGTTCCTGCTTGTTCTGTTTTCCTTCGAGGACCTAAATATAATGGCAACTTGAGGATCTGTGTACACTTAGACCACGAGTGAAAGAGAAAAGTACATTTCATGTGTTTTCTCTTACATATGATGTACTGAAGCAACCATATAAAGAATCTTGCTAACAAAGTAACAGTGATGTTTCAAAGTACCTTGTGGCTTTTGGTGTGCTGGATTGGAACAACACAGGATAATAAACACTTGTAAAATCTGAAGTTGATTTTGTGATTAAGGTGACGACTGAAGTAGTGTCCTTTTTAGATCCAAAGTTACTTGTGGGTCATGTGACTTCTCTACTGTACCTGCTAAATCAATTAGTCCCTGGCCTGTATCAGGAATAGTGTGACCAGCAGGACCAGGGAAGTCATTCTCCCCCTGTGCTCAGCACTGGTTAGGCCACACCTTGAGTACTATGTCCAGTTCTGGGCCCCTCGATTTACAAAAGATGTTGAGGTGCTTGAATGTGTCTAGAGAAGGGCATCAAGGCTGGAGAGGGGACTGGAGCACAGCCTTACAAGGAGCAGCTGAGGGAGCTGGGGCTTGTTCAACCAGAAGAAGAGGCTCAGGAGATACCTCATTGCTGTTTACAGCTACCTGAAAGGAGGTTGTAGCCAGGTGGGGATTGGTCTTTTCTACCAGACACCTAGAGACAGAACAAGAGGACAGAGTCTCAAACTGTGCCAGGGCAGTTTAGGCTGGATGTTAGAAAGAGGTTCTTCACAGAGACAGTCATTGGCATTGGAATGGGCTGCCCAGGGAGGTGGTGGAGTCACCATCCCTGAAGGTGTTTAAAGGGAGGCTGGATGAGGCACTTAGTGCCATGGTTTAGTTAATTTAGAAGGGTTAGGTAATAGGTTGGACTCGATGACCTCAGAGGTCTTTCCCAACCTGGTTAATTCTGTGTTTCTGTGAAATAGACTTGTTTCTGTTCATCAGTCGTACATTGGAGCAAGACCATTTTTTGTGGGGGTTTTGGTTTTGTGGGGTTTTTTTAATTTTTTTTTCCCCAACCCATTCAATACCCACCTTAGTGCTAGTTACATCTGCTAGACTGCAGATAATGCATTGGGATCATTGTGAGGTTTTGTTCAAATTGCTAGTTGGCTGTAAATGCCAAACATTGTGGAACTGAACTGTCCTTTTCAATTATGTGTACTTTACTTGTGCACTGGAGTTACTCCTGCTGGCAAAGCTTGAGTCTGAACAAGGAATGGGTTTTGCATCTACAGGGGTGGAGGAACTAAATTTCAATGACTTCATTATCACTACAAAGTCTTTGTGAACTCAGATCTTCTTCAAATGTATTATCTCACTAACTTGCATGTTAGTCATCCAAAATTATCTCTAGCTCAGGTTAGTAACTTGGTATTTCGGTATATACAATAAATGTTCTCATCCCCACAGTGTTTTTGTGAAACTACAGAAGCCAAATGCTGCCATTAGAGATTGTGACAGAGCCATCAAGATTAATCCTGACTCAGCACAGACCTACAAATGGAGAGGGAAAGCACACAGGTAATGGCCTGCATCCATGCTTGATAATTGCTTTACTTAATGGGAGTGAACAGTTTTGTTCGTGCATTACCTTCTTCCTTTCTCTGAACTTTCTTGCAACTGAGAGCAGCAGCCAAGAAAGTATTATACTGGGTGCATTTGCAGGAAAAAAAAGATAGTAGTGATTTATTGATGCCAATTTATGAGCAGCCTTTCTGGCACTATCTCTTTTCCTTTCTCAACCTATCTTGTAATAGTATTTTCTAAAAAAAAATTGCTACAAAATGATGAGTTTGATTGTGGAGTTTGTTTGGAAGTCTTTTGTTTTCACTTAGTTAATTTTTTTTATTTGCTGACCTGTAATTCTTAAACTTATTTCTCTGCTGACCTTATTCCATTAGATCCTAGATCTCTTCTACATAGTAAATTGAACTGCCTAGTTGTTAAGGGAGAACCATTCACTGCAGTTAGAGAGTGGTGTTAAGCAAGCTGTAATTATTTTAAGTAGCAGTAGGCCAGTGTACATTGCCCCAACGATAGTTAAACTTTGATTTAAATGATAATAGATCAGTCAAAAAAAAAAAGAGACAGTTCTTAACTCTTTCCACTTTCATATATACTGTAAATGGTAACAGAACTTAACAAAAGAGGCATTTTAAACAGTGTTCAGAGAGTAGTTTGCTGGAATCTGAACCCAGATAATCACAGCACCACTCAACAGTGCTGCTAGGAAAAACTTCAGGCATGAGGAAGAGGATCTTGGGGTCTGGGTTGATGAAAAGCTCAACATGAGCCTACAGTGTGCACATGCAGCCCAGACAGCAACTGAGTCCTGGGCTGCAGCAAGAACAGTGTGGCCAGCAGGGCAAG
>VWZE01000750.1:26143-60171 GCA_013396675.1 Eubucco bourcierii
GAGGCCTTGAGTGACCTGTACTGGTGGGAGGTGTCCCTGCCTATGGCAGGGGGTTGGAACTAGATGATCCTTGAGGTCCCTTCCAACCTTACCATTCTGTGATTCTATGGTGGAATGTTAACAACATGCACTATATCATTGGGCTCTATTTAGAGACCTCATGACCAAAACTGTGTATTTAAAAGCTGAGCAAGATTAGATTTGTGTTGGAACCACATAACTACTAACTTTTTTTAGACTAAATGCCCTATTTTTTTTTTCACTTGTCTTGCAGGATCCAGAAGTCATGGTTGCATTCCAAGATGTTGCCCAGAACCCGGCAAATATTTCCAAGTACCAGAATAATCCCAAGGTTATGAATCTCATCAGTAAACTGTCTGCCAAATTTGGCAGTAAACCATAAAATCTCTGTTTTTAAAAAAAAACCATATCTGAATGGGAATGATTGGATTTGGCTAACAGTGTTGCAATAAAACAAACCATTGTACCTCTGATCTTCTTAAGAAGAGAAATGGGGTGTCCGAAGGAGACTGCTCTTTAGCCCCAAGTGTTGACTTAACTCAATGATTGGTTTATAGCACTCAAATTATATTCAGATGGCCTAGTTTCAACCATCCCTCCTTGTCATACAGTTGCAGACTCTTTACTGTAAGTATTGCAGTTTTCCTCTAAACTAATGGTCCTATAAAAATTGTAATATCCTAGGAGTGTTAAGATAAAATCCTGCTGTTGTGTTGAGGTTTTTTTTTTTTTTCTTATTAATTACTCTCAGTGATCAAAGAGGAAGGAACTTTAGCAGTTGAGGTCTACCTTTGATCTTCTTAGGGCAGAAGTGTTGGACTAGTCACAAATAGCAAAGGTGGGACAAGTCTGAAGAATTAACTGGATAAAGGAATTGTCTGCAAATAAAAGTCCTTAAGTTTTTTGTAATGGGTGACTGACTTTATATAGCTGTTGAAATTGTCAGTGTAACCGTGCTAGCTAGTAACACACTGGAACTTCTGGCAGTACTGCAAATGTAAATTTTTTTGATCCACCACAACTGTGCAGCAAAGGTACAGTCCTATCCTTTGCACACCCTAGCATGAAGTACATATTGCAGAGATCACAGAGGTTTTGTTACTTGCTCAGTTCTTGTCCAGCACCTTTATGTAACATACATGAGTTTGGGTATGGGAGAGCAGCTCACTGTCTCCTTGTGCTCTTGTCCTTTCCCAGTTGGCAGGTCCTCCGCTGCTTGCACTTGGCCTGCCTTGGGGCCGTGCTTACCAGGTGTCATCTGTTTGGAAACTTTAGGGAAGGAATCTTACTCACATCACTACCTCTGTCCCACTGAATGCAAGCCATCCAGAACACATAAATGCAGAGTTACAAATCAGTGAAAGGGAGAGAGTACACAACAAAATTGCAGCTCTGAGTTCTGAGTCAGTTTGAGTCCTTACATGCTTACTGATTAGAATTTCTTGGCCAAAGTCCTGCTGTCTCTGTAGAGGTGATGACTCTTCCTTCACCACATACTGTAGTCTTCCATCTTTTCTTGTATCTTTTTCTTCAAAAAGCAAACACACACACCAAAAAAAAAAAAAAAAAAAAAAAAAGTCACAGAAAACCCCAACAAAACAAAAAGCTGTGCTGGTGGGTTCATGCTTCCATGTTTTTGAGACTTGTCATATGAAGAAAAAGGTGAAGTATTTGGAGCCAACAAAACATTGTTCACACACTTGTGGGTTCCCAGCATGGGTATCCTTGAAGCGGTGTCTGTTGATGATGCTCAGTTGATTTGTCTGCTGATCAAAAGCTTTTGTTTGTCTTAGTTAAACCATCATTGTTCTGTGGAAAAATGACCATAGTTACCTGTTCACCCCTTGACTCTCAACATTTGTGTTATTAACTTTTTTGTAATTCTGTATCTTAAGCCATACCTGCTATTAACCATTTAAAAACAAATCTGGACTGAAGTAGGAACTCAACAACAGTTGCAAAAAAAACAAAACCAAAAACATTTCCCCCCCAAATGCTTTTTGTCATACTGATGACCCTGCAAAAAGACATCTGAATTGGTTTTGCTTAAGAAATAATAGTTCTGAATACTTAGCCTTTAAAAAAAATAAAGTATGGTTTTGAAAAACAAAGGTTTTGGGGTTTTGTGTAACTTTCTGCTAAAACTCTTTTTTTACTTGAATTAAATATGGAAGTGCTTCAATTAAACAGTGTCTGTAACTTACAGTTTAAATGGGAACTAAATGCTGAAGGGCTTGTCTTCATGGCCAAATGAACTCAAGGACTGGGTGTTGCTGTGTACCTGGCTTTTGCTCATACTCCTGATTTTTAACTGTTCTCCACAGGAGACAATTTGTTCCCTTCTGTGCATGGGCTGACACTCAACTTCTTTGTCCAGGCTGGTGCATATGTGCTGTGCATCAATTAAGAATATCTTGAATATGTCCACTTATTCTCTGCTATTTCCTGTTGCTCTGTCTTGGCTGTTGATGTCTGCCTATCAGTGTCTGTCATTTTCCCAGTTTTGGTGTCAGCATTAGCAGTCTAACTGAATTCTTGTTCTTTGGGAATGCATATCCCATGACTCCCTTAGGGTTTTGTGTTTTCATTGTTACCCAGTAAGTTACCTGAGGAGGCTGCTGGGTTTCATCTCTGTTCCTCAGGTTAGCATGTGGACATCTTAAGCAACTAAACTGGTTTGAACAGAAGTGCAGAAAGTTGTCTGCACAGAGGATGAGCAGAGATGGCAAGTTCTGAATGTAGAGTAAGTAATTACATGAGGAAGTTTGTATTTTCAGGGCTTGCTCTGATATTCACTGGGAGCACCTTTAGGTGACTTGTCTCCATTGCAGCACAGTTAGGTGTGGTTCTTGCAAGCACAGTAGCAGCAGTAGCTTAGCTGACTAAAAGCTGCCAGCATGTATGTATGGCTGGGTCAGCTGGTGCAGTGTGTGATCAGGGCCAAGTGTGCATTTCAGCTGTTGGAAGCAAGTCTGGTACTTTGCTGTTTGGCCAGATCTTCTGATCTGCCAAAAAAGTATGATTGATAAATCTGCAACTGGCTGCTGGTAGAGGGTCATAGCCTTGTTATTGTGTGTGTCTGAGTGACTCGTCAGTCCTTTGCTGTCTAACTACTGCCCTGAGGATAAAGAAATGCCAGGTCAGGTGCCACTTGCAGGCTCTGCTACTGTGCAGTGCTCCTTATTGTGCAGTAATGTGGAGAATGGAAGACTTGGTGCCTTTACCAGAATTTGTCTGAACATATCTCTCACTTCAGTGTTGGGCTGTGAATAAATGCTGTCTGTCAAAGTGGTTTGGTTTGTCTTTGTTGGGAGGCAGTGATCAGATAGGTGGGAGCCAGACTGTCTCAAAGTTGGGTGTGGGACTAAACTAGGCAGAGCCATGATAGGCCAGAGTCAGAATGGGTCAGTTAGTGGGTATTAAAAAGCTATGCAAAGGTAAAACCATGTAAGAACAGCTCATTGCAAGTGGGCAGCGGTAACATCTGTGGTTTAACTCTTTTAATGCCTCTTCATCCTCATTACCTTCAGGCCCTTTGCATGCAAGTCATACAATCCACTCTTGTGCATAGAACCACAGAATCCCAGATCTCTGCTGTGTGATGGAAGAGCAAACAGTAACACTGTGGGAACTGCTGTCTGAGCAGAATCCTTCACCCAAAGTGATAGAAGGTTGTAGACCTAGAGTGAACTGGAGCCAGCTTGTCTTCGGCATGTACCTTCCTGTGGACTGTTGGATTTTTGTTATCTGAAAGTATTTGGCACTCCTTTGGAATCTCACAGGGCATTTAGGGTGAGGGATATTGCAGTGCTTTTTTGTCTGTAGGGCAAGCAGGTAATTGGAATAGTGGTAGAGGCTAGAGGGTTGTTTTCCAGTCCTTAGCTGCAGGTTGGGCTGGTACAGATGAGGATTGGCATCCTTGAACAGGAGAGAGATTCAATGCAAAAGTGGTAGGTGTCTCTCATGAACCTCATTCAGAGCTTTGCAGAGGTGGGTCTCAACCTTAGCTCATGTGTGATAGACTGAGGGTGCTGGTGTAGAAATGTTCTGGATTACCAAAGAGCTGAAAAAAGGGCAGTATCCCGTTGGACACAGACCACTATGTTGAGTACTCCAGGGTGAGTCATAGGAGGTCAGTAGTGTGATAGAAGCAGATGCAATTTCAGATGAAGAAGGAACAGTTTTAATGTGACAAATCAACTAGGTCAGGTGGTATCTAGTAGATCTGCACTATAGAGCAGCACTTGGGTGACTTTGGGCTCCAAGTCACTACTCACCTCGTGGATCAGAACTTAGGCAAGTTGTTTTCCTGGTATGGTCCTCACAAACAGGAGCTTTATATAAGACAAACCTTCCTTCACCCCCACTAGCTGGAGATCCTACTGAACGTAAATATGGAGGACTCTCCTGTAAATCAATCTTGCTGACTAACCAAGATGTTAACACTCTGCTAGCCAGATTCCAAGATACTACTGTACCTGTCCTTGGTGTACAAATATGTTTTGAAATGTATATTCTGGATGGATGGTCTCAGACAAGCTTGAGATCTCGTCAATAAATAAATGTGTTTGCAGAATGTGTTGCGACTCTTTGTGAAGTAGGTAACAAACTTCAGTGCCTTTGTCACACACATTTAATAAACACAGCATTTTTTTTTAATGTGCAAACACTCCAGTGGCTACAAGGAATACAAGTTGCTACTACCTGTACAGAAATTAAATGTGAGTGAGTACAGGATTGGGGCAGCACTTTACTTTGGAGTTGCTTTCTGAAGTACAGCAGCTGAAGCAGTCAGAGGGTAAGTACAGGTTGTATGGAACAAAGGTATTCAGAAAGAGGAGGTACTTGTTACTCAGTTGTATAGAAAATAACCAGCAGGTGGCATAGAATCAAGAATGGTAAGGTTGGAAGGGATCTCAAAGATCATCTAGTTCCAGCCCCCTGCCATAGGCAGGGACACCTCCCACTAGTACAGGTCACTCAAGACCTTGTCCAACCTGGCCTTGAATACCTCCAGGGAGGGAGCAGCCACAACCTCCCTGGGCAACCTGTGCCAGCATCTAAATCAGTTAATAGTTGGCCTGGATGAACACAGCCCAGTCTCACAAACCCTTCCTCTAATGCCATGGAGATGGAAGGGAAAGTAGCATACATAAAAAAACCTTCCACATTGATGTAAATAGTTTAGAGAGTTTTACTGGAAATGATCTAACACACCTTAGCCTGTTTGCAGCAACGTGCAGCAGAATGCAGCAGCTGAAGCCAGCAACCTCTCCTCTGCCCACTGGAAAAGACCAACACCTCAAAAACCTTGAAACCAGAAGCAACAACCAGAGCAGGAAAGCCTGTTCTGTTGCAACCTGGAATTCAACCCCCATGGTAATTTACTTCAGCCTGATGTACAGAAAATGACACCTCCCAGCACTTCGGAGTGTTACAAGGAAAGGTATGGTTTTGTTCTGGCTGGGTGACAGGGGGGAGGTGGGGAAATTGTGCCTCCAAAAGCCCTGCACTCCTTATCTTATTCAGGTAAGGTACTTAGGCTCCAAAATCATACATGCTCAGTACATGGGTAGGGTTAGTACAATTAGTTCTGGGAATAGGTGGAGTTATTACAGTAAGTTCCTGGAGCTCATTTCCATAATGTCCTACCTCTTCACACATGCCCATTGCCATCTGGTGGTCATCTTTTGGGTCTTTTTGATGAAGGCTCAGCATCTTCCTGGATGTGACCTCTTTACCTTTTCTCCATCTGGCACCAGTTCTGGGTCATATTGTTGGCCAAAGTTTCTGATGTTCTGATCTTTGAATGCAGTATTCTCCATGGGAGTGTTTCTGGACCCTCTCATTCTGTGTCTAGTTATGGGCCACTCACTTTGAGATAAGTATCCAGAGAAGGACCATGAAGCTGGTGAGGGGCCTGGAGCACAGCCCTGTGAGGAGAGGCTGAGGGAGCTGGAGGTGTGCAACCTGCAGAAGAGGAGGCTCAGGGGTGGCCTCATTGCTGTCTATAACTACGGAGGGAAATTGTAGCCAGGTCTGGGCTGGTCTCTTCTCCCAGGCAACCAGCAACAGGATGAGAGGACACAGTCTCAAGTGTGCCAGGAGAGGTGCAGACTGGATATTAGGAGGAAGTTCTTCACAGAGAGAGTGATTGGCATTGGAATAGGCTGCCCAGGGAGGTGGTGGAGTTGCAGTCCCTGGAGGTGTTCCCTGGGTGGGGCACTTAGTGCCATGGTCTAGCTGATTGGATAGGTTGGACTGGATGATCTTGGAAGTCTCTTCCAACGTGGTTTATTTTATGATTCCATGCTTAAACCACCTTGTGTTTACCTGATTGGTGATGCCTTATACAGTTAATGGCTTACCTTGGTTGCTACATTCTGTATTTTCTATCCCACTTTTTCCATATCAAGCCAGCACTTTGATTTTGAAGCTGGCATGACAGCAGTATTGTATTGAATATCAGCATATTCCAATGGTAAAGGGAATTCCATTACTGAAATCTTGCAATTTTTGTGTGCTCAAAGGCTGAGCTGTTTAATGAATTCAAATTGTCAACACTGTCTCATATGTTAATCTCTAGTTGCTTTAATCTGTGATGCACTGGGAGTACGATCCAGTTTATCAGCATTTTCTGAAAGATAAAGTTTTGCAACAGTCATTTTGAAAGTAGCAATTAAATCTGCCTTAACATGTTTTTCCTCTAGTGAATTGACTAAGGGGGGGAAAAAAGATGAGATATTAATTTATAATTTTTTTTTTAATTAGCATAGCAGCAGGGTAAATTTGGTTTAGGTTCAGAGTTCATCTTTTATTTGCTAAGGAAAGATGCAGAGACAGTAGATTTGACCTCTGGAGCCATTAACAGTGTCCTCATTCTTTGTCATAAATCAGAAACAAAGCTGTGGACTGCCCAAAGAAGATCTGTCCAGGTTAAAGTTTCTCAAGATCTGCTACCTCCTTGTACAGGGTAGTCTGCACAGGAATGCATCCAGGCAGGTTTTGAAAGTCTACAGAGAAGGAGACTCCACAACCTCTCTGGGCAGCCTGTTCCAGTGCTCCATCACACTTGCTGTAAAGAAGTTTCTCCTCATGTTGAGGTGACACCTTCTATCTTCAAGTTTGTATCCATTGTTCCTTCTTTAATTACTGTGTGCCACCAAAAAGAGATTGGCCCCATCCATTTGACACCCACCCTCAGATATTTGTAGGCATTGATCAGATCCCCTCTCAGTCTTCTCCTCTCAAGATCAAACCCTAGGTCTCAGGCTGTTGCCATAGAGATGCTCAAGTTCCCTAATCATCCTTGTGGCTCTCTGTTGGACTCTCTCTAGCAGGTCCCTCTCTTGAATTGTAAGAGGTCATTAGTGCCTTCTACCCTTCAGTAAGCTCTGCCTACACAAATTACATGGTTACCTGGAAACCTGTTGAATTTGCAGTGTTTCTGTGAAAACCTAAGGCCATGTCTTCATCAGACTTTCTATAGGTAGGTTCCATTGTTTTCCCTACAGAACACTCTGGCATGTCTTAACATAATCTGCAGTTTCTCTTGGACAGCTTCACTAGATCTGTATGTTGCAAAATTAAAGTCTGTTACTTTTTGGAGTACTGCAATTCTGGCATTACCTGTTAATATTCTGGTTTTTCAGTACATACAGGGCATAGTATTGGATGAAAAATGCTGCTAAATAGAATAGCAATAGTATAGAATGATCTGGGCATACGTGATGGCAATCCAGTCTGCAGTACAAACTGACTCTTGGTGAAAGCTTCCCTGGGCACAAGAGAGGCACAATCAAGCACAGCAGTAATTTGAGCTTGAATCCTGCTTGGGGCATTTTTCCCAAAGCATGTTCACCTGATTGTGCAAAGCTACATTGTGTAATTGTTCCCTGGGTTTGTGAAACCTAAGGTGCTTTAGTGACAGGAGGCAGACAGTGAACTGTGGACACCTTAATTCTAAACCCTATTAGATTGGAGTCTTTTGCATGTAGAGGAGTGACACCGGGGAAATATTAAGAGAAGTCATCATTCTGGAGTTACAGGATTTTATTAATGATTAAATGATGATCAACTGATAATTAATCGATGACTGAATGAAAATAAAATGATAATTCAATGGCTATTAAACAATAATTGGTAATTAAACAGTGATTTAAATTACTATTTGAACAATAATTCAGACAGTGGTCAAGCAGTCTACTACTTACTACAATTCTATTAATTATAGAATCATAGAATGGTAAGGTTGGAAGGGACCTCAAGGATCATCTAGTTCCAACCCCCTGCCATAGGCAGGGACACCTCCCACTAGTACAGGTTAAGCCATAGGTATGTATATAAATGCTGGGGGCATGCAATATACCTTTAGGCCTAATGTAAGATGTTGTTACCTCATTATAGAGGTCAAATACCACATAAGTGGTCTTTCCACCTCAAGGAGTAACCTTGAAAGGCATCCTCACTCCAGGAGATAATCACTGAGCAGCCCACTGCCATGCAGGAGAGCTCCGTGGGTTTATAGGGGCTACAGAAATTCCTAGCATGAAGTGAGTGACTCGTAGATAACCCCCTTTTGGTGTCTGCACAGCTGTGCAGCTCCAGCACTTCCATCTCAGTCTAGTCACAGCTCAGGCTGGTACTGTTGGCTTCTGACAAGTACACAGCCCAAGCTCCTTAGTTGCTGAGAAGATGTGGCATAGAATAATTCACCATGGCAGTTCCCACAAATAAGGACACTCTATTTTTCTTGGGTGCAGTGGGATTTTGGAGACTACACATTCCTGGATTCAGTCAAATTGTCAAATCTCTGCATGATGTGACCAGTAAGAGAAGCAATTTTGAGTGGGGACCTGAACAGCAATCAGGTAAAGCAAGAGGTAGTCCATGCAGTGGGCTTGGGACCTGTTTGAACTGGTCTGAACATTAAAAACATTCTGTACATGGCTGCCAGTGACAATGGTCCAACTTGGAGTCTTTGGCAAAGAGCTCCAAAGGAGACTTGTGGTCATCCACTTGGTTCCCAGGGTCATAGCTACAGAGGTTCAGAGGCAAATTACACCCCCAACAGAGAAAGAAATACTAGCAGCCTATGAAGGAGTGAAAGCAGCTTCTGAGTGATTGCAGCTGAGTCACAGTTGGTTTTAGTTCCTAGATTGCCAGTTCTGCAGTGGATGTTCAAAGGCAAAGGTTCCTCACCACATCATGCCACAGATGCAACTTGGCCTCAGTGGATGGCTTTGATAATTCTTCCATGAATTGTAAGTTTCTTCCTTCCCTGAGATATTCTTCAGAAGCTCATTGCACAGCCATGCAGATCTCCTAGCATATCTACCCGATTTTTTACTCAGGGGAACAAAGTTGGAGCACTGCACTGGAAGAATGCTTTTCTCAACCTGAAAGGTTTGCCTTAGGCAGAGTTTTTTAAAGCACCCCCTCCCTTCACAGGAGATCATGGAATTTTTCTCACAGGAGGGTTAAAGAAAGACAAATGGTCTGTTATTAGGCCATGTGATGAAAGAATGTCTTCCCAGAAGGAAATGGCTCATCTGTGTGAGCTCTTGGGGAGTGTGTATGGTGCACTGCTCTTGCTTAGATAATGTGATTCCTACCACAGATATAAGTGCTAGGAGCTTTTGCAGCTCAGGCAAAAGGCAGCTGATGAGTAGTGGTTGAAGAACTAAGTACTGCAAACAAGAACAAGTTGTCAAGTGTGGTGGTTTCTTTTTTTTTTTTTTTTGCTGTTCAGAAACAGAAAATGAAAGTTGATGGAGTAAAAATAGAAACAAAAGGTCCCAAGAGTTATGTCAGACAAAGCTAAGGAGAATATTCACTCTTACTGTTAATTATAGTTCCTTCCAAAGTATGGGTGAAGCTAAGAAGAGAAGGATTGTTAACACAGACAAAGCTTTGAAGCTATCTGGAAATCAGTATGTGTATGTCATGAGAATGGACAAAAAGCAACAAGGCAGGAACAGAGAGAGAGGTCAGCCTGAGTGTGGCATCTCCAACCTCTCTTCATTTCCTCAGCTTCTTCCTACCTTGCAGGTCCTCTTCGACATAAAAGGTGAAGAGGAGAGGCTGTAGGACTGTGTATTTAATAGCCTTGATACTGCATGACCAAAATGCTGAGAGCTGTGGATACTCTGTCCTTAGCCATCCACCAGTTCAGCTACTCTTTGTAGCACTTCTCATTCTACCCCCAGCCAAATGGATCAACGTGCCTGGAGATGCTGTTTGTGATCGTGTGTTCTGGCTGCAGGCACTGGGCGGTCTCTCAGCCATGGAGGCAGAAATGGCTTGGAAATAAGAGAATTTATGGCTTGGAAATAAGAGAAAATTAAGTAGCTGGAAAGTGAAACAGCCTTGGCTGGTCCATATAGAGTAAGAAATCATCAACTTGACAAAAATGTTTAATTTTAAAGATACTGGGCTTTGGGTAGAATTGGCTGAAAATCTAGGAACAGAATGCTCAGTTAAATATTGTCTCCCCTTCATAATTAAGTGCTAACGTTAAATGCTTGTGAAAGGGAAGCTATAGATAAGATGCATTATTGTAATTTTAGTGAAAGAGCAATGGAGTTCCTTAGCATTCCCAGTAACTACCCTGATTTTCTACTGTCGTTTGTTTGTTTTTTTGTTTGTTTTTTTTTTTAAAGACACAGGAAATTAAGCTTATATAAGGTATAAAGGAAAAAAACCCACCCTGTCCTACAAATCTAGATACAGGAAAAGCACCTCAGATCTAAAGAGAGCCTTCCAATCAATCAGCTCCTCCCTGCCCAGGGTCTCCACCAAGCCCACATCTCCTCCGGCCTGCTGCCTCACGGCTAAAATTCCCGCCTAACGCCCTCCTGCCCCTTGCCGTGTCTCTCCCACCCAGCCCCAGTCACCCACCGCGGCCAAGGCCGCCGGTGGGTTCCGGTCCAGCCCCGCAGCGCGCAGGAGAGAGGCCGCTGGCGGCGGCGGGCGGGGCCAGGCGTCACGTGACGGGAGGGCGGGCGCCATGGCGGGACGCGGGGAGGCGGCAGGCAGCCCGGGTCTCGCCGGTGCCGAGGTGCAGCCGGGCAGGCTGGCGGCGGAGCCTGCCAGGGTTGCGGCCATGTCTTCCATCGTCTCTTACGAGAGCCTGGTGCACGCCGTGTCCGGGGCCGTGGTGAGCGAGCGGGCTGAGGCTCGTCGCGAGCGGTGCCGTGTTGGGGGAGGGGGCTTCGCGGCGGCAGCCAGCGACGGGGCCGGGGGCGTCTGTCTGGCGAGTGGGGAGGAAGGGTGGACAGGGAGGCCTGGTGGGGGGCACTGGGGAGGTCACAGGCCGCCTCAAGCCTTTGTCTGGGGGACCCGTGTGAGGGGGCTGCTTCGGGGGTGTGCGGAGCCGGGGAGGGTAGGGCGGTGCGGCCTGGCAGGGCTGAGGCAACCGCACTGAGGGTGCGACCCCTGCGTGGTCGTGCCTGTGCTCTTCGTAGTCACAAGGATGAGGGCGCCCCGACGCTGAGTCTCACCTCCGGCACCCGTCCCGTGTGGTCACGCCGCTTGCAAAACCCTCGTTTTGCTGTCACTGATTTGGGATGCGGAATTTGACAGCCGGCTGGACACGATCCAGCAGTGTGCTCGGGTGGCCAAGAAGGCAAACAGCATCCTGGCCTGTATCAGGAGCAGTGTGGCCAGCAGGAGCAGGGCAGTGATACTCCCTGTGTTCAGTACTGGTTGCACCTCGAATGTTGTGTTCAGGTTTGGGCCCCTCGCTACAAGAAAGATATTGAGGCTAGAGTGTGTTGAAAGAAGGGCAGCAAAGCTGATGAAGGGTCTAGGGAACAAGTCTTGTGAGGGAAGTGGGGTCGTTTAACCTCCAGAAAAAGATATTGACCTTATCACACTGTAGAGTTAACTACCTGAAAGGCGATTGTAGTGAGGTGGATGCCAGTCTTCCAAGTTAGAAGCAAAAGGACAAGGCTCCTGTTGATCCATTTGTGCTCAAGTTTTGCAAGGGGAGGTTTAGATCGGATATTTCAGAAAATTTCTTCACTGAAAGGGTTACCAAGCACAGGAGTAGACTGTCCAGGGAAGTAGTGGAGCCACTATCCTTGAAGGTGTTTAAAAGACATGTAGATGTGGCACTGAGGGACGGGGTTTAGTGATGACTGCACAGTTCAGGGTTAATGGTTGGACTTGATGATCTTAAAAGGTCTTTTCAACCCAAATCTTCTAGGATTTGATAAATCTTGAGAGCGGCTCTCATCCTGGACAGGTGGAACTTCCCTTGAGCTCACCAGGAGCTGCAGGAGTGCTCCTTTTGAAAGGCATTGTATAAGTACCTCAAGTTGGGCGTCAAATTAACTATGAAAATTTAGGTCTCCCAAAAATTAAGGTAGAGGGACAACGTTTCAGCTATGTCATATAAGAGTTGTACTAAGCATATGCATTCTGTAATTGTCTCATAAATACTGAGATGGCGTGGAGGGTGAGGCAAGGCATAGGTGTTAGTCAAAACAAAAAGCAAGTACAGTGCAGCTAGAGGAGGTTTGTAGAGGTTACTACTTAATTTACAAGCATCATGTGAAAAATATTAAAAGTATGACCATCCCTTGCATTAGCAAGTGCTAGCTCTGTAAATAGCAACCCAACCTTGTACTTGCAACAGATCTTTACGGTGATGTAGCTTGCTGAACTGGGCATACTGGTGAATTTCAAGCAAGTTGATGCATCTCTGCTCTTGGGTTATATTGCAGACTGGCAAGAATACCTAAATACGTATTTTAGTAGTTGCTGATCTGCTCTTCTGGCAAAGTTTCCCGTTCTGAGACCTTAAAAGAACTCATAATGCCTTATATAGGATGAAAATCAATAAATGTTATTGAATAATAAAGGCTGATTCTAAAAGATAAAAAATACTTTAAGGTGTTTTGCCTTATCAAATAGAAATAAGCGTGAGTGTGCACTTTGAAGTGTTTATGTCTGCCCATTTAAGCATCAAGGCCAATGGGGATTTTGTTTCAGCTTTCAAGAAATGGAACTCTCTCAAACAATCACTTTATTGAAATACTACTTGCCCTCCTTTTGCTGACTTGTACAGAAGTAGGTGGTAGTTTCTAGCCCTCACTGGTAGTTTCTTGCTCCCAAGTGCAGACCACTATAATGCAGATTGTGTTGTTGAGCAGATTTTGTGATCTGAACCAGATTTACGAAACCAACCATAAACTTTTAAGTTGGTAATGAAATGGTACCTAAAGCTCCTTGGTCATGTTAATAGAAATTCTTTATTGTATTTGATGATGCTTCCATCTTGGCAGTGATGTCATTATGAAGGAAGACAACACATTTTGGAGCTATTTGACTTCTGTATGCTTATGACTTCCACTTGCTGTCACTAATATTCATATACAGTTAAAGTTCTGAAACAAGAATATTTTTCCTAAGCTGAGTTGGCTTTTACTTTTTGTTACTTTTGGGAGATTTTTTTTTTTTTTTTTTTTTTTGGGGGTTTTTTTTTTTTTTTTTTTTTGGTGGTTATTGATTTTGGTTGGTTGATTTGGTGTAGGTTTTTGGTTTTTTTTTTTTCTTTTGTTGGGAACAAGGGGTTGGTGTTTGGGTTTTCTTGTATGTTTGCTTGTTTGTTTTCAGACAGCCTTTTAGTAGAAACTTCAATTTATTGAAATGTATTTTTCTTTTTGTAGTAAGGATGTGCTCCTCAAGATTTCTGCTTGCTGCTGTACTATTTAAATTTTTGCAAAATCTTTTAATGGGTATTAACTCTTCTGATACTGTCACATTTATTTAAATTATTATAAGCACACTGATATGTGGATATGATTCAAGAATGTAGGAAGAAAAAAAATAACCCACAGAACTGTGCTGAGGTAATAAGAAGAATGTGTCAGATCACACATGATACTGTTTGTTTCTGTTCTGACATGGTGAAAGTTTATTATCTTCTAGGCTAGCCTAGTACCAAAACCAGCCAAACCTGAGACAAATGAATACCTTAGTGAGCAGCAAAAAAAATCAGTGATCAATTTCCTGTGAATGTTAATTGAATTGCATAAGTATTCTTCATCTCTGCTTATAGCTATAAAGTAACCTTCCTGCTATAAAAACCATAGGAATGAGAGTTTTGTAGGAGTCTCATGGCAGTAGTCAAGCTGCATTTTTTGACTCTGTCATCTGAAAATATAGTTTTTAATATGTATTGAAATGCTTATTATTATTCTATAGCAAATCAAACTTTATGCTGTGGTCCTGCACATCTCTTTTTGGCAGCAGTAGCCTCAGGCCATTTGTTCTGGCCACTTCGTGGCTACTGCATAGCTGTTGATGTGCTGTTATGGCTGATCAGGGAGCTGCTCTGACTGAAGAAGTATCTCAGTGGAAAAAGTTAATTTTCTGACAAATTAGTTTCCTTGAAGTGGCCAAAAAGTTAC
The DNA here is from genome assembly GCA_013396675.1 of Eubucco bourcierii. Classification (NCBI taxonomy): domain Eukaryota; kingdom Metazoa; phylum Chordata; class Aves; order Piciformes; family Ramphastidae; genus Eubucco; species Eubucco bourcierii. Next base: position 40,582 of record VWZE01000750.1, read on the forward strand.
GCCACTAGAATGGAAGAGGCAGGAACACAAATACAACTGACCAAGATCTGGGATTGCCTAAGCCAGTTTGTACCTGTCTTAGTGATTATTCAACAACATCATGACTTGACTTGGCAAGCTACTGAGATTTGACACCAACAAGAAGGTGATGGGAAAGCTGACAGTGAAACTCTCCCTTTCAACAGTGCAGAGCCCTACATTTCAAGATTATGTTCCTGCAACCAGTAATATGAGTTACTATGGAATTGCTGGTCTTAAGTGCAATTCACTGAGGAATCTGAACTCATCTCAAGGGCTTTTGTTGCCTCTCTCATCTAGCTATGAAATCCTGTGTTCTACATATGATGCTTCTGGCAATCTCCCTGCCCTGTAGTTGAGTTGTTACTTTTCTCCTGGGTTTATAAATGGAACTCTGCTTTTCTGAATTAATTTTTCTCAGTTTGAGAAAAGCAGAGGAGAGGGTACCAGGCTACAACAGTTGGGGCACTTCAGCCTGGAGAAGAGAAGACTTCGAGGAGACCTGTAGTAGCCTTCCAGTATCTGAAGTGGGATAGAGGAAGGCTGGGGAGGAATTATTTACAAGGTCTTGTAATGACAGGATGAGGAGTAATAGATTTAAACTGGAAGAGGAGAGATTTAGAGTAGATGTTAGGAAGAAGTTCTTTACAGTGCGGGTGGTGAGACACCGGCACAGGTTGCCCAGGGAGGTTGTGGATGCTCCTTTCCTGGAGGTGGCCAAGGCTGGGTTGGATGAGGCCTTGAGTGACCTGTTCTAGTGGGAGGTGTCCCTGCCTATGGCCAGGGGTTGGAACTAGCTGATCCTTGAGGTCCCTTCCAACCTAAACCATTCTATGATTTTTTAACTGAAAGTAATCTGTTAGATCAGCTGAGTTATCTCATGATTTTGCTGGGCTGTAGCTTTGTACATGTTTTAAGCCAGTTTGAGCCTATTGTGTGGGAGTGGTTCAAAACTGTGCCAGGGAAGGTTTAGGACATTAGGAAGCATTTCATTACTGAGAGGGTGGTCAAATGCTGGAACAAGCTTCCTAGAGAGGTGGTTGATGCTGCAAAACTGTTAGTGTTTAAAAGGTGTTTGGACACTACCTTTAATGATATGCTTTAGCTTTCATGCAGCCCTGGAGTGGTCAGGCAGTAGATGGTTATTGTAGATCCAATTGAAACGTTCTATTCTAGACCTTGTGTCTGCCCGTTTTTCCTGTGTGCCACTACCCCAACTACTTCCCCATTTTCTGATTTTGAGTGCAGGTGTATGTACTGCTGTGTAGTTGATTGCACTGAGAGTAGGATTTAGGATAGATACCCCTTTTGGGAGGGTGGAGGTAGGATAAATGGATCAGGGGAATGCTGGAACTTGCAGTGACTGTGCAGTCACATGGCTGTTCTGTTTATTGGTGTGTATAACTGTTTTGAGATTGGTTTCAGAGCTGCTGTAATGCAGCTGTCATTAGGAGTCTGTTTTGGCTCTTTCTGGCACTTTTTGTGCTGACCTTCTAACTGAAATTTATTTTTGGTGAAGTTCTAGTCAGATGGTTTCACTAGTCCTGCTGGTTGTCCAGCTGTGTGCAGAATAGATACTGAGAATAAGTACATGGGACAAGAATATGGAAGAGCAGAACCAACCCTTTTGGTTAGAGCCCTAAGTAAATGAGTTAAAATAACCAGGTAGTTATGACCCAGTGTTCCATTCCTTTCATCTGCTATCTGGTGTTATGAAACCTGGGAAAACTTCAGTCTTGTTATGATTTCTGCCAAGAGTTGTCTTAGTGAGGAAACACCACCTCGAAAATAATCCTCTGTTGCTGGTTGTAGAGAGAGGTCCAAGCAGCCTACTCAGGAGCTAGAGTGTTATCAGAGGCAAAGCTTGCTTAAATGTATGGCATAACCTAGCTCAAGAAAAGATCAAGTCAGACTATGCCCTGTGCTTTAAACACAGTGCATGTGTAGCTTGTGGTATCCCAGACCTTTCCACCGTTTAAATGGCTTGTGTGACTGATGATGGGAGAGTGCCACAGCTTCAGCTTAATGCATTTAATACTACTGTAGAGTGTTAACAGACTTACACCAAGCCAGGGTATTTTTTGAGCTTGAGTTCTTTTCCAAAAGCTGTGCAATATTAATGCTGGAGTGCTAAAGAAAGATGAAGCTGAATGGTGGTGGAGAGAGAGAGAGAGAGGGAACAGCTGCTTGATGAGTATTTTCAAGTACAGTATTTAACCCTGTTGTACAGGAGAGTGGCTGCTAGCTCTTCCATCTAGAAGCTTTAATGGTTGGATAGCACAGAACATGAAGAAGGTGCACAAGAAGTTAAACTAGTGACATGTGGGTGATGATTTCACATCATTCATGTCACAGAGTGTGTCTTAGTAGGCAGATCTTCATTGCCTGAATTGAAGTTTCAGTTTTTAAATGAACAAAAGTCTGTGTTTTGGGGTTGTTTGGTTTTTGGTTGATTGGTTGAATTCAAAACATGGTTATTGTAACACAATATTTGCTTGTGTCATTCTATTTTGTTTCATTTTTTTAAACCAGAAGCTGGGTACTGAGGCTAGTGGGAGGTAAAGATGCTGTGTTTTTGTCTCCTGGTGTCCACATTATCACTTCTCAGATTTAAAAAACTTTCTCTTTGGGCAAAAAGCTTCTAATAGTTTTAATTTTGGCTTGACCTAATACAAGAGGGGAAAAAAATTGTTTGTAAGTATGAGACCAAAACCCCCTTCAAATAGACATTGTTATATATGGAGTTCATCTGCTTTTAAAGTTACTGGTTTCTGGATGAGAAGTAGAGAGCTACAAAGGGGAGCACAGGGCTACCAATATGCTCTATAGCCAGTTTATTTTGTTTTTCAGGGCAGTATGACTGCAATGACTGTATTTTTTCCTTTGGATACAGCTAGGCTTAGACTCCAGGGTAAGTGTCAAACTGGTTTCTTTATAAGATGGTGTTTTTGTTCATCTTGGCTTGGGCACTTGTAAGGGTGGGTGTAGGGTGACCCATTAATGGGATGAATGGGCAACCTTTTAATAAAGCTGAAAAGGCTGTGTGATCTGTAGCCAGGCATGGCTTTGAAATTGTTATCTAAGACCAAAAAGAAAGATGTGAGATTACCCAGAGTTACATTTGTGTGCTTTTGGCCGCTGATAATGCTTCAAATTGCAGTGGCAGCATCATGAAAAACAAGTCTAGAGTTCTTCCTGGGAATGGTTTAAAGGGAAAAGTCAGGGTTAAAACTGGGAGTGGGAACATCCAATATTTACCAAAAAAGCACATAGGTATGAACATTTTGATTCTAATGCTCTATTCTAACCAAAAGTCATGGAAACACCAAATGTTTTACTACTGTGACTGAAGTGCTGTTGAGAACTGAGCAGAGCTCATCAGACAAATCATTGGAAATATGTGGTTGAGAAATGAGCAGCATAACACTATTGAGCAGTCTTTCACGTGGGAAGAGACAGTGTTTTGCTAAGGCTTAGCTGTCTGCAGATTGTAAGAGATTACTCTGCTAGTGGTGCTGGTCTGGAATCCAAGGAACAATTTCATGAGCAGTTAGGCAGGGCAAATTCTAGTCTGTTACCTAAGGGGAGCTTGCCTTCAGTTCATGTCACAACAGCTAGGTTAGAATTGGTAACCACAGATGCTCTGGTGCAGCAACAGAACCAACTAGTCTGGGGAAGAATTAAAGACAAAAACGAAACAAGGAAGTAGCTATACCTAGCAAATGAAAATAAGGACATGCTTTCTGGAGTTGCTGCAGAAATAGGGAATGTCTCTCCTTTATTAGAGAGAAGAAATGTGCTTCTCTAGGGTACATTCAGAATAGGAAGGGTAAGGACTGCAAAATGAGTGCTAGAAATAAAACTGGTTTAAAAGCTTGATTCTTCTGTTTTCCAGTTGATGAGAAGCGGAAGTCTAAGACAACACCGGCAGTTCTACTGGAAATAATCAAAGAAGAAGGCCTGTGAGTAGATACTAATTTTCTGCCTGTCTTCATGTAGACAAGCTCTGAAACTAATTTGAATTTGCTGTCGAAGTGGAATAATTAGTTTCTGTTTGTGTGGACAGTATTTTTTATTTTGAATTAAAAGGTCATTGCATATGAGTTTGATAGGACTTGCATAATCTCGTATGCTTGACTTTAGCTCCTTTGGGTTCATTTTCTTGAGCACTTTATGCAACTGATCTGTTCAGTGATGTAACTGTGTCTCCACAAGTGAGGTGGCTGTGCCTCCTTGGACATACAGGTTTGTACACAAATGTCCCTTTAGGTACCTGATAAACCAGCTTCATCTGCCTGGATTCTTGGGTGTGTCTGTTTCTCATAACCAAGATGAAACTCCTGGGTGGCTGAGCCACTTTCAACAGGAGAATTGAGACAGTGTCCCAGGTAGAAGTTTTTTTCTCCTCCTGGGCATGTGAAAGTAAATAACAAGTGACTCTTTATGCTGGGGAGATTCAAGATCTATCAACTTTCAGCAGTGTGATGGTTTGGGAGTTACCCACCCCCCACACTTTGTAAAATGACCCAGACTAGAACTCAGCCAGCTGGAAGTTAAGGGCTGAAGCTCTATTTACAGCTCAGCACAATGTACAAGCAGAGATATACACAATAGACAGGAATAGTTACAGAAATATACAAGTTAAAGGTAATACAGAAACACAACAGCCCTCCCAGAAATCAGAGACTCCAGGAGGGGCTCCCAACCACTCTTCCACCTTCTCCCCACCCCTGTACCTTACCCCAAGGTTTGCCTTATGTGCAAGGTAAATTAGGAGGGATAGGCCAGGTGGGTTAGAAGAAAAGTGGTTAGTGAGGATTAATCAGCAGAGGAGCCAGAGCCAGAAGCTGCCAGACTGCCCCAGACGCTGTGCTGTGTCCCCAGAGAGAGACAGACAGAGAATACCTTAGCTATGTTTTGGTTTCTTTTCCCAAAACAAATCTTGGCAAGCGTATGAGTGAAGCAGACATCACCATATTTTCTTTTCACAGCCTATAATGTAATTTTCTCTATTAAAATATTCCAATTAGCCTCAAACCAGCACAAGCAGTGCTGTGCTTCAGTATTTGTCATGTAGTTTGGGCTCAGCTGGTTGGAAAAAACCAATGTTTTGTGTGTCCTTGTTACAAATATTTTCCTAAGTAAATTTCTGGAACTCAAGTAATTCAGAGGTTCCAGGACACAAAAGTTGACAGAAGTTTAACTTGGCTAGTAATGTTTTACCACCTTTTAACTTGAGTTGGCAGCTGGCAGTTGTGTGGTTGAGTACTTCTCAGTCATCTGTTTTGTTCACCTTCCTGCATTACTTTTGCCACGTGAGGGTGGCAAGTAAACTTCAATTAAGAGAAAGGTGAAAAAGAAAAAGTTGACCAGAGAGACTCCAGAAGTGCATGTCCTTTTCCTGTGGAAAAAAAATTAGTAATTCTGGCAAGAGAGGAGCAGTGTTTCTTCCAAAGGTATTGAGAAGGCCTGACTAAGCAATGAGAGATGTCCAGTATAACCAAAAAAAAAAACCCACAAATGGCAACAAATCTGAAATGGGATGCAAAAAATCATAAACATATTGCTTGCATTATCTTGTAGAGTCTTGTCTCATATTGCAGGTGTGTGAAACTGCTTTTCTCATCTAGATAAATCAAATGGACTTTCTGTAGCTATTTATCAAAAGCTTTGCTTTACTTTCTTCCCTGGGCTTTTGTTCTATTCTGGGTGATGTGAAAGTTGTACACCAAGTTCTCAAAAGTTGGTGTTTGTAGCACAAGCTTAGGTTTTATTTGTGTGCAGAAGTATTAATGAATTAAAGATGCTAGCACTGACAAGTCATTAAAATAAGCTCATAGTTTTTGTCTTAGTTCCATATGTGGTGCTGTGCCTTTGCTTAAGGAGCTAGACAGGCTCTCTAACTCTTCTTGAAGTAGTGGAAGAACTTCACACAGAATTGCATGGAAATACAGAGTATTATTGGAAGTTTAAATGAAAAGTGCTATTCCTAAACTACATGCTACAGTGCAAAGCAGTACCAAAAAAATCCATAGGCCATGGTTCTTCAAAACCCTCCTTAGGCCAAAGCTTCCACAAAACTCCCTCCAAAACCAGGCAAAAATCCCAGGCCCAAATGGCAACACTCCCCCCCTCCCCGTACTATGCCTCTCTGCAGCCCCCATTATCTGACCCAAGTGATACAGTTAAAATTGGTCTTGACAGTTTCTCAGCCCCCTGCCAAGGCTGCTGCAAGCCTCACTCGCCCACAATTACAAAGATAAGGGAGCAGCATTGCTGGGGTGGGGAGGGAGGAAATGGGCAGGAGGCAGATTGTGCTGTCCCCTTATAAAGGCTAGATGCAGGCATTCTGGGAATGAAATAACAAAAATTACACTGTCCAGCCCAGCCCCTGGACCTATCTAGCCTCTTGGAGGACTTCTCTATAGTTTCTTGAAGACATGCTCTCTCAAACCATGACATACTGTAGGGTATTTTGTTTGCGAATCATCATCAGATGTTCTTAATGAACCAAGCAAAACCAAACTGATCCTTTCAGTTAGAGGGCATGGTCCCCACAGGGCATGTTTCTCCCTTTCTTTTCCAGCACAGAAGAAATAGGTGATGCAAAACCTGTTTTGATTCTGCTCACGACTAACTGTATAGTCAATTTGTAATTGTAACTGTATGGTTAGCTAAGAATGTAACGTCAGTAATGGTCTTAGTTAATGTGATGTATTTGCAGCTACATGGGAGGGAGAAGCACTTGATGCATGTGAGACTCAAAACCAAGAACATACATCACAAGAAGAGGCAGATGCTGTGTAGATCAGCCTTTTGTTTTTATGGTCTCATTCTTGGGGGTCCTCATACCCTGTGTATTCCAAATATTTTACTGAATACTGAAAAGCCTCCACTACTGCTGCTGGTTGTTGAGGAGATTTCCTCTGCTCTTAATATGATACTGGTTCTCTACCTGTCCCATGCAGCTTCAAGTGAGGATGTGGCATTATCTGTGGATGTACTGTAGAACGTGCTGGGGGTGTAGGGCAGCTGTTGAGATATCCTTGTTTTATCAGGCCTGTCAGAGACAGGAGCTTTGTCAGTCAGCTGTTATGAAATGACTTTTAAATCAAGATAGATGTAGATGATACACAAAAATTACTATTATTCAGAACACCTGCATTTTTTTGTCTGTGAGGAGACCTTAGAGTAGCCTTCCAGTATCTGAAGGGGGCCTACAGGAAGGCTGGGGAGGGACTATTTACAAGGTCTTGTAATGACAGGATGAGGGACAATGGGTTTGAAGTGGCAGAGGGAAGATTTAGACTGGATGTTAGGAGGAAGTTCTTTCCAGTGAGGGTGGTGAGGCACTGGCACAGGTTGCCCAGGGAGGTTGTGGCTGCTCCCTCCCTGGAGGTGTTCAAGGCCAGGTTGGACCTGTACTAGTGGGAGGTGTCCCTGCCTATGGCAGGGGGTTGGAACTAGATGATGCTTGAGGTCCCTTCCAACTTTACTATTCTATGATTCTATGATTAATCTAGTTAAATTTAAATAGGGAACACCTTTTTCTCACTTACCTGACTGATTTGCTTTAGACTTTATGGCAAGGCATTTTTGTAGAAATTCCTGCCACCTGCATATCTCATGCTTCAGGTTGCATCCTTTGGAAAACTCTCCTTGTTTGAGTATATTAATTTCAGTAACTGGTATTCCACTTCTAAATTTTATGTGAGAATGCAGTCTTTTTTTTTTTTTTTTTTTTTTTTTTTTTTTCCTTGGTCTAGGTGTTGGTTGGTTGGGTTGGTTTGTGTTTTGTTGGGTGAGTTTTAGTTTTATTTTGAAGAAGTAGGTGTTCATTTTTTTTTTTTTTCCATCTATGTTAAGCACTGCTTTGTTTCTTTGGACATGTGGGCATCTCTTCATGGGGATGTTACCTTTTGTATTGGACTGACAACTCTTTTTCAGTGAAGATGAAAATTCTCCTTATGCTTTGATATGTTTTAGTATGTTCTGAATTTTGTATGTTTTGAATTTTAGTATGTTTTTGAATTTTAATATGTTTTGAACTGACTATATCAGTCTGCCTGTTAACATACATGCTTCAAACGTGCAGTCATCCTCTGCATGTTTGTAGTTCACTCTGCTACATGTTGATAGAGAGCAAATATGTGGTAATACCTAATTCTGGATTGAGAACCACCCAACTCTCATATATTGTACCTCTCCAGCTCCTTTTCAGTGGAATTATTCCTGATCAATGTAATTTATAAATAAAAATGCTTGATTTTTTTTTTATGTTATAGTCAGGAGTTTAGTATGGCTTGTTACCATTAATGATCAAGTTATCTCTAGTTATCATTAAATGTAGCATTAATTATTGTATCTCTGGGACCCTGCACCAACATCTAAAATCAATCAGATCACATAACAACTTTGCTGATCTTTACCATCACTTTTTCCTCTCCATTAGGTTGGCACCATATCGAGGATGGTTCCCTGTTATCTCAAGCCTTTGCTGCTCCAATTTTGTTTATTTTTATACATTTAATAGTCTTAAAACCCTCTGGGTGAAAGGCCAGCATTCAACAACTGGGAAGGACTTGGTGCTTGGGGTTGTTGCAGGTAATTCTGAATAAAAATCTCAGTTTCATCCAAAATGTTTTTTCAGGTGTATTCTAGGTAATCTTTAATTTATGAACTCCACGGGAGGTCCGTTGAGTGCTTACACCTCCCACTCTGTGTACTGCTTCATTGTACAGCTCCAGCTGCTCTGCTGTGCCTTCCCCACCTGATCAGTAGATGGATAAATTAATGCTGTTGTGAACTCTGGCATAAAGCACAGCACTGTTGTGTTCTAGCATTTTATTTGTGTTTAATACTTCGTTTACCATGGTCTCTAAACATCATTATTTAGATGCCGAAGACAAGCAGCAGAGGAGATGATAGTTTTGTTTGTTGGTTTTTTCAGACAAATAAAATAAATATCTTTCTTATCTACCTTGTAAAAAAGACCTGGGTCATGGGTTGTTTTTCTTTGATTTTGGTGGTGTTTTGGTTTGTTTGGTTTTGATGGGGTGGTGGGTAGAGGAAGGCTCTCATTTCTTGTAGGCAGGACGAATGGTTGAATATTTGGGGGAAGTAAGGAAGGAAATTATTAAGTTGGCTTCTCTGACTTTCAAGCTTTCCTGTTGGGGTTTATTACTGTAATCATGTCATCTCTGGCCACTTCTAAGCCTTAGTTGAAATTTTTGCAGAATCTTGTGTTTCCCACCTTAAGTGTATTTATGCTGTGTAATTTCAGGATTTGTGTGATAGGGGTAAAAAGGTAAAATAAAATATTTGAAATCTTACTCTGGGTCTTACTGATTTTCTTTGTGCTGTATTTTGCATTAGGTGTAGTGAATGTACTCTTGACTACTCCTCTTTGGGTAGTGAACACACGTCTGAAGCTACAGGGAGCAAAGTTTAGGAATGAAGACATTGTACCAACCAATTATAAAGGCATAATAGGTAAGCACCTGTTCTTGTCTTCAGTCAAAGAGAATTTCTTTACATGAAATACACCATTGACTCTCAAGTTTGAAGACCTTTGTTCATGTAACAGATTTTACTCTGGAATCTCTATGCTTCCTTCTGACTTTGCAGTCATTGAGTTTTACAGGAAACTGGACTTGGCCAATTCTGATGGTAATTAAGAGTTTCATAATATGCACACCTGTAACTAAAATACCTTTTGCATGGGCAGGCATCTTACAATAAAAGTTACAAGCTGACTTCTGGAGCAGAGTTGCTTCTGGAGGCTGGGAGTCAGAACTTGGGCAAACAATCTGCAAGTTATACTTCACTTGCATTAATGTCATAGAATCATAGGATCATAGAATGGTAAGGTTGGAAGGGACCTCAAGGATCATCTTGTTCCAACCCCCTGCCATAGGCAGGGACACCTCCCACTAGTACAGCTCACTCAAGGCCTCATCCAGTCTGGCCTTGAACACCTCCAGGCAGGGAGCAGCCACAACCTCCCTGAGCAATCTGTTCCAGTGCCTCACCACCCTCACTGTCATGCTTTAATCGCCTGCGTGTTCAGGCTGCCTTCCTTTCAAAAGTAAATAAACAGAGATTGTTGATTTGAAGAATGTTGAGAAGATCTTGATGTTGATGCTGAACTTGTACTAATAAGAGTATAGTTTCTGAAAAGAGCAGATGATAAGGTTCATATATGATAATGGCAACACAAGCAAGAACCTCCTTTTTTCCCATTACCTTCCAGATTAGAATGGAAGATTTAAAAAGTCACATGAAAGACTGCAGTGGATTTTTATATTCTTTGAATATTAGGCTTTAAGTGTAACTTTTTTGTCTTCTGCAGTCAGAATTTTGTACTCAATAGGGCTTTTTTTGCTATTTTAAAACATTTTTTTACACCTTTCTTCTCAGATGCCTTTCATCAGATAATAAGAGATGAAGGAGTCTTAGCTTTATGGAATGGTACTTTCCCCTCTTTGCTACTGGTCTTCAACCCTGCCATACAGTTCATGTTTTATGAAGGCTTTAAACGCAAGCTTTTGAAAAAGCAGCAGCAAGTGAGTATGTTTTGGGGCCAGCTGATGGACATGCCCTGTTACAAGGCGAGTTCTTTGACCTGTGGCACTTGAGCAAATTCAGGAATGTAAATTTGGTTTTGATTCTTGTGCTTTTGAGTTGCTTTTGAGTTAATACAGCTTTCTAAAAATTCCATTGTGAAGGGAGACACAACTCCTTTACACCCCTAGGGAATGTATTCCTATGATGAATTCCTCTTCTGGTAAAAATAGAAGTTTGCTTCTTATCCACATTTGTTTGGATTTATTCACAGGTCTTGATTTAAAGTAGAAAGTTCAATTCTAGTATTTTTATATATGTATATATGTGTGTATGTGTGTGTATATATATGTATGCATGTATACATATGTATGTATATATATGGACATTAAAAAACTGTGGATATACAGGCTGTTCTGAAGTCACCTCTTTAACCCTTTCCCCAGTAAATCAAGTACATACAGCCTTTGAAGTATCACAGATTTGTTCTAGACTCTGTCATTTGAGGCTTTTCCTGAAGCCCTTAATTTTTCAATATTCTTTTTCCCTGGATGGACACTAGAACTGAACATAGCTTTGTAACCATACCTCCCTGGTTCTTTAAACTGAGGAAGAATTACTTTTCTGTCCCTGATTTGTAGTCCCCCTTTTTTGGATTCCTTTTCTTTTTTCTTTGCAGCTCACACTCCCTTTATATCCCTAGCAAACTGAACAGCATTTTGTTATAACTTATGATGCTGTCATAACATCTTATATGTGTGAGCTGCAGTCCATTACTATTCAGTTGTGGCTTCAGAATGCATTTGGCTGTGTTGAATTGTTAAAGCATATCAATATGTTACAAAGCCATCTTGGTTCTCCTCAAGACATAGCAGAATTATTTTTACATGAGATCTTCCATGATGGCAAAACCCCTAAGTCTCGTTTATCTGTAGTCAAGACCACAGCTGTAGCACTCTGTACCTAATGGTTCTATCAGTTACAATGGGCAATAGATTTTTTTTTTGTTTGAGTGACAAACTGAGCTTCCCTCTGCATTATTTGTCTGTTGGCCAGCTGCTGTATTTATTTCTTGTGTTTCTTTTTGGTTACTTAGTTCTGCCTTAAATTAGAGCATGTTTTGTCCTTGATCAGTAGAGAGGAAATGTACTCTTTTTTTTTTTTTTTTCTTTTCTCCCCTAGCAATGTTAATTTTTATTTTGGATAACATTTTTTTCTTCCTATTTTCTCTTTTCCTGATTGTCTTAATTATATCAGTGTGTCTATTTTTAAAGATGTGCTTGCGTGTGCATGTTTTTGGTTGCAATCAACATATTTTACAAACCTGGAGCATGGTTTGATATGGGCATCTACTTATTTTGAGTGATAATTCACACTGTTAGCTGATTACAGTGCACCTCACTCTTAAGCTATAACCATGTCTTTGGTGCATCATGAAATGTCTTGGGCTTGGAGGTGAGGATGGGCTTTCAGCAGATGTTCTTAATAAGGGATGAGATTTTTGCCTATGTTAGCAAGACTAAGACTTCCTGATAGTATAGTGATTGTGTATCAGGATTGTTCAAGGAGTCTTTTCCTATCACTTTTTCACAAGTGTTGTGTGACTTACTAGTTTACACGTTGCAAAAGCTGAAATGCTTATTGATTTATGATATGTTGAAATGCTACTCCCCTATCTTTTGTCTGCTCTTGGTGCTTTAAACTGGCTTAGTCATATAGCTCTATCACCACTGTGTTTTAGTAACCTACTTACAGTGAGGAATGCAAAAGCTCATAGGTAGAAACTTTAGTTGGCTGAACTATAACTAAATCTTCAGAATGAGATGACAATGAGATCTTTATGCTAAGGTTACTTAAATAACCCAGTAGCTGGTAATAGAATCTTCAAACACACATGGGTAATTGGCTGCTTTGGCACTCTGTGGAAATAATATGTTCTTTATCTGTTGAACAGCTCACATCTTTGGATGCTTTCGTCATTGGTGCAATAGCCAAAGCAGTTGCCACCACACTCACGTACCCTCTGCAGACAGTACAGTCAATTCTGCGGGTAAGTAATGATTTCATTTCAGGGCAACTGCCTCTGACTCGTTCTGCATAATGCAGGCCTTGTCTGTATGCCTTGTTTTCCTTTGTGCTAACTTTGGGAGCTCCTTTTGCATGATGGAAGTGATTGATAATGATGCCTCTCTTCTTGGATCCTGTGCTGGCAGATTGTGATAGGAGCTGGAATCACTCGCGCGCGTTTGTCGTGGTCGATAGGATCGGCAACACAACGCATCAGTGCAGTGTCTCACAGAAGCTGATGCACCATACTGCTTTTATGCGTTACCAAAAAAGTGCATTTAGTTCTTTGAAGATATCTTTTGTGCCAAGAGGGAAGTTAAAATTAAATCCTCTAACCCCAGTTTGTTTCTAGATGATCTGGGGTAATAATAAAAAAAAAAAAAGTTATAGAATCATAGAATGGTAAGGTTGGAAGGGACCTCAGGGATCATCTAGTTCCAACCCCCTGCCATAGGCAGGGACACCTCCCACTAGTACAGGTCACTCAAGGCCTCCTCCAGCCTGGCCTTGAACACCTCCAGGGAGGGAGCAGCCTCCCTGGGAAACCTGTTCCAGTGTCTCACCACCCTCACTGGAAAGAGCTTCCTCCTAATATCCAGTCTAAATCTCCCCTCTGCCACTTCAAACCCATTGCCCCTTGTCCTGTCATTGCAAGACCTTGTCAATAGTCCCTCCCCAGTCTTCCCGTAGGCACCTGTCTTCTTAGTTTTGTGTCAGTAGCCAGGATGTGAATCATCAAGGGAAGCTGAGCTCCATCCTAAGTAATATCTCTAACCACTTCCCCGGCCTTGTGCACTAATTGGAGTGGTAATGACAACACTGGAATTTATTCTCACTTGTGATTTGTATGTATGCTCAATAATGCTGCTGCCCTTAGTGTGTACCAATATTGTTGTAATGTTGAAACCAAGATAGAATTGGTGGGTGGAGAAGAGATCTGACCATATGTAAGCAAGCATAGTTTTAATTCCTGTGCTTTAAAATCTATTTTTGTAGATTGTTTCTTGGTGACTTTTATAACAGTTAAATATTAATAGATGTTTCCACGTGAAATTTAGTGATACTTTCCAAAGTGAGGAGAAACCTTAACTTACTTGCATGGTAAAACCATTGTCATGTTCTAAAATGTATATAAATTTGCAGAATTAGTAGAAGTGTTGAACGTGAGCCTTCCATGCTGAAGACAGCTCTTTTCAGACTTGTCTAATTGGAGATTTTTCATGTTAATTGTTCATCTGAAAAAAAGAGTGGGTTTCATGCAAGTTTTTTAATTAATTTAGTTTTTCTTCTCTCTAATTAGAGTGGACTAAATGTATTTTGATTTTTTTTTTGATAGTTTAGATGCTCTATTTCAAGCCAGCAGGACTTGAATATATTGTGTGTTTGCTGCTACCTTGAAAAGCCGCTAGGGAAAACTTTTTTTGTCTGCAAAGCTTTCTACTTTGCCATCGTAATGGTGCACAGAATGGCACCTTCACTGCTGATGTGTAAGCCACACTGTAGTTTTGTCAGCATTCACCTTTTCTGAAGTTTGATTATAGCTGAGCTAGCACCTTCACTTGGTGTCTTCTGGTTTAATAGCATGGACACATCTCAGGGGTTAAACTAGTAACACAGGCTTCTACTGAAGTAATAGATACAGGAAAACATTGAAGCAAATAAAGCTTTGTCTGGATAAGTTGCAGCATCAGCATGCTGCATTCTCTGCTGTTGTGAAGGAGGACTGGAAGAAAAGTTGGAGTGCTCCAGTGTAGCTTTAGCATTGCATGGCAGGGCAGGGCAGTTTTCATAGGGCTGTATCAATGTTACGGCTTCATGCCTTGTTCCTTTCTGTGGTTGCTGTAGAAATGGTTACTGTCTTGTGACTATTCATGTGCTATCTGTCTTCCTTTTGGCATTGTGAACATTGCCCTGTCTCTTGGTGACACTGCCATTCTTCAAAACCAGGGCAGTTCTGGTGAGTTGTGCTGCCAGCTTGATCTGCTAACCAGCTGCTGCATATTGCTCACCTCAGCTAAGTCAGCCAGTTCACTGCTCACTTGCCTGAGCTGTGATGATCTTCCTTTCTTCAGTGTCCTGATGGTGGTAGGATTTTGCTCCCAGCAGGCTACTGTGGCCTATATGCTGCTTGTCAATACCAGTCCATCCTCTCCCTGGGATAATGTGGAATATAAAGACTGTCTCTAGTTCTGCAGTCACTATGAGTGACTTCTTTCTCTTTGCTCTGTGAAAGAAGTAATAGCCAGAAGCCCCGAACACTTCTGCCCAGAACAGCAGAAGCATGCATCTGTGATGCTTGTGCTGTCCAGTTCAGACTTACACTACTTTGTCATTTGCTTTCTGATCTAAAGCTGGCATTGTTAAATTTGATTGCATTTTTGTTATTCACACTAAGTGACTTAAAAAGTTATGAATAGAGGTTTAGTATTTTCATAAATACAATTCTGCGTGACATATAATTTGTATAGCTGTGGGCTTTTTGAAACCATTTGAGCAGATTTACAAGACAGGAGAAGTTTGATATAATCATAAAAACTTGCACATCATCATTAAACTCTGTTATTAAAGTATAAGTACAGAACTCTTCAACCTTAAAACTAACTGTTTGGAAATTATTAGGGTTCTCTATAATGATGTCTCTACACCTTTTGCTTTCAACATCTGGGCAAGGCACTCTTCTGCTTTCTTACAATAATCAGTTACTCTGTGTAATTGATAGTGGTAGGCAGCTTCCAGCTTTGTCATTTGGTATGTCGATCTCCTTTTCAGTCATTAAAAATAGATGGCACTGGTGTTACTCATTATGCAGTGAAATTGTTCTTTAGCCTATGTGTCAGTAAACAGTGGATAAATTAAATTTGCCTCTGGAGAAATATCAACACTGTTAATGTTCTCACTGATCCTGGGTGAAAAGTTCTCTTTAAAAACCTTTTCTCTAGCGTAGAGAATCCTAGCTCCTTTGGGAAATCTTCTGCAGCAATCAGTGAAGTATGGATGTCCTAGGAGAAATTAGCTTCCCCTTCCTCCCTCCCTCAGACAAACCTTTGTTTGCAGTACAAAAATAGCACGGTGGTGGAAAAAGAGGAGAAGGAAGCGCCTAATCCTGGTGTAGTTTGGAAAACTATGAGTAACCTGGGCAGCGACAGCTGGCATTGTAATTTGAAACCTCATTAGCAAGTTTTGGGGCATGTCAGAGTTTTGACAATAGCCCTTAACATCCATTTATCAGTGTCAAACAAGTTACTTGCTGATGAGAAGATAATGGATTGTCAGCATGTATTTGGCTAATAAAGAGACATTTCTAGTAGCATTCTGTCGCTGCTGTTTCAGTCTGGGTTCTTAGCAAAGGATCCTGTGTCATCCCTGTGTTTTCTTACAATTTCTGAACTGTTAGTGTGCCCTGCCCACTGTCAGTGGTAATTTCTTATGCTTAAGAAGTAGCAGTTGCCGAAGTTTTGGGAGAAACTCATCCACAAGCAGTTGCTCAAGTTCAGCTTTCTTAGCAAAGAAGCATAATAGAGGCTTCAAAAGCTGTTTGGCTGTGTCATGAAAAATACAAATGTGGCAACCAGTGTATAGTAATAATTCATTGCTGAAATTTCTTGTTGAACTCCCAAGACATAAAATTGCAGCTGTCATACCTACTGAAAAATTGTTTGGGGATAAACAATCACAGTGTGTAAAAGGGGAGTGATATTTAGGCCACGAGTCTGGATCCTTCCATAGTAATTAACCTGTAAATGTTTTGCTCCAAGATCATTGCTGGGCAGGTAAGTTTTGGGTTCAACTACGCAGTCTCAATGTAGCAATGGTTTTCAGACACATGAGGCTTTGAATCTTTGGTAAATGAAAGCTGAACTTCCTGTGAACATTATATCCATAGTAAGACTCAACAAATTATACTTTGGAGATCTTGAAAACTCTTTCCTCCAGAGCAACTGAAAGAGAGCCAATAGGGCTGGATGTAAAACTTAGAATCCATCTTAAACTGTGAACAAACTATTGCAGCCTATCTCAAGAACCTTTTCATGTTTACTGTGTAAAGGTCAAGAGTGTCAGCTTTGGCCTTAGTTTTTCCAGGTTACACCAGCCATCAGTGAAGATGTTTTGACACGTGTTGGCTCCTCTGCCTGGCACCATGGGGAAGTAGCACAATGAAACACTCTTCCTTTATTTCAGTTTGGACGCCACAGGTTGAACCCAGAGAACCGAACGCTAGGCAGCCTTAGAAATGTCCTTTACCTTCTTCAACAGAGAGTGAGGTGAGCTTTCCAGCAGGTTTTTTTTTCTAATGTGATAGGAGATTTGATTGTTATTAATATGTTGAAAATATTGCTGGATCTGACTGGGGTTTTTTTTCCTCCCTGAAAGCTGCCGTTTGGGTCAACTTAACTTTCCGTATATGTTGTGGAATAAGTACATGCAACCAAATTCTCCCAAATATCTGTACAATAAGTGGTATCAAGGTTGTCCATGGATACCAGTTAATTCACCTCTCATCTTTAAAAGACAGAAGTTTCTTGCACAGAAGATTTTAACTTTCTGCAGAATTTTCTCTTGAAAATATTATTGTTAAAGAAGTATCACTCAATCAAGAATGAATTTAAGATTCTTTTGTCATGAACTGATTTTTCTCTGTATTGGTTTACAGAAGATCATTCACACTTCTTTTCCTGTTTGTTTGTATCCTCCTTAGGCGTTTTGGATTAATGGGACTCTACAAAGGCCTTGAAGCAAAGCTCCTGCAGACAGTCCTTACTGCTGCTCTTATGTTTCTAGTGTACGAGAAACTGACTGCTGCCACCTTCACAGTCATGGGATTAAAGCATTCACGCAGACAATGAAACAGGATCCTATGCCAAAGATTATGGGTCTAGAAAACACCTTTCATTCTGAGACCAAGCTGGGTAACAAAGGGTCCTCACTGTCTCTGTTTCTCTTTCCTGCTAGCCACTTCCATCTCCATTATTTGGAGACATTTGAAACACATTCTTTAGGACCTGTTGCCATGAATTCAGGGATAGCCCATTCCCTGCTCTTCTGTGGACTTGATCTCTTACAAAACAATCCAGAGACCTTATTGAAGCACTTGACATGAAATTTTGAGTACTATGTGATTTGTTTGACTTTTTTTTGAAAGAATGAGTATCTCGCTATACTTTCCTGAAGTCATCATCAACTGTTCTTCTGTCTTTACCTTCTGCCAGCAGCTGGTGGGGCTGGTTTCATGTTGTTTTCCTTGATCTGTGTTTATGTCGCTTTATTTTTGATTCATTAAAATAATTCAAAATGAACAAGATTTTGGGCTTAGTTTTGGTTTTTTTTAACCTGAAGTATGCTAGGATATAGCCCCAAATATCTGGTGGTGAGATTTCTGAACTGCTAGAATGTACACTACCAGTGAGTACGCGCTCCTGGGATTCACCAGTTTTGAATCTTGACAATTTTGAATGCATGTACTGGCTAACTAGGAGGAACATAACCTCTTGTTTTGCCAAGCTGACTACTTCAAACTGCTTCAAGAAAGTGGGCATGAAGTTCTGCAACCATGTCCTTCGTGAGAATGTGAATTCCTGACAGGCAGGGAGCACTACCCTATGCTGCAGAAGTGGCACTGCCCTCTCAAAAATGTGCTTTAATTATTTTTCCACTGATCTTTCCAGACATTTTCCTGACCATAAAGCATAAAGGTCATAACAGTTGTCCCAGTTAATGTAAGTTTCCATGTTCTTTTTGCATAGTTTTTTTCATAGCCTATAAAATGCTGCTGTGTCCATTGTGAAGTTTGCAGTAGGATTGTTCTGAAGAAGAGTTTTATATTTGAAATACTGAGAAATTCCATGGGAATTTAACACCGAGGATATCTGGAAGAAGAATTAAGTGCTGCAGGAAATGTGTTACTGAATTGCTAGAATAGCACCCTTTTTGGGGCTCAGCTGAGTCAGTTCTAAGTGTGAAATTGGAGTGCAGTTCTGCATATAATGCTGCCTTTTGATCAAGGATAAATTCCATTACACTGACCATTTCTTTTAAGACTATTGGGAGTATCTGTATACAAGAAAAATGCTCTTCATTCAGTTCTGGATGCTCTTCAGTCCACATGGGATTTACATATCACAAGTAGGAATGAAAAAGCATAATGAGCTGTAGTTATACTTTGATAGATGGCATGAAATTTAATGAAGGATTACAGACCTCCCCACTGGAAAAGAAACAATCACAATTCTGAGAATTTCAGTGAAAATATTCTTTAGACTGAAAGAAGTTACCCTCTGGAAAGATCCTCTGCCGTCTTTTTGATATTTTTATTTAGAATTTCAGTGTCAGTAGTGTGGCTGCTCCTGATAAGCTACCTCATTTTGAAATTCCTGCTGCAGGGAAATGAAGAAGGTGGTGGCTTTACAATCCCAAGCACAAATACAGGCTGGGTGCTGAATGGCTGGAGAGCAACCCTGAGGAGAAGGACCTTGGAGTCTGGGTTGATGAAAAGCTCAACATAAGCCTGCAGTGTGCACATGCAGCTCAGACAGCAACCGAGTGCTAGGCTGCATCAAGAGAAGTGTGGCCAGCAGGGCAAGGGAGGTGATTCTGCCACTTTACTCTGCTCTTGTCAGCCCCCACCTGGAGTACTGTGTGCAGTTCTAGAGCCCCCAGCACAGGAAGGACATGGAAATGTTGGAGCAGGTCCAGAGGAGGGCCACAAAGATGATCAGAGGGCTGGAGCAGCTCTGCTATGAGGACAGGCTGAGAGAGTTGGGGCTCTGCAGCCTAGAGAAGAGAAGGCTTCAAGGGGACCTTAGAGTAGCCTTCCAGTACCTGAAGGGGGCCTACAGGAAGGCTGGAGAGGGACTATTGACAAGGTCTTGTAATGACAGGACAAGGGGCAATGGGTTTAAACTGGCAGAGGGGAGATTTAGACTGGATGTTAGGAGGAAGTTCTTT
>VWZE01000750.1:74881-92393 GCA_013396675.1 Eubucco bourcierii
CAGCCTGTCCAGGTCCCTCTGGATGGCATCCCTGCCCTCTAGCAAGTCGACCGTGCCACACAGCTTGGTGTCATCTGCAAACTTGCTGAGGGTGCACTCCATTCCTCTGTCCATGTCACTGACATCTTGGGAGCTGTTGGTGCAACCGGCACAGAGGCAGCTGGTGTGAAACTTGGAGGTGTGAGGACAGAATCCAGCCTGCTCACAGGCAGGGCTGAGGTGTCTGAGGTGCTCCTCAGCATCCCTGCTTGTTTTCTTGGCCAGGTCCCACTCCTCTGGCAGCAGCTATGGGCTGGGTCACTGCAAGGAACTGCTGGACAAAAGCAGTTTTTGTACTCTCTGTTGTACTGGGGCAGTGTCAATGGGATGGGAAAAGCTCCTTGGACCAGCCAGGCAAGAGCAGAGTGAGTTTGGCATGCTTTTAAATTTTATTTACTGGTAATTTTAGCCATCACCATTTAGATGGAGATGTCACCATTGCTGATGAAGTTGAATATTTTACTTTAAATCATCTTTTTAAAGGTAAAAGTGAAGTTTATTTCTCACAGAGTTTCCCTTTTGTTCTTTGCTTAAATAATCTTGCTTTAAAATCTATTTGGCTGCTATTAGTTAGATCCACAGTTTTCTAAATGACTTAATCTGTGGAAATTAGAGTTTGTAGGAAGGGCCAAGATCCAGTTAATCTGAGAGCAATATCCCTGTCCCTTTTAAACATAATTAGTTTGCATTGATTCTTACAGCAGTATGAAAACAAAATGCAAGCAGAGGTGTCTCTACCTATGGCAGGGGGTTGGAACTAGATGGTCCTTGAGGTCCCTTCCAACCTTACCATTTTATATGATTCTATGATAAAAATACAGGGCAGTGAAGCCAAGTAAGCCATATCCTGTGGCCTCTGCCCTTCCCCTGCCTTCTGGGAAGGGCTGGGTTTGCTTGCAAACCTAGGTGTGGGCAAAAGGACACAACAGTAGTCCTCAGTCCTTTCTGTGGGCAGAAGGACACAATAATTGCCATATGGATTTGAAAAGCACACCATCATCATGGCATTAGATTCCACCTGCAGCCATTAGAAAGTGGCCAAGTTGCCATTTCTGCTCACATGCCACTCTGCTTGGTCTGTTTCTTTTCAATGCATCAAGGAATCCTTCATGTCTGATGCATGAGCAAATGATCCAACTAGTCCCTGAAACGGGGACAAACTCATAATTTTTTGAAGGAATCTATTTAAAACTGAAGGGCAAGATGATTGCTCCTTTGCTTTTCCAGAGCAAGTGTGTAAGGTCTGCCCTGGGACAGCCAGACAGGCTTCTGCAAGGCTGTTCTTATTTAAGGTTTCTTTTGCAACAGAAATAGCAGTTTTGGCTTCTTCAGAGGAGGGGAATCAGCACTCCAGCTTCTCCAGGGTACAGAAATCAGCAGGATATCCTGCAGAGCTGCTGACACTGCAGCAGGGGTGTGCCCGTCTGTGTGTTCTCTGGGCTACAAAGGTATCGCAGCCAACGTGTTTCCAGTGTTCATTCCAGAGCAAAGCTGCCCACTGGAGTTTTCCTCTCTCAGTCACTGGCAGAGGTCAATGAGGTAGTAGTGGCTTCAGAGACCACATAGCAGTGCAGATGCTGTTGAAGTGGCCTGCATGGTTTCTCAGATGGCTTCTCTTTGCCTGTATCAGGTGAATGGAAACTCCAAGCAGGGACAGGTTTGCACCCAAGGCTTTCAGGACACACACCTCTTTCAGCTTGTTTGCATCCTTTTTTCACTCCCTGATCATGGCTGGTTGAACTGAACAAGGACGTTGGCTTTGCACCATGTAAAGGAGGTCACCATGAAGGCTTTTTCTCTTGAAATCTTTTTGTTCTCAAGTGTAAATCGTGTGGATGGGTTTGAGGTGCTGCTGGCACCTGGTGCTCACAGAATATACCCTGCAGCATGCTGCTAGATGCAGCTGCCCTCAGGCTCTCTTCTCTTCCCATAAGGACTGGGCCAGTCCAAGCCAGCAGGCTTCCCTGCCAAGCCCAACCCCATTCATCAGGCTGTGGCAGTGGCAGCTGGTTGACATGACAACTGCATTTCCCAGCACTGTAAATAGTGTTTCCTGTTGCCCATCTTTCATTGCTGTAATCTTGAGTGGAGGCTTTTGCTCTCGTTTTGACTGAGAAATAAACACCACTCTTAGTTTCCTGCTTGGAGCAAAGTGTCTAAGTCAGGACAAAAAATGCCTCTGGGCCCCTTCTCAGAGTGAAGGTGGGAAGTGGGTGGAGTGATGTGGCTGCAGTATTGCCTCAGTCCCATTTACTCTTAAATTCACCTTCCTATGTGCTTCAGACAGGATTTTTCAATAGGCCATTCCTGCTCTTAGGCTCCCTGTCTTTCGGCAGTTTTTCCTTGACTTCTTGGAACACTCTGTGTGTGTCACAGACAGTCAGTCCTATGAACAACACTTCCAATCAGCATTCTGGACTCCTTTTCTAATTCTGAGCCCTTGTACCTCTCAATTTTTCCAGTAAAGTCCTCTCATCTCCCTGACAGACCTTGAGCTTTGCCTGGTCCCAAGTGTGGTGCAGGGCTGACACCTCAGGGACCCTCTGGCCTCTTGCTGGCTCTGTGGAAGTTTGCAGCTACTGCAGCCAGAGCCTTAGTGAGTGGAGGTGTTTGCTGGCTTTGCAGGCAACTACACTGTAGTCTGCTCCTTTTGGAGGGGCCTTAGCCCCACCAGCTCTTACACATGCTGGCCATGTGCATCACAGTGCACAGTGAGTGCTGGCATAGGTAGTGCAGTGAGGGAGCCACATCGTCTGTGGGAGCTCCCCTCACTGACACGCTTTCAGCTGTATGAGAGGGTGCTGATTGCTGAAGGAGGAAGGGAAAGACAGCCAAACCATTCAAATCACATTAGGTTCCTCCCTGGAGAAATTTCAGGCCAAGATGAATGGCTTCAGCCCTCCAAGGGACACAGGTAAGGGATAGAAGAGAAGTTGCATCATTGCTAATTAGCAACGTTTCAGGAAAAAAGGGCAAACAAGCCCTCAGATGTCTGATCCCAAGGTTGTAGACAGCCATGTTTGTCCTGGGGCACATGAGAAGTCCCCTAAACATTCCAGGGAACTTCTTTGGCAGGTCCTGGGGAGCTGAGCTCAGCATCATCTTCCTTTCCCCAGCTGTTTATTCTCAGCTTCGAGCTGTCCCAAGCATTCATGTGATCGAACAGCTCAGGACATTCTGCCTCTCAGATTTCACCTGGCTTATTTTGCATCCAGTGTCCCTTGCTCCAGGGCTTTGTATCATCCATCCAGCAGTCAGGCAGGGCCAGGGCAGGATGATACAGTGCAGGAGCAAGTGGGGCCATTCTTACTCTGGTATAATCCTCACTGAAGCTTTTGCAGTGAGTAGATCTGATTTAAAAAAAAAAAAAAAACCAAAACAAAACCAAATATCTATATCTCTATATATCTTTTCTGTTTATTCTTGTAAAGCTCTGCTTAATTTTTATTTTTAAAAAACATTTTTCTAAATTCTGCCCACTCAAACTGGTTCTCCATAGGATCAGATGGCAGTGTTGCCATGAGCAGCACAAGGATAGTTACCAGGGTGGCTTCTCTCAGTGGCAGAGTTCTCCTGCCAAGACCAGGGGACCATAACACGGGGTGGAAAGGCAGCTTATGAAGGAAACATGAATATTTAATCACCAACCAAACATCATACCTGGAGAGTAATGGATGTCAGCACTCTGCAACCTTTGCAGGTTTGTTTTCCACTGTGCCCATCCAGCAGAAATAGAGTAGCAAATGCAATTACTTGAGTGATGCTCGTGTAATAAAACATGCAGCTCCTCAAATGCAAGGACAGGTACATGGGACAGGGAGAACAGACAGCCTGGAGGTGTTTTCCTGCCCACAAGTGAGCTTAGGCCTGAAGCAGAGCTTCTTCCCTTCCCAGTGAGCAACTTGGATCTCTTCTTCCTGGGTTTTGCTTGATGCAGTCATACTTAACAGCCCTAGTGAGAAATGGCTGGGGCCATGGGGACTGAACTTTATTAGGGCCTTTTGGAGAGGTTCTCTCTCAAATAAGGCTTGTAGGCAAGGGCTGGCTGAGTCATGGCTGTGGGAGAGCCTGCAGCCAGCAGATAGAAGGTCTGCATCAGCTGGAGCTGTCGGAATGAGTGTTAAATTAAGTGTAAGAGAGACATGCTGTGCTTAAGGCTCAATTTACTGTTCCTTTTCACCATGAAAGCTCTCACTCATGCTTTTACTATGTCCCATGCTTATTAACTGAGCTCTGACTTTCACCAGCTACTCAGCAGCAGTATCTGCCTAGGGTTCAGCCCACGTTGGTGTGTAGGCAGCTCTTTCAGGGCTGTGGTTGAAGTGATGAACTTCAAAAGGACAACCGTATGCAACACTGTTTCACCAACTGAGTAAACAGAGCTCAGGCTGCAGGAGGCTCTGGATCTGGGGTGGCTGTCAGCTGCAGTGGCAGTGGGAAGCCCCAAAGCCATGTAAGAGGAAGCTGAAGTCCAAGTAGAGCTGGGGTCGGTGCTGTGGTTTGAGGGAGTGGTTTTATTAGGGCATACACAGTGGGTGCCATCCACTCCTGGGAAGTTTTGTATTTGCAGAGCCAATTTCCCAGTGATGTGCTGTGTGATGATTGCTTCCCTATTGCTCTTGGAAACCTTACCTTTCATCGCTTCTTTCTGCCTCTTATTGGTCCCCTCAGTGGCACACAGAACTCCAGGTGGTCTCAATGAACTCAGTTCTCCTTCCTCAGATTTCCTCTGAATGTTGCTGCAGCTGGTTGCTCTCACAACTGCTCCTTCTTTATTAAGACCTTTTGCTAAGACATAAATTCCTGACAGAGGAAAAACTGGAAGGTGAGGAAGGGCCTTTTCCCAACCACTTGAGAAGAGTGGAGCCAGAAAGGCACACTCCCCCACTATTTTTTCACATGAAGAATATCTCTGAACACAACAAAATGGAGCAAAATGAAGCAACCAAGAAGATGGGGTTTCTTTGTCTTTTCTCACCTCAAATGGTCATCCACGTGGGCTGTGGGAATTTGTTTCAGGTTTCCAGCCCTGGGCAGGCTTCAGGGTGTCTGGAAGGACCAGTATGGCCACAGGCTGTATGGTGCCTGATGCCCATCAGCTCTGCTAGGCAAAAGCAAACAGGGCCAGGAGGGTCTCATGCTCACAAGTCCAGGCAGGACTGGTCATGCTTGTGACTGGCTGGCTGAGCCTTAAGGGCTGCATTTTCCTGGAGGGCCTTCTGTAACAACAGCTACTTAAAGTTGTCTGGCTCTCTATTCTCCTGTTTTATTGGGTTTTCAGCTTTGATCAGGTCCTTCATGGGAACACATCCTGTAGATGTGGCAATGTGCTGAGATGCACCTGTAGGGAGGAACAATTGGAGGTGTAGGGAAGCAATGATTCCATGAGCATCAGTATTGCTAGTGAGGGCCTTGAATCAGGAGATGATGGCCTCAGACTTCTGTCTGGAGATCTACTGCATAGGCTACAGAAATAAAGCTACAGAACTGGATCTTTTTCCCTTGAGGATGGCTGTTGCCAAGCCCTTCCTCAACAACCCCTTGGATGGCTCTGCTGATGGAGATGTTCCCTTGCATGGTGAGGTGCTGGAGCTCATGCTGCTGGGCCACAGAGCTCCACTTACAGCAAATCCAAAACACAAATAAGCATGGACTGAGATGGCCTGACCTTGCTGACATCTACATTTTCCCTCTTGGTATCACTAATGAAGCACCTCTTGAGCTTGTGAACAAAAGAACACTTTGGCTATTTGCACAGTGCCTGATTTACTCAGGATATGGATGCATGGAAAAGACATGCAGCCACCTTTACTCCTGCTGATTCTGACCTAGGCTTCGTCCACCTGCTTCCACGGTCACATTTTCAGTGGCAAGGAGAAATCCCTCTGGTGATTCCCTGGTGCTACAGACTCATCACTAGCAGCAGTGGAGAGATAGATGCTCACAGAGGCTGTAGGTGTTCCTCCACTTCACAAGCCATTGTGCTGGATATGTCTGTCCTTTTACATTGTTGCCTCTGCCACAAACCAAAAGGATAGCAAAATATTACAGCTTTCTACAGGTACGTGTGGCTTCTCCAGTGTCTCACCTAGCCATAAAACTGCTGACCTGGAAAGATGAGCAAGCCTAAATCTCACTATGACAGGCACATGAATACAAATAGCTGAGTTTACCTGACCCTTCCTCTTATCAATTCTCATTTAAAGTTGCTGATAACATTGAACAGTGATGTGGGCAGAAGTCTGTCTGTGGCCTGTGTTGTCTCTGGGAAATTCCAGATAAAACAACTCAGGGATTTCTTCAACCCTGACTAAGGGATACAGATTCTGTTAGTGTAAAAAGAAAACCACATCCCCCTTCCTTAAGATTTTCTAACACAGCCCCACCCTGAATCTGGTGCTTCAGACATGATGCTGAACCATTCTTGTTGAGATCAGAGCTCATATATGTTTACATGAAAAGACAGATCACCACTGGCTTCATTCCTACATCTCCCTCAGTGTGGGCAGGTGATGTCTCCACAGCATGTGCCATGCTTGGATGAAGCAGAGCTTTATAGGGGAATTGTTCCTTCCAGCAGCAGGACACTATTATCTTACTAACACTTTTTTGCCTGTTTTATATATTATTGTAATTATTACTTGTTGTCTGATTCAATTATTACATGAACATCAATGATAGTCATAATGATAACAAAAACAATTATGATAACAATAATGATATTGATAATAATGTTGAGAGAGACTACTCCTAGCATGTTTAGGGGTCCCAGTATTTATGTTGAAGTGTAAGAGCTGAGTGTGTGTTTGTAGAGGAGATAAAATGGTTAAAACAAAAAGCAGGAGGTATAGGGAAAATGTCAGGGGTAAAAATACAGAATCATAGAATCATAGAATGGTAAGGTTGGAAGGGACCTCAAGGGTCATCTAGTTCCAACCCCCTGCCATAGGCAGGGACACCTCCCACTAGTACAGCTCACTCAAGGCCTCCTCCAACCTGGCCTTGAACACCCCCAGAGAGGGAGCAGCCACAACCTCCCTGGGCAACCTGTGCCAGTGCCTCACCACCCTCACTGGAAAGAACTTCCTCCTAACATCCAGTCTAAATCTCCCCTCTGCCAGTTCAAACCCATTGCCCCTTGTCCTGTCATTCTATGTGGAGCAGAGGATAATAAACAGAAACGAGAAAGATGGAATGATGGGGCTTGGGGTGGAGAAGATGGTGCAGGACTTGGCAAAACAAGCAAGAGTAAAGAAGCCAATTCCGAGTGCTTCGCCAGTTGAGAGGGAGCTATAGTCCACTCTCCCAGCCTGCATTGGCTTAAGCAGTCCAGAGTCTCCTCCAGCGTATCGGCAGTGCTGTCACGCCGAGGGCTGCTGTGGGGCAGAGAAAGAGCAGAGCACGTACGGCCCGGCACGGCCCGGCCTGGCCCGTCTGCACCACCGCTGAGAGCTGCAGCAGGGCTGCGGGCTCTGGCCTGGGGCCAGCCGGGGAGCCTCTCCTGCGAACAACGCCAAGCACCTCTTGGAGCACCGATTTCTGCTATCTCAGGCGGGGTGGCGAGCGGCAGCCCTGCGGGCTTTGTCTGCTGCGAGGCTGCAGGCTCTGCTGCGTGCCGGTAGTTCCTGGGCTTCTTAACGTCCGTCTTGTGAAACACGCCGAGGATTCTCCCGGTTAAAAAAGGGCACATCACTTGGCGGTTTCAAACACACGTGAAGGAAAACGTTTCCGAGAGCGCTGCCCTTGCAACAAAATGCCCGAAAGCTCAAACGCATGGAGCAACATGATGGCAACAGGATTCCTGTCACCTGCCTCCTCCCTGCAGGCAATCACTGTCCTGCCCTGGCCCTGAAGCCCCACAGAAAGGTGAGCGCTGGGCCAGGTGCCTTTGGTGCAGAAACTAGGGGAGCAGGAAAGAACAGAGTGATGGCTCTGCAGGGCCTGGGCCCGCCAGGGCCAGGCAGAGTGAGGTGGGGTGGTGACTTGCTGCCTGGCACTGCATGGTGCCCTTTTAAAACTGTCCTCCCTCTTTCCAGCAGGAATCCCAGGCTTTTTCATCAGAGCATAAACACGGAGCAACGAGTGCTCAATGATTACACGTTTGTTTGGTTTAAGACCCAAAGTTTATATAGTTTAAAACCTCCATGTACCACTTCCATGGGTGCCTCTGCAGGCTGGTACCTTGTATGTGACAAAGACAAATAAGCAGCAGAGCACTTTAGCATGATCTAACAGCAGAGCTATTTGATCTGGAGTTTGGTATGTGCTGAAAATGCCAGCGGTTAATGTACTGCAGACATGGCGCAGCAGCTCTTTGCCTCTCTGCTTGTGTAGGATGCAATGCTTCACAGAGCTGCAGAGGATGCTCACCATTGCAGCATCTGTCCCACTGATTGAGTGACCAATTGTCTGACACTCTCACCAAGGCACGGCCATGCAGATATTTCTAGTCTTCTTTTTAAAAAGCCTTCATCAGAAAATAGAAAAAGTCAACTTGGGAAGCTCAGCTTTGATCTCTGCTTTTGACCGTTACCTTGGCTTTGTGTTTCCACACCTTTGTGTTTTGTTTAGCTCCTGTTAAAATTTTCTAACACAGTGAGGACATTTGAAGATTTTCTGTTCCTGCCTGAGGGTTTAACATTTTCTCCACATGAACTGAGCAGGCTTTATCACATCTTCTAAACCCCAGGGACGCTCCAGTGAAGAAAGACTACTGTCAACGTGAAAAGCAGTGACATTTTCTCAGTTTCTAGACCTCTCCTCTGAACCAGATTCCTACCTGAAATCAGACACCTTTCCTCCCCTTCCCCCACACTAAAAAACTCACCACAGAAAGGAGGAAATAAACAGAACAAAACAAACAAAGAGGATGAAATGTGTAATAAGATAAATTGCTCTTGTACAATTTATTTGTCTCCATAAGTGGAAGAAATGCTTTTTATAGGCTTTTTATTTTAGACACGGAAAATTATGATGTGTGTGTCCCCTATGTGCAGTGCCTAGCAGAAGACTGTGCCATTCACTAGCTGCGTCATTTACTACACGTGCCAGGTTTCTGTTCAGTTTTAATTTACTGCTTCTGA
Source organism: Eubucco bourcierii (assembly GCA_013396675.1). Taxonomy (NCBI): domain Eukaryota; kingdom Metazoa; phylum Chordata; class Aves; order Piciformes; family Ramphastidae; genus Eubucco; species Eubucco bourcierii. Next base: position 84,004 of record VWZE01000750.1, read on the forward strand.
GGAGTTTCAGCCTCCCCCCTTTTGGGGCTAATTCAAATCAGGCAGAGATTATTATTGTTGGCTCTTTCCATTTTAGGCAGCCACCATCACCACCATTTTTTTGAGTGGCTCCCACATAAAAACCCATAACAAGAGTGAAGCTTGCAGAGAACTCAGTGTAGTATCTGGTACTTTTCCTCTTTCAAAATAACTACTTGGAGGAAAGGTTTTGTTTGGTTTCTTAGGCTTCATACAGTTACTTATTTTAGTTTGCTTTATTTAGTTTATATTTTCTTTCCTTGTACCGAGCCAGAATTTTCCTTTTCTCAAATCCACTTGAGTCCTCCTGGTTATCACACTAGCACCACTGTAACCATTCCTCCTTCTCCACTATTTATATCCTCCAAACTTTAGTGAATTATTATTGCCATTCTCCTCTAAATATATATAGCTGTCATCCAACCAAATTATACAACTGACCTCTTTAAACATTTTAAAGCATGGATTCACCAGGGAAGTGAAACACCCTTTGGACGTCTTTCTTGAATCCAGCCACCCGCATGCGGCACTCAGTATCCTCTTTAGATCAAACGCTTTTAGTCTTTGGTTTACTGTTTGCCTCCTGGGAAAATTGTGGTCACTCCCTGCCTGTCCTGGACTACTGACCTGAAGAGTGATCCAGCAACAGCTATCGTGACCCTCCAAAAACACAAGCCAGCTCTGTGCACAGCCCAGGGTGATGGCCGCATATCAGGTGCAAGAGCAGATGACAATCAGAGAATATAAGTGTCTATAGAAGCTACTGATACCATGTTGAGCAGACAGAGAAAACCAAACATACATCAGCTGCAATTCCTGTGGTTCATTTCACCTGAAGCTGGGCACTTTGTTGGGCAGCTGGGAGAAGAGAGACTTAATGTCTTGTAGTTTCTGCTTGCAGGTAGCACCATGTGAAGAGTGAAGGCCACTACAGGATGCAGCCAGAGTAGGGACAGTGAATGCCACAATCACCAGCACCATTAGAGCCAGGATGAACCTGTCATGGAGCCAACCAGAGTAATGCTGATGAGGATATGCCCATTGGAGGCAACACCTGAGGGAGAAGGTTGGTGAATAGTGGCTAAATATAATTCTGTGGACACAGCAGTGAGAAAGGGGGTGCTGGGGAACCGCTGACATCCACAGAAAGGGAAGTGAACATGGGGTCGCCCAGCGTGCCAGATCCCACTACCCATGCACTGATAGATCCCAAAGATGAACTGCTGTGGAAAGAGAAGACATCTGGAACATGGTGGCACCAGAGAAGGTTGGATTTCTTCACTACAGCAGAAATGGCAGTAGAGGTGAAGACAATGTCCAGAAGATAGATGATGCTTAAGATGTTGGACAATACTAATCTAAGAGATGCTCTGAGAGCTGGGTTGCTGTGAAAAAAACACACATGTCTGGGATAGAATCAAGTGGTGGAAAAATTGTTAGTCAGTATACCCACACCTACATTTGTCACTGCTTTTCCATCAGTGAAAAGAGGCCTGGAAACAGTCTTTGAAATTCCAGCTCATACCTTTACTAACACACCCTAGCAGTAAAAAACACTGAAGACACCCCCTGCAGGCTATCTTATCTCTGACAGAAACCAGCAGATTACTCCAGAAGAGTTCAAGAGAAGAACAGGGTAATTTGGCCACACAAGAAGTTATTTCTTAGTCATGAGTTTTCTGAGGTTGCTTTATGTGCTGAAGGTATAGTGGGATTTTAACCCTTGAACATGAAAGAGAAAATAAAAGTAACAACTTCTGATTATCCTCTTTCTCCCAACTTCTAGTCTTAAGACTTGAGATGACTTCTGTCCTCAATGATGGCCTGTGAAACTCAGTTTGCTGTAGTAAATACATTTTCTGTACACACATAACATAATTCTGTAATAGTTACCCATTTTAAGATGTGTCTTTCAGGTTCACCGAGTCCTCATTTGGCAGAGGAGCAAAGAGCACCCAAAAGAGCACCTTTTTATGGTCTTCAGTATTTTCTGCTGTTCTATTATGCTCCCTTTTCTAAATGTCTCCTTGTAAACTGAATATTCACAGAAGGCTTCAGTATAGCAGCCTCTCCCTCCCTTTAATCATATCTGTTCCCCAAATTCCAACCTACTCCTTTTCTCCAAGCATCCATTTTTCTGAAACAAGACCCCCTGGATATTTCAAGCAAAGCTGTGTCCTGATACTGCACACTGGAGCCATGCACATTTCTGGGGAAACCAGCTCTGCAGAGAGCATTCTATCATCAGGCCCTTTCACCAGGCGTTTAACTCTGACTCTGACAAATGGCTCCCTGTGAGCAGAAGTTAGGGAATGTCAGCCTCCAAGATGCTGAGCAGTCCCCAGTGCTAACCAACTGCCCACAGGCACTTGTCTGGTTTGTGTGAGCTTCAGCAGGAGAGCCCTGGCCAAGAGCCCATTGCTCTTGCTATGGTGCCAGCAGATGGAAGAGTCTTTGGTGTCAGCCAGGCAACTCTGCCACACAAGGGTATCTTTCTTTGGGAGCAAATTCATTTGCTCAGTTTCAGTATTGTGCAGGAGCAGGGAGCAGGGGAAAACGGAAAGCAGCTCAACTTGATTTTCATTCCTATTTCCTTTGTTCATGCCTTTCCCCCCCTGGAATGCTCATTTCTGGATCTGTTATTTTGAAGGAGCATAAGGCCTGTCCAAGACAGACTGCTGCTGTGCTCCCCAGACAACATTAAACACTTTTTCTTCTTTTCCTTTCATTTGATCCCTCTTTTCTCAGACATAAATCGACATACTCTGATTTCCCTCCAGAGCTTTCCCTTCCATTGCTCTTTAATATATATTTTAAATCACATTTTAAAATGTTTATTATCACAAAAATCTTGTTATTAAATCTGGAAGGGTGAATGTTATGTTAACAAGCCCTAGCCAGACAGGGAGAGCGAAATACCAGGCCTAATTGCTGGTCAAGAGATAAATGGAACTTGAAGCAGAAGAGGAGCTTGCAGGTTGCTGAATACCAGCATATTCTGCCACACAGTTTCCTTGTGGACCACCTTCATCTGTGCACTGCCAAATTCTTGCTCCACAGACTATGTGATGCAGCTAAGCTATGTGAAGGCGACTGGTAAGATCAAAATGTTGAAGCAACCATTTACCAGTGGATGGTGATTACTGTCCTCTGCTAACTCCTGCTGTTGTGCTCTGTTTGCTTTGAAGCCTGTGGGGTCATGGCAGTAGTGTCCAGTTTTTACTGAGCCTCTCAAATGCTCATGGACAGCACACTCTCTGTCTAGCACCTCTTCCAGAGAGTGGGACCCCACACTGCAACTCCCTGGTGAAAGCTCCCGAAATAGCTCTGAACTTTCCCAGCCTCTGCATGTGTTCCTTGGAGCTGCAACCCTGCTGGGTGAGTCAGCTCTTTCAGGATGATATCGCAGCCGAAATCAGACCCGGGCTTTACAAAGAGAAATCCAAAGATCCTCTTGTACTCATTTGCTCCACGGGAAACATCTAAACAAAGTAATGATGTGAGTGTCACACACTTCCTCTACCCATGCTGATTACTCACCTCTCTGGAGAGCCCTGGGGTTGTGTGGGGATCAAATCTCTTAACAAATCCTCCAGCTGCACCATTTCTATCAATGAAAGAAAGTTGGGCTCCTTTGAGAGCAGACTTTGGGCTTAAAATGGCAGCTGAGGAGTAATAGTATTGATGAGAATTTGGTAAACCAGAGTGGGCTCCAACACCTTTTCCTTTTTCACAGCAAGCCACTGGAAAAGAAGGCTCAATCCAAAAGACTGGTCTGTCACCAGAAAATCTTTCTCAACTTTCTCAGTTACCTGATTGTCACAGGCACTTGCTGCACTCCACACATCTCTGTGATGGAGCTAAATTATAGTGACTGCTGCAAATGCAACTGTAGGCATAGAACCACAGGGATATGAAACTGGATGCAGACCACATAGTTGCACGTTTGTATTATTGGGATATTACTGACACACAACCTCCACGTTTCAATTAGTCTTTCACGATTCAGTCTGAACACTGAGAAACACAATAGTAAGACTGTTCCTTTAAATTTAATAATCTTTTGAGAAAAGTACCTGCCTTGGATGTTTCCACAACACTTGCAAGTCTGGTGTAATGAAACCTGTTGCCAGGTAAATAAAATCATTGTGGAAATATTTACTCTTGCTCCTTACTGGGACATGAGCAGCCTTTCACTGATCTGAACACAGATGTCTGGCTGATAGTTGTGTCTCTCTTATTAAGATTTGGGTTTGTTTTCATTTTCTTTAAATCATATTGCTGTAATTTAGTTATAACTTCACAATTGGCAGACTATAGAATCCTCCTCTCTGTTCTCTGAAGTTTCTGCGTTCATTTGCAGTGTGCACGTGCAGCCCAGACAGCAACTGTGTGCTGGTCTGCAGCAAGAGCAGCGTGGGCAGCAGGGCAAGGGAGGGGATTGTGCCCCTTTACTCTGCTCTTGTCAGACCCCACCTGGAGTCCTTTGTGCAGTTCTGGAGCCCTCAGCACAGGAAGGACATGGAAGTGTTGGAGCGGGTCCAGAGGAGACCACGAAGATGACCAGAAAGCTGCAGCAGCTCTGCTATGAGGACAGGCTGAGAGAGTTGGGGCTCTGCAACCTGGAGAAGAGAAGGCTTCCAGGAGACCTTAGAGTAGCCTTCAGTATCTGAAGGGGGCCTACAGGAAGGCTGGGGAGGGACTATTGACAAGGTCTTGCAACAACAGGACAAGGGGCAATGGGTTTGAACTGGCAGAGGGAAGATTTAGACTGGATGTTAGGAGGAAGTACTTCCCAGTGAGGGTGGTGAGACACTGGCACGGGTTTCCCAGGGAGGTTGTGGCTGCTCCTTCCCTGGAGGTGTTCAAGGCCAGGTTGGATGAGGCCTTGAGTGAGCTGTACTAGTGGGAGGTGTCCCTGCCTATGGCAGGGGGTTGGAACTAGATGATCCTTGAGGTCCCTTCCAACCTTACTATTCTATGATTCTATGATTCTGTGATTTACAAGCCATTGTACTGCATCTGTAGATCCCAAAGGTTTTGGAGGTGGAGGCCAGAGTCACAAGACCTGGTAGAGCAGAATTTTGCCCAAGATCACAGTGCAGCAGCAGAAGGAAGAAGCCTCCAAAGTGTATTTCCAAAGACTCTTTCCTAATGCTTTATCCATTCATTAAGCATAAGAATAGACCAACAGCCAAAGCTGTGCTGCAGCATGTAGTAAGAAAGGTAATATTTGTAACATCTGAAAGCAATTTTCCCTCAAGCTGAACAGAAAGGTCAGTGTCAGATGAGTGCTTTCATGTGTCATTGCTTGCTGCTGCCGCACTGTGGGAACAGACCCGAGAGAGAATGAAACAGTATCAGGGAGTCGACTTAGGGGAATGGGCAGGAAATGGGGCTTGGGGAGATGACGAACTCCCCTACTACAGATCTCTCTGATTTTGGGGAAGCTGCATTCACTGCCGGTGAGTCACCTGAAGATGCACGATGTGAGTCTGGCTCCATCTATGGGAAGCAGTAAAATACTACAACAACCCCCAAAACGCCGCAGCGTCTGTCTCGGTCCTTCCAGCCAAAAAGATTGCGGTCAACCTTCAGCTCTTCTCACGTACCACAGCGTAGCTTTATCACTGCACTTTTGAATCGATGAGTTTGTAAACATTTTTTCTACCCATCACAACTCGGAAGCCACAGGCTGAAGTTAATAATTTATGTATTATTTGACAGAAGACACTGTAGTTACTAAGCCTGAAAACTCTGATACTACTTCACACACTTTTGATGTGCACGTACCACTTCCTCCAACAGTTTCTTTATCACGAATTCTTGTGCCTTGTTTTTGCCAACAGGACATACTTTTAAAAACATGTCAGTTACTTTTGCTCTCCTTTTCCTATATGTTACTCTTTCTTTGAGCAGCTAAGCACATAAAATCCTCTTTTTGTGAAAAACAACAGATCAGAGGCTTGATTGCTTAGCAAAGCTTATGCTGATAGAAATATGTTCGTGTTTACCAGACTGAAACCACCGAGCTACTTCAAAATAGAAAATCCTTAGTATGACAGGAAAACTGCTTGTCTCCAATGCTTTGAACACAGTCGTTGAACTACTCCTTGTAAGATGTTTATCCTCTCCCGACTCCTTTCCCAAGAGGCACTTGCACCGTGGGGGTTATAGGACAGCAACCAGCACCAGTGCAGGACGTGGAAAACAAGAATGCAACCATAGAAAGAACATAATTCAGTTTAAAGTGCAAGCTGCTGACCTCTCTGAATGCAGGGAATCACGTCAGGCACTTCCTCTGGTTGTCTCTTTACTGTTACTTGTCAGGACTTGATTAAACGAGGCTGAGAACATACCATCTCCTCCCAGCTTTACAACACAACCCCAAACTCTGCCCCTGCCTTTAAAGCTCCTACACAGCAGGACTGCAGTACTACCCAAGGTGGCTGCAAGCAGCTGCTTGCTCGGAGCTGGACCAGGCACAGAATGCTGTCTTCACATCCATTTTCTCTGCATTAGGAGCCCAGTCTTAAGTATCTACAGCCCACTAGTCCTCCTGTGTGCTCAAACACACATGCCTGAACTCCAGTAGCTGCTTCTGTGTCCTCCTGTTCCTTTCCTTCACCATCCCTGCCAAACACACCCTCCTTGTCATCCTCAGCCCTGCAGCCTGAGAGGGAAGTGTAGGCATTGGCCTGAGGCCATACACAGAAGCTGAGCTGATCAAGCGACTGACAGGGCTTGGTCTGGTGGAAGAGCTCATCCAGACTTGATGCTAACAATTACCACCCAGGAGAAACCATCTACATGCAAGTGCTCACCAGAGCTGCTGGGAGAGAGGCACTTACAGAGGTGGTTTCCACAGTAGCCCAGGTCAGCGCCTTGCCTGGCCACAGCAGCTGGCACATAGGCCCTGCCTAAGCAAAGGGCTGGCAAGCACCTCTGTTTGGGGAAGTGCCTTTGGGAGGAATTTTTTCAGGGCCTTGGAAAGCCCCTGCATACTCTCACTTGTGCATGCACATACCATGAACATCTGTTGCTGTGGCTGGGGCAAACCACTGGAAAACCTGGGATGTTGCTGAGCTGCTAAGATGCATGCAAATGGCTTCTGACTAAGTTGGCAGAATTCACCTTATTAAAAAAACAAAACAAAAAGACCCAACAAAAAAAAAAAAAAAAAAAAAAANCTGGAATAGTTAGCTGAGCTGACCCAGTTCTTTCTCCATCAGGACATGATTTGTCCATCAGCCTAATGTCAAGACAATAAACATCATTAGGCATGTTCTGAGTTGTTGAGTCATTAAGGTTTATTAGCTTAAGGTTTTAAGCAGAGTCATCTTTAGATGGCTGAAGGCCATTCAGCCTTTAAGGTTAAGCTTAGCACTAAGCCATTTTAAGAATTTTACCTTTAGAAATACTCTTAGAGACACCTTATAGCGTTGTTCTAATTTGGTGGTTTTTTCCCCCACATCCTTCTTGCTTTTCTTTAAAGATAAAGGAAATCCAAATGCAAAACTGAATGTAATGCTATGAAGGTAATGACTCAGAGAACAGGATAGGAAAAATCAAATATTTCTGTGGAAGATTCTAAGCTTAGTTGCTCATGGCAGGCAACCAAAGTAACTTCATTTTGTAATTATACAGTTGAGATCAGAATTAGTCTGCACTTAGAATTAGTGCCATCGTTTGTACATTGAGTTCTGCTGCATTCTATTACACCTCACTAGTGTTCTCTTAGTTAAGTGTAAATCTTCTATTATATCAAATGGAAGTAATTTAATACACTTGATCTGCTGCCTTTACCAACACTGCAGACTGTTCTTATACACCTCTTAATAAAATGGTAATTTAGATCATAAGTCTTAAGGCAACTGGAAACTACTGGAAATGACAGAGAGGTCTTAAATAATAGCAACAACAAACCCCCAGCCTACATTCTGTTCTTTACATTCTGTTGTTCCTGGTGGAGACAGAAAGCTTTTATGGGCAAGCAGATCTCTTGCTTCCTCTTTCCCTGCTGTATCTTTATCAATGTCTGTAAATACCTTTGGAACTTCAGAAAAGTGTAGTAGTAGGTATTGAAAACGACCAGTTTCTACAACTGTGTAGAACATAAGTATCCGTAAAGCTACTAGCAAACCAATGAAGCCTCAGGATAGAAATAAAGGGGAAGGCTTCCATCTCTCTGGCACAGTCGACTTGCTAGAGGGCAGGGATGCCATCCAGAGGGACCTGGACAGGCTGGAGAGGTGGGCCCAGGCCAACCTCATGAAATTCAATAAGGCCAAGTGTAAGGTCCTGCACCTGGGTAGGCACAATCCCAAGCACAAATACAGGCTGGGTGGTGAATGGCTGGAGAGCAGCCCTGA
>VWZE01000750.1:92822-106648 GCA_013396675.1 Eubucco bourcierii
TGGATGAGGCCTTGAGTAACCTGTACTAGTGGGAGGTGTCCCTGCCTATGGCAGGGGGTTGGAACTAGATGATCCTTGAGGTCCCTTCCAACCTTACCATTCTATGATTCTATGATTCTTAAATGTTCATCTGTTTGAAGGAGAAGACAAGCTGGTGAGTAGCACTCTGACTCGTGAATTGACAAAATGGGCATAGCTCTGGTTTTTGCCATCAGTTTGTGGTATGCCCTCACTCTGTCCACACATATTAACCTATTAACAAGTCTCCTAAGCAAAGGATTTCAAGAACAAGCCCTGTACCATCCTTTCTAAAACCAGCAATGTAAACGAAAGACATCCATGCTTTCTTACCTGCTTGGAGTTTTTCTCTCATATCCCTTTAGGGCTCCAAATCCTACCAAGAAATAAAAAGCACTTTAGAGCTGAAATAAAACAGCTCTTTAGATCTGTTTTTAACAAACATGGCAGAAAAGGAAGGTAAATATTTCTGAGCTGTCATTAAACATAAACCTCCCATCCCAAATTACCACCATGCATGAGAATGTTTTTGATTTTGACTTTACTCTTTCACTAATCTACCTCTGGAGGGCTAACCCTGTCAAAGAGCATTTAAAAGAATTAAGATTTATGTCTATAGCCAAAGCTGAACTAGATCTCTGGGAATGAAAAGCAAAGAGCTGTAAATGTCAGGATTAGAAACTGGGGTGAGATAGCAGCAGACTGGCAGTAACTGACTAACTGCTCGGTTATTCTTGTATCATGAAGTTTCTTATCATGAATTTCATAGGTTGATTGTACATGGCACATTTTTTCCTAGCTATTTCACATACATTGCTTTGCAGTTATATCACATCCTCTAGTTTGTTCACTATGTGAGGGGATAAAAGCCTATCTCACCTTCTTCATACTGTTTTATTTTACAACTTTCTCACGTCCCCTTTTGTTTTGAAAGGCAACCCTATTTTTTTCAGCTGTGCAGTGTGAGATAATCCTTCGCTGAGCATTGTTACAGCCTCTGTTATGATTCATGTTCTTAACATTCTTTTAAGATACAATAAGCAGGGGTGAGAACAACGCTGCAGGTAGATGTTCACCAACTATTTATAACAGCATTGTAATAGTCCAACTATGATCCTCTGCCTGACTCTTTAGGTATGGCATCATTCCTTGATTTTCTCAACAGTCTTTCCCCAGTTAACCAAAGGTTTTGCTGTGGAAGTTTCACCCATTTACTATGTCCTTTCCCAGCTTCCAATCAAATCAAGAAAAAAACATGCTCCTCCAAGAAAAGCAGACCCCCTCAGCAAGCCATGCAGATGCTTTAGCTACCATAAGTCACAGGTCAGGCAATGATGGCAACACAGCAGCTGGTCTCTCCCTGCCACCTCTGGCAGAACTGTCCTGCTGCCCCATGACCAAGCACCCATTCAGGCCCACCTAAAAGGCTAGGAATGGGTGGCATTGGGTAAGCACATCCTGAGGCTGGGGTAGGCAAGGTAAGGGGAGTAGAGGGCAGGCTTTCAGTCCACTTGTGCTGGACTCAGGGCCTCCCTGGCATGCCATGCCTGGTCCCACGGTGCCATCTCAGAGCCTGGGAGTCTCTCTCTTGCCCACTCATCCCAGCCAAGAATTTGCCACGCCATTTTCACGCCTCCATTTGGAAAAAAAACGAAACAAAAAACAACAGCCCATCAAGAAATAATAAAGAATTTAACCCCAAAAAAGTTAAGCGCCGATCTAGCCCAGCCCAAAGCCACTCTCCCACCATCCACACCGCTGCTCCTTTAAGGGCTGAGCCCACTCCTCCCCGCTCCCGCCTTCCCCGGGGACGCCCCGCCCCCACGCCCCTCCGATGACATCATCCCTGCTTGTCGATTGGCTGTCATCCCCGTCAGGCACGTAGGGCTCGCCCCGTCCCCGCCCCCTCTCTCTGCCTCGGGCCCGTTAGCTTCCCCAGGTGCTCCCGGCCCATTGGTGAGTCCCGATGGCGCTCACCCGCACATCTCTGTTCTGATTGGTGAGACCCGGCGCGTGTCGCCGAGGCAGGGAGGCGCTGGGCGGGCGCTTCCGCGGTTGCGAGGCGCCGGTCGGCTGTGGCGAGGCCGGGTGGTAGTGCTCGGGGGAAGCGCGTTCTGGGCGGGCGGCGGCGGCGGCTCAGCCAGGAACGGGCGGGATCGGAGCGAGATGGAGCCGTAACCAGGTATAATACAGTGATGCGGCTCGTTCGGGAGCTGCGAGACGACCTCTGTGCCTAGGGGCAAAGAAAGGCGGGGGTGGGCGCGGGCCCGTCCGCGGGGACCCGCCCCGACGCGGGTCTCGCGTCGCCGCTTGGCCCTCTCCTCAGCTGCCGCTGTTGGTATCGAGCGGGAGGGGACACCGCCTGTCCCCTCACCACCCTCCTCCCCACCATGGCTTCCTCCGGACGGTCTCAGAGCGAGGCAGGTGCCCGGCGTGGCTGGACAGCTCCGCTCCGCGGGGCCCCGGACAGCCCTGCGGGTCCTCTCCTCGCCGGTGCACGGCCGATACCTGTAGCCGTGGGCCAGCTTAGCTCCTTCCGAAGCCCTCGCGCCGGTGTGCCCTCGGCCACTCTCGCTCCGACCTCTCTCCACCGTCTCCCCATGCGAGGGGCTCGGTGCACCGTTTCCCTCTCTGTTGTCCCGAGCACTCGAGTTCAGTACGTCGGTGATGGGTTTTTCTTCGGTGCTGTCTTACCGATTTTACAGGCCCGGTAGCGGTGACGGTAGTTTACACGGGTTTGTGCCGCAGCAGTCGCCTGCCGTCCCCAGCGCTCCATGCACACACCAGATTGTATTAAGCAGGGCTAGCTTTCGCCGCTGGGAAGGTGCTTGTCCGTGCTATGGCTGGATGTGCATTTAAAGTAACATCAGTGTGTCCCAGATGTCTGTCCAGCCGGGACTAGATCTCCCCAGTCTGTGACTGTAAAATCTTGTATCCAGGAGGGCTTTAATTTCATGTATCCTCCGATCAAGAATGAAAACTGACCTTTTGCCGTGTGTGTAAGTGGAAAAATGCTTCTGAGACTTTTATGGTCTTCGTCTGTGTACCCTTATAATGCATCATACTAAGTTTGTGTTAATATGATTCTGTGTGGGTTTGTTTTTTTGTTGTTGTTGTTGTTTGTTTGGTTTTTTTCAAGATCAACCTTGAACGGGCTGAATAAGGGTTTTCACGGTTGCTGCTTCTTACAGCACTTCCTTTCTTGTATCATATCTGTTCAGACACTGTCAGTGCCTCTGCCATGAAACTGCATCTTAGTCTACCATCAATAGAAAATATGTTTTGGAGGCATTAAAAAGGTTTCTGTTTAAGTCTGTAGCTTCTTTGCTGGTTATGGAAACAAACATGTGCTTTTTATTTCTTGGTAGGATTTGGAGACACAGCTCTGAATATTTGGCAAATAGAGAATGTGGCTTCTCTGGGCTGAATGTGTCTATCCCAGCATTTCCAGCATGGGCATTGAGAAAATTCAGTATGCAATTCTGTCTTTGTTTTAAAGTTGCATTTGACATCAGGGCTAGTTAGCCATGGCATGGCTAACTTACTGAAAGAGTGTTTTGTAATTGTATGTTAATTTTACTTTCAGGTAAAAGCACAGTTAAAATCCCTACTGTAGAACTGCTAGAAGCGTAGGTTAGGCCTTTAGTTCTTCATAAGTATTTCCAAAAATACTTCAGTCATTTCTATGTACTAAATGAGAGGGACACCCATTTGTTCCCATTTGCTGCAGTGATTAAATGAGTGATCTAATAGTTGTGATTAAATAGAATCTAATAATAGATTTAAAAATAAGTGTATGATCTGAAGCTGACTGTGAACTCCTTTTCTGTTCTTTAGACTTGTGCTTTCTGCTAAAAGGAGAAAGAGACTCAGGGCTGAAAGCAAATGCCGTAAGCTTTTCACAAGTAGGTGAATTTACCCTTCTTAATTAGCAGATATCAACTTATTGAGCCCTTTTCAGTCCTTTCTCACTTATAATTTAGATCCTAATTATGACTTCAGGATAAGAGTGAAATATTGGTAGTTATAGCTTCTAGGGCATCATATTGGCTATACAGAATGTAAGTAGTGCTGTGTTTGCTCGTTCCAACAACTGTAGAAGCAGCTGTAATTAAAACCATCCGCTCTAACATTATGTTGGAGAAGGCATCCAGATCTTGAGCAACAAGCAGATCATGAAATAAAAGGCAAAGGCAGGGAGTACCAAGGACGTTTTGATGCAGGCCTAAGAGAATATGGGGGTTTCCCCAAAATAGTGGTTGTCGACTTCCCCTTGAAAAGAAAGATTTGGGTTTGGGGAGGAGTGGTTGCTTGTGACTGCTTTTTATAACTCTGGCTTCTGCTGGCATGGCTTGAGAGCAGCATTTTCCACATCCTTGAACCTTCAGGTAAAATGCATGTTCAGACAATCAAAATACTCCTGAATTTAGTAGCAGTAATAATAAAAAACCTTAGTGGGTTTCCTTCACTGTCGAGCTGTGATTACACTGCTGTGTGGTACTAGGTGAGGGGAAAGAGCAGCTTTGCTAGATGCAGAGTGGGATCAGGGCAAAAAGGATTTGAATGTTAGAGCAGAAAGCAGATAAATTCTTAGGATGTGTCAAAACACTGTCACAAGATTAATTGTTACACTCCCTTGGAATGTGTGAGGTGTCTCCATAGATGCTTTTTACCTCAAAATCCCGATTTATAGCAATTCCAAGTCTTCTGTCTTTACCCTCTATACTCAGCTGTCCTTCCTGTGTTGTGGATGATATAATTGGACTGTCTCAATGTCTGTTTACTTACTGATAACTCAGTCTTATGATCCCTTTTGAAGAGTACAGTTAATTTCCTTTGTGTAAAAAGAGGTAACCGTTAGTAAATCTTATTATAGTTACACAATGCTCTTCCTTTAAAGATGTTTTTTCTTAACTGTTTTTTTTTTGTTTGGGTGGGTTGTGGGTTTTTTGGGTTTTTTTTCTTTTCTCCCAACTGTGTCCTGAGGGTTACTGTCTTTTTCCTGAGAAACTGTTGAAGAGGAAGCAGAATAAGAAGCAACTGTTCAGCAGTCTGAAACCATCAAACACCTACTCTGGGAAAGCCAAATCTAATTATTTCCTGCTGGACACATTGCTGAACTGAGACTGAAAACAGAGGATGTGGTTACACAGACGTTTCTTTTACTGGTGGGGCTGTTTTAAACAGCTCACATTCCCATCTGCCTTTTTTTCTTTCTTTTTTTTTTTTTTTTTTTTTTCCCNATGGTATGTCTGTGGGGCTGCATGCTGAGCCAGGTTAGAGACCTGATGATTTTTATCTGTGCCTGTTCTGTTCCTCTTCCCCCTCAGCCCCCAAAATAAAAGATGGAGGAGGGCTGAAGGAATGCATAGCTAGGGTGGAGGGAGTGCAGCAGCCTATTAGTAAGAGCTACAGCTAAAGGGACTGTTTTGGGAACAGTAGTTTAAAACCGTTCCTGTGATTCTTCTTTTATTGGTGTGCATCAGGTGAAGCGGATGAGCTTGTGTGAATTCAGAAATGCATTCCTTTGTCAGATAGTCTGCACACTTCTTCGGGGACATAATGTATGGTCAAAGTGTCTGTTTTACCTTTCCACCTTTGAGTGCTTTGTGGAGTGCAAACATTGTTAAGTGGCTTCTTCAAGGGAAATGCATGGCATTGGGCTGAGGGCAGTTTACATTACCAGGCTTAGGTATGCCACAGTGGTCAGTGCCTTCGGGTTTTTAAATGCAGGTTGTCCTTGTGGAGGGCAAATAGTGCACGCAGCTTATAGAGGTGCCTACCATCAGTCTGATACTATGTTTTCATAGTATGGTTTCATGCTGGTAACAGTATCTCACTTTCTTTGATCCTTTTCTATTTCTGAGATACTTATTTTCCATACAGATTTTAGGACTTGTCACTGAACAAGGTCAGTACTTTGTATAAATTGTATACATTACATTGGTTTATATTTCAAAAACTGAAGTAATCAATTTTGTTTGTGCAGCGTGCCTTTCCCCTTCCCTCCTCCCTTTTCTTGTGTGTGCAGCAGCATCATTATTCTTGTGTGAAGAAATATTTTGGTTTTAGGCACACAGCCATATTGATAACACCTCTGTAGGATGGCGAAATTTTACATACAGTCTCAAGTCTTGTTTAAGTCTTGAAAGCTGGAGGCTGAGATTTTAATTGGGGATTTTCTTTAGCACCTTAACCTCGTGCCACCCATCTGCTTTTGCTCTCCTACCACAAACTAGCATGTTGACTACTTCTACGTATCCCTCTTAATTAACTTGTGCTCCCTATTTCAGCTTGTTTTGGCCCTGCTGATCCAGAAAAGCAGGGTTTTTGTGGAGCACAGCAGAAGAAAGCATGGTAGCTACTGCATGCACTGGCATGTAATTTCTTAATCATTGGGGGCTGCTGCTGTGGCACTGAAAAAGAATTTTTCCCCTGGATGTGGGCAGAAGCTACTGCTGCTATTACCTCTACTTGCCATGAGTGCATTTTGAAGTGTATATGTACCACAATTCAGGAGCCTCTGGCATAAAGCAATGCAGAACATTGGGGGCTGCTGCTGTGGCACCGAAAAAGAATTTTTCCCCTGGATGTAGGCAGAAACTACTGCTGCTATTACCTCTACTTGCCATGAGTGCATTTTGAAGTGTATATGTACCACAATTCAGGAGCCTCTGGCATAAAGCAATGCAGAAAATTCCCTGTTTTGCCATCTTCCTGTGAGGCAAATGAATGTGCTGACTACACATAACCCCTCATGGTAGGGGAACCAGAGACTGAAATGCTGTGTCTAGTTTTGTGAAATTAGTTTTGTTTTGAGACAGAAGTCTACATCACAGATTGTTGCAACCTCGAATTAGTGCTTCCTGTAACACGTGGCAATTACAACTAGTTGTAGCCACACTAGGGAGGGTGTGTATATACACTGTGATTCCTTGAGTTCCGTCCTTTCTGTGGTTTAGTAGAGACACTGAGGATATGTCTTCACTGCATGATTGATCCATTGGTCAACACTAGGCTTTCTCAGATGAGATCATCCTTTACATGGAGCCATCCCTATTAAGATGAACTCATTCTTTCAGTGTATATGTGACAGCTCTGAGTAAAGGTAAGAGAGGATTCACTTTCTTTCAATTACAAGGAAACTTTTCCTTCTTCACAAAGAAACTTCTGGAAAAACCTTGAAAGGCTCTACTCAAATGATTAAAAAGTAATTATTTTTCCCCCTATCTTTTCATTTTTTTCATAGCATTAAGAAAAGTTTGCCACAGAATGTAACTACAGTCTGCATTGTAACTTAATTAGTATTCCATTGTATAAGATGGACCCAAACCCAGGAGAGAGGTTTCTCTGGGTGATTGGTAGGACCATTTCTCTAAATTTGCTGTTGTAAAACATGCCTGACAGGACATACAAGAACATATCACTTGGAGTTAGCATGGCCATTAGAAAGATGGGATATGGAATCTGCATTGCCATGTTCAGATCAGACTTGCAAATCATGTCAGTGAGTTTCTGTGTTGTTCAGACGTGCTTAAACTCCAAGTCACCAGTGAAGGCAATAAGCCATTGTAATCACTGGAATAGCAGCCATTTGGCTTGAACATGTAAACACTGACATATAAACATTTCCATTGGATGGAGAAGTTTATCAGCAAGATGAGGCTTCTACATTTCTTAGAGATGACACTATTTTTTATTTTTTTTTCCCAGAAGATGTGGGACAGTAGAGGTTTGGCTGCATGAACTGTATAGCGAGAGGAAAAAGGAGTGTTGGAGGAGTGTTTTGATTGTACTATAAGCAAAGAATAATAAAAGCAGTTTAGCTTTGGAATTTTGCCAGAAAATGTTTCAGTTATCAGATTAATCTTTGTTCACTTGCTGCAGTATAGGAAGAGCAGTGTAAAGAGCTTGTCTCTCATCAACAGTTGGGAGGCTCTTGTGCTGCATTTTTGTGAAGTCTGACCTGTTATTTTGAAGGAGTGGGGCATGTCTCTTTTCTGTTGTGCCCTCTTCAAGCTGGATTGAAATTCTGTAGCATGACTAAATAAGGGTAATAATAGAAATACATCATACCTGCAACATCTCTTAGCTTAGTGGCACACATATGTTAGAATAAAGGTCAGTGACTGCCCATGACCTTTGCAAGGCAGTTTATCTCATCCTTGGGGTTCACATGACTAAGCAATAAATTGCAGGATGCAATACTTTAATCACTTAAGGTTGAGCAGGAACTTCCTTGACAAATAGTACTGAAAGTTTTAAAGTTGTCCTTTTACTGGTCAGAG
This sequence comes from Eubucco bourcierii, assembly GCA_013396675.1. NCBI lineage: Eukaryota > Metazoa > Chordata > Aves > Piciformes > Ramphastidae > Eubucco > Eubucco bourcierii. The sequence goes on from VWZE01000750.1 coordinate 101,129, forward strand.
TATCTGGGATAAAACTTTAGTTCTTAGCAGAGAAAGAAAGATAAATGTATGCTATCCTGGAGGATGAGTTACATGTGGGAGAGAAAGCATCTTTGGACACTCTGAGAAGCCTCTGAGAAGGCTGATGGAAGTGCTGGAGATTCAGAAGAAGTAAACAAACTGAAGCAAGAAAGTTGTTGAACTAATTTGTCCTGTTTTCTGAGTGTGTTTGCATGTACACATGGAGAGACACGCATGTCCTTTTCTAAAGGGTAGTGCTAAGTTTTTGCAAAGATGCCAAAGATCCCTGAGTGTATGTGTGTATTTATATATGTACTCTTAACCTGTATGTGTACCTTAAGAAGCAAGACTTAAAGTTTTCTCTAGGTGTGCCAGGTGAGATGTATACCCAGTCCAGTGTCTTGTGTTGGCCGGTTGTAATGAGTGCCTTAGAAAGGATGTAGAACTGGGGGTCTACAGAGAGGTTTTTTTGACAGGCTATGGGGTACCACTTCTGTTAAAGACTAGCAAACATCCTGTACCAGGTACTAGGACAGGCAGACCAAGAAAATCATAGAATCATAGAATGGTAAGGTTGGAAGGGACCTCAAGGATCATCTAGTTCCAACCCCCTGCCATAGGCAGGGACACCTCCCACTAGTACAGCTCACTCAAGGCCTCATCCAATCTGGCCTTGAACACCTCCAGGGAGGGAGCATCCACAACCTCCCTGGGCAACCTGTGCCAGTGCCTCACCACCCTCACTGGAAAGAACTTCCTCCTAACATCCAGTCTAAATCTCCCCTCTGCCAGTTCAAACCCATTGCCCCTTGTCCTGTCATTGCAGGACCTTGTAAATAATCCTTCCGCAGCCTTCCTGTAGGCCCCCTTCAGATACTGGAAGGCTACTATCAGGTCCCCTCGAAGCCTTCTCTTCTCCAGGCTGCACAGCCCCAACTCTCTCAGCCTGTCCTCACAGCAGAGCTGCTGCAGCCCTCTCAGCATCTTGGTGGCCTCCTCTGCACTGCCTCCAACACTTCCATGGCCTTCCTGTGCTGAGGGTCCCAGAACTGCACACAGTACTCCAGGTGGGGTCTGACAAGAGCAGAGTAAAGTGGCAGAATCCCCTCCCTTGCCCTGCTGCCTACACTGCTCTTGATGCAGCCTAGGACTCGGTTGCTGTCTGGGCTGCATGTGCACACTGCAGGCTCATGTTGAGCTTTTCATCAACCCAGACTCCAAGGTCCTTTTCCTCAGGGCTGCTTCCAGCCATTCACCACCCAGCCTGTATTTGTGCTTGGGATTGTGCCTACCCAGGTGCAGGACCTTACACTTGGCCTTGTTGAATCTCAGACTTGTTGTTGGAGATACCTTTTCTTGGCATTCAAGTGAGATTCAGGAGAACATGAATCTTAAGTGCTGCAAATTAAATGCAGCAGCGTGATGATTGCTTAGGTTTATCAGTGCTACTGCTGTCTCAAATTGAAAGAGAATATCCAGTGAACCAAAAGTACTGAAAATTTGAAATTGTCCATCAGAAATCTTCAAATGAAGAACTTCTCCACACTTTCATGTGTGAAAAGCACTTTCAAGAGGTGTCTCAAAGATCACTCAACCCAAAAAAACACTTAAAAAAATCCCCCTCAAAACTCAACGAGGCCAAAAGCTTGCACTGGAGTAAAGAATTAGTATATGGACAGGTTTCACTCACTTAGAATTTGTGATTTTAAAACACAAAACAACACCACCATGACAAGCAAACATTCCATACCTAAAGTTTGATCTTATATACTTCATTCTATCAGAAGAATACTCTAGCAAAATTATTTTGTCAGACCCCACCTGGAGTCCTGTGTGCAGTTCTGGAACCCTCAGCACAGGAAGGACATGGAAGTGTTGGAGTGGGTCCAGAGGAGGCCACGAGGATGCTCAGAGGGCTGCAGCAGCTCTGCTGTGAGGACAGGCTGAGAGAGTTGGGGCTCTGCAGCCTGGAGAAGAGAAGGCTTTGAGGAGACCTTAGAGTAGCCTTCCAGTATCTGAAGGGGGCCTACAGGAAGGCTGGGGAGGGACTATTGACAGGGTCTTGCAATGACAGGACAAGGGGCAATGGGTTTGAACTGGCAGAGGGGAGATTTAGACTGGATATTAGGAGGAAGCTCTTTGCAGTGAGGGTGGTGAGACACTGACATAGGTTGCCCAGGGAGGTTGTGGCTGCTCCCTCCCTGGAGGTGTTCAAGGCCATGTTGGAGGAGGCCTTGAGTGAGCTGTACTAGTGGGAGGTGTCCCTGCCTATGGCAGGGGGTTGGAACTGGATGATCCTTGAGGTCCCTTCCAACCTTACCATTCTATGATTCTGTGTTTATATAAAACACTTTGTTCATCAGATTGAACTATCAGACTCCTAAGAGTGGTTAATTGTCATTGTGAAAGACTTTTCTTGACTCCTTGAGGCCTTTTTGCCTTGCCTTGTAGTAAATCAAGAGTCTTCAATTCTGTAAAAAGTAATATACTTGGTTTTGTAGCCTTGCACTGTGACTGCATTTTAGTTACAGTTGTATCAGTTTGGATCCTTTATTAAAGAAAGAAAGAAAAAAAAAAAGTCTTCTTGTGGGTTCCCACATCAAGTGGTTGTAAGTAATTCTAAATGTTGATTTGATGACAAATACTGTAGGAGGTGACTGCTTAATTCTGTAGTAGAGTCATGTATGCTGACACATTCTATTCAAAGGAAAGTGGAAACATTCCCTGAGAGGGACTGTAAGGGAAGCTTCTAAAGTAGGAGAGTCCTTATTTTTATTTTTTTTTTTAGAAATTTTGCATCAGTATTCTAAAATCCTTCCTCTGCAAATACTTAATTGGAGAAGAATTGACTGAGTAGATGTGCAGTTCATTACCTGTAGCTGGTTCTGAGCAGCTTCCTTTGTTTATTTGTAGGGGATCAGGGAACTTTCAAATGTTGTGGTACAGTAATTAACCAAGTGTCGAGGTATGGTCATCTTTTCTTCAGGAGAGACTAATCAGTCAAGAGAACTACTTTTCTTTATTCCACTCCAGCTCTATTAATATTTGTGTCCTAAGTCCATCTGGTCTGAAGTTTGTATATAGGGAGGTGCCTGGTTTCTTTTATTTTCTCTAATGGATAGAATATCATGGCATTTCAACTGCAGTCCTGTGGTTTCTAGGAAGCCCTCAAGTCTGACTAGCTCAGATGAGGAAATGGAATGGAAACTTTGTGTTAAAATCTTTATATAGGAATTTGTATTTTTTTCTTAAAAATACCTAAGGAAGTAGGAGTGAAAGTGTGGCAACTACACATCAACTTCTGACCCTTTCTATTGCTATTTGAGACATTAGTCTTCCAGAATCTCCAAGGTGATTATTTTCTAGTTGGATACTGCTGTGCACACCTATTAAAACTGTATTGACAGAGAAAAATGATATGTTATTTCCAACACATTATGAGTTTTTAAGGTGTAAAGGATTTTTCCTTCCACTCCCACCTCCAAAATGAGATTCCCACTGCAACCTTGACAAATGTCTGAAATGTACTTTTTTTCCCCCCCTTCCCTGTTTTGGTTTGGGTACATAACATGGTGTAATAAACTAGTCATAACAGTCTCTAACTTCCACTATCCAGTGTTTAAGAATGATTTCAGTACAAGGACAGGAAGATGGAGTGCATCGTTTTGTGAATATTTTGGCTTAGTAAATCTCAAACAATGCATTCTTCAGACCTGACAAACCAATAGCCCTAAAGCAAAAGTTCTGCTCTCCAAGTACCATGGGTATGTGTATACAAGTGGTAATGGTATTTCAGTCTTAACTTCTGTGGTGTGTGCCAAGTCAGTTAAGGATTATCTGAAAAAAGAATCCTAGGTAAAGAACTTTGCTCCTCAATCTTAAAGGAAAAAATGAACTGGGTTTGATTTGAACTGATTTTATTATTTTTAAAAATATATTTCTGAGTATTTGTGTCCTGTTTTCCCTTTCAGTGACTAGGGGGAGAGCTGCTGGCATGGAAGTGAGCTGGTTTTGTCCGTGGGAACTGTGAGCAAGGTATGCACTGTGTTCTCTTTTCTCTCTTTAGTCTGCACCTTGAAAATTGCTTATAGCCACTAAACATGAGAGATAGTAGTGTTAGACATGGAATGGGCTCTTCAGCCTGGAGAAGAGAAGGCTTCGAGGGGACCTGATAGTAGCCTTCCAGTATCTGAAAGGGGCCTACAGGAAGGCTGGGGAAGGATAATTTACAAGGTCCTGCAATGACAGGACAAGGGGCAATGGGTTTAAACTGGCAGAGGGGAGATTTAGACTGGATGTTAGGAGGAATTTCTTTCCAGTGAGAGTGGTGAGGCACTGGAACAGGTTGCCCAGGGAGGTCGTGGATGCTCCCTCCCTGGAGGTGTTCAAGGCCAGGTTGGATGAGGCCTTGAGTGAGCTGTACTAGTGGGAGGTGTCCCTGCCTATGGCAGGGGGTTGGAACTAGATGATCCTTGAAGTCCCTTCCAACCTTACCATTCTATGATTCTATGATAATATTTTGCATTTGTACAAATGTGACATCTGTCCAGCAAGGACTTTCTAGTGTAAGAGTGTAAATGGCACACTTGTCCACTTTTCAGTGCTGCCTAACAATTAGTCAGACTTGTCACAAGTTAGCTGGTACTTATGTGGCAAACTTTTTTCAGTGTTACTGGTACTTGACTCTCTAGACTGATTTATATAAAGGCAGACAGTTGTATCTGCACAGGAAAATTGTGATGTCTGCAAAAGTGTGACTGTGTTTACCGGGATACAGTATTACTTGGAAGAGAGGGTAATACATTCAGACACTATCTGTGGTCCCAGGCTGAGGTTTAGAGTAAAGAATGGAAAATGTTTTAATCTATTCTAGCATCAGAACAAAAGTCACAGTTTAGATGTCCTGCATGTGCTGGCTCTTAGTATTGTTCCTTCAAAGAAAGAAGTAGAAGTGAAGGTTCAGTTTGGTATCATTTGTATTGGCAAAGAACAGTAGCAGTACCAATTTCCACACCTCTCCACTGTGTTCTGTACTCACATTCATTAGATTTACATACTAGGGAGCAACTCTTGAGTACTTCTTTCCAATAAACTGATTAGCTTAGACAAGACAGTAATCATAGACTCATAGAATGTTAGGGGTTGAAAGGGAACTCTAGAGATCATCCAGTCCAACCCCCTTGCTGAAGCAGGATCACATGTGGCAGGCTACACAGGAGCACATCCTGGTGGCTTTTGAAAGTCTCCAGAGAATGAGACTCCACAACCTCTCTGGGCAGCCTGTTCCAGTGCTCTGTCACCTCGGTAAATAAACTCCTCCTTGTGTTGAGGTGGAACCTCCTGTGTTCTGCCTTATACCCATTGTTACTGGGCACCACTGATAAGAGACTGGCACCTTCATCTTGGCACTTACCTCTCAGATATTTATTGACATCATTAAAATCCCTTCTCAGCCTTTTGTTCTCAAGATGTGTGCACATGCAGCCCAGACAGCAACCGAGTCCTGGGCTGCAGCAAGAG
>VWZE01000750.1:135739-145948 GCA_013396675.1 Eubucco bourcierii
CAGGCTGAAAGAGTTGGGGCTTTGCAGCCTGGAGAAGAGAAGACTTTGAGGAGACCTTAGAGTAGCCTTCCAGTATCTGAAGGGAGCCTAGAGGAAGGCTGGGGAGGGACTATTTACAAGGTCTTGCAATGACAGGACAAGGGGCAATGGGTTTAAACTGTCAGAGGGGAGATTTGGACTGGATGTTAGGAGGAAGTTCTGTGCAGTGATGGTGGTGAGACACTGGCACAGGTTGCCCAGGGAGGTTGTGGCTGCTCCCTCCCTGGAGGCGTTCAAGGCCAGGTTGGAGGAGACCTTGAGTGAGCTGTACTAGTGGGAGGTGTCCCTGCCTATGGCCAAGGGTTGGAACTAGATGATCCTTGAGGTCCCTTCCAACGATTCTATGCCTGTTGGTGGGAAGAAAGGGGGCAGCAGAGGTGTCCCCCTCTTCACCTTTCAGGAGTGTCAAAGCTGCAGTTTTTGTGGTTGATTTTATCACCTGTTTTAAAGTCAATGCTGGCTTTCATGCCTTGTAACTTCATGGTGTCTTTATCAAGCACCTGTTAGTAAGATCTTTTCTGTGCTCTTGTTTTTGTCCTAGTTTTCTAGTTGTGATTCCAACCCCCCCCCCAAATTTTTGACACTTCATTTGGTTTGCATAGTAGAACTTTAAATACCAACATTTTTTTTCTTCTCTATTTTTTCTCCCCCCTTTTTCTTCTTCTTCTCCTTCTCTTTCCCCACCCCCAACTTGGAATTTCAGGATGGCAATGAGTTCTTTGATGCAAGCAGCCAGGATTTTGGTTTTGGATGGAGGGTGGAGGTGAAGGGAAAACATTCCTAGCTTTATAGTTTGCATCAATCACCACCTTAAAAATAGAACTTTTGATTTCAGTTTGGACTCTATGGCATTTGGAAACGTAACATTTTGTATCTAGGTAGCAGGTTCCTGGGAAGTAAGTCTTCTAAAGAGTTCCCTGGATGCTGGTGCAGTTTCCCTGAGATGTATATACTCTTGACCAGTGATAAAATGACTCTTCACTGGCTTTTAACCAGAATCCTGCATGTGATCCAAAGACTGAACAAAGTTATGTGAGCTTCGTCGTCATCATGCAGTGGGAATTCTTTCCGAAGCAGCAAATGGGACGTTCCTGAACTCAGCTTTAAATATGGAAATTTTTATGCCAGAGCTACTAACTGCATGAAGTTCTGAGTTGAGTGTTACAAGATGTGCAGTGAGGAGTGCATAACCGTAAGCTGCACATTACCAAGCTATTCCATTCATGAAATATTTGAACATAACCTTTTGCTGCCTTTTATCCCTGTGATTAACTACTGAGGAATCAAATCACTGTGTGGTTGTTAGGCAAACTAGAGTTAAAAGATTGTTGGGGAAGCTAAGGATATAAAGGTTGCCTTTTGTGTGTCTGTATGAAGAGTGACAGCCTACCAACAAAAAACAAACAAGCAAAAAATTACTTATTACAATGACTTAGTTGAGCAGTACCTATTTTTTCTTTTCTTCAGTTTAAACAAGAAACTATTGGAAATCTGTTGAGACTTAGAGTATTTGTTGAAGTCTTAAATTGCCTTTTTCCTCTCTGCTTTGAAAAGACTTTGTTAATTCATTTTATGCTGCGAGTGTTACACTGCAAGTTAAGAGGCAGCATGAAAAAAAAAAAGCACCCAAGCAACCTTTTGTCTTTATCCATTCTGTGAACTAAGATGAACTTGCAAGGTCACACAAGCTGCATTTGTTCTAAATAGTAAAGATGTGGTAGACACAAAACAATTACCAGTTGCTTTGTATTCTAACCTTTCTTAAGGCTCCAACTTACTTAAAAATGTAACTATTGAGAAATAACTTTGAGGGGTGTTTGTATGCAGTTTAATCAGTTTCCAGTCTGCATACTAAGATTGCCATCATTGTGCTGAATTTTTCTTGTATCATTCACCAATTGCTATTAAAAACTGAACAAAAATTTAAAATGCATGTAAACTCATATCAGGGTTTATATGATGTGACTTAATCAAAGCAGTGCTCCTTGCTGTGAAAGCAAGGAGCTCCTTGTGCTTGTCAGACCCCACCTGGAGTACTGTGTGCAGTTCTGGAGCCCCCAGCACAGGAAGGACATGGAAGTGTTGGAGTGGGTCCAGAGGAGGCCATGAAGATGCTTAGAGGGCTGCAGCAGCTCTGCTGTGAGGACAGACTGAGAGAGTTGGGGCTCTGCAGCCTGGAGAAGAGAAGGCTTCCAGGAGACCTTAGAGTAGCCTTCCAGTATCTGAAGGGAGCCTACAGGAAGGCTGAGGAGGGACTATTGACAAGGTCTTGTAACGACAGGACAAGGGGCAATGGGTTTGAGCTGGCAGAGGGGAGATTTAGACTGGATGTTAGGAGGAAGTTCTTTCCAGTGAGGGTGGTGAGGCACTGGCACAGGTTGCCCAGGGAGGTTGTGGATGCTCCTCCCTGGAGGTGTTCAAGGCCAGGTTGGATGAGGCCTTGAGTGAGCTGTGCTAGTGGGAGGTGTCCCTGCCTATGGCAGGGGGGTGGGACTGGATGATCCTTGAGGTCCCTTCCAACCTTACTATTCTATGAAATCAATGTTTTATGTATTATAGGTACTATTTAATTACTCTCATCATATTCTGTAAGTTACCTATTCATTTACATGATTAATATGAATCAGCTTTTCTTTAGGAACATAGTTCAAGTGCATGAGCAAAATGAAGTAAAAAGGAGATGTTAAAATCTGTTCTTATTTGGGGTCTTTAGGCACAACTGTATTAAAATATGCTCAGACTGATCATTATTATCTATGTGTCTCAGACTGATCATAGTCATCTGTGTGGCCTGCCACTACTTCAGGTTCTGAACATGTGTTGTGCTGACCCCCTCCAAACTGGTAATGGTGATGGCACCACACCCGCTTTGCCTGAAGGGATACAGTGTAGACACGCATCCCTTCTGCCTCCCAGTTACCTGGTTACTCCTTGCTATCCAGTGTTTGCCAGGTCTGAGATGACTAATGTTTAACAAAGTGCTCAAGTTCTGTTCCTGTGTGACAGCACAGAAATTTACATTAGGGTTTAGAGTCAACATTATTATTATTTTTTTATTAATGGAATTCATGTCCAGTCCATGTTTTGATTATAGGCACTAAAATAGGATAATTCTTTTATATCTGAGCTTCAATATGAATCTGTCTCTAATCTATACCCAGAGCTGTTTGGATCAGTGGTGGGGTTATAGATAATGGTTGAGGTTTTGGAAGGTCTGTGGTCTTATTGTTTGATATATATTGTAATATTTAACTCTTTGCCGTCTGCTCTTATCATTCTCAAATGACCCCTGCAGCACAAAACCATAACAACCAACCAAATGAAAAAAAACCAACAAAAAACAACCCAGACCACCCAAAACAAAACAAAACCCAAACCCAAACCCCCAAACAAGCTGCAAAACCTGAACACAATCCCTACCCAAACCTGGTGTCACCTACTCCTTTCTGTTGCCTCTAGGTAGTCCTTGTTGCTGGGCTGATGCACCTCACTTCAGATCTGCAGCACCCTCTGCTGTTCTGACCTTAGGGTTCTTGGGAGAAGAGACTGACACTTGTTTCAAATTGTCTTTTCAAATGGAGAAATCTCAGGTGGTTGTGCTGAGACAGTCTGAACTTCTGGTCATTTGTGACTATGGAAATGAGAGCCCTGCATTATGGAGGCGAAAACCAGAATCTTTACCTTAATGGAAGAAATATTGCCCTCCTCCTCTCCCCTCAATTTCTTTAAGAGAATTTGACTAACAGAATCAATATGGGAAAGCAGATTAATTACATTGGCACAGATCCCTTTTGTGATTAACCATAGTGTTGTTTTAGTAGGTAAGGAATCATGAAGAAACAGAACCTGAATTACCCTTGAATTACAGAGCCCACTCCCCTGCTGTTCCAAGCAATCAGGTCATACACTCCCCTTCAGAATTTTGTTGAGCACGACTTTAATAATATTAGATTTCTTTCTTACCAGCAGCTCATACTGGAAAACTGTCCTAGAATTGATCTCTTTCTTTAAAAATCTTCTAGCTTTCAATATTGAGCATGTGCTCTCCAAAGAGCTTTTTGTAGTTAAACTGATGTAAACCTTGTTGCAGGGGAAATATTTTTCCATAGAAGAAGCTGCATCTCCTTAAAAGATCCTGAAGTAGGCAAGTGCTATAATAGTGTCTGCTAATGTGGCCTGCTGAATATTTTTTTTTCTGTCTTTCTATTGTGATGCTTATTTAAAAACAGATCCACTAAGTAATGTTAATATTTCCTAGTAATTATGCACAGCATTGGAACCTGTTCATTATCCAGTATGAGAAGTAGGTTGAGAAATGTATTTATGGTTCTTTGTAGTCTTTTCCATTTTCTTTGCCCTGTTTTTTCTCAGAAGCAAGTGTATCCCAAATAAAGAAGTTGCAGCTTCCAGTGAAACAGAAGCTGGCTTGATCAGCCTCTAATAAATGACCTTACTGAGATTTAAAAAAAAAAAAAAAAGTTCTGTTGCTGATACTCTTCTTGAAGCTGGACTTCCTTGTCTATGTCTTTCAATATTTGAGATTTGGATTTTGGGTTCACTGCTGTCAACTCATTAAGTATATACTTCTAAAAAATAAATTGGGTGGTTTCGATTTATTAAAGTTTCTGACCCTGAGGTACCACCAGTTAAAAAATACAACTCCCTAAACTTTCAGTTAAGCTCTTTAAAAAATACCTTGAGCTTGATTTATTGTAGAATACTCCCAAGACTTAGTGCCTTCAAAACTTAGAGTGTTCAAGATTCTTCCACTAAAAGATGAAATAAACAGAACACACTTTGCAGGACGCCTTTGCTGTGATCCCATCTTACCTCAGACTAAGCAAGAACAAAATCCAGATTGGGAGGATCCTTACAGAGAAACCTCTGCTGCTAATCTTATCTTGACAATCCAAAGCCACAGGGTAGTGTATGAAAAATGGTGTCTCAGGCAGGAATATTTCAGCCAATTTAAAGGTCAAAGCATCTTTAAGTTGAAGCTGGAAGGTTACTGGCAACCTAAATCACAGAATTGCAGAATTAACCAGATTGGAAAAGACCTTTAGGGTCATTGAGTACAACCTATCACCTAACCCTTCTAACTAAACCATGCCACTGAGTGCCTCATCCAACCTCCTCTTAAATACCTCCGAGGATGGTGACTCCACCACCTCCCCAGGCAGCCCATTCCAATGCCAATCACTCTTTCTGTGAAGAATTTCTTCCAAATGTCCAGCCTAAACCTACCCTGGCACACTTTGAGACTGTGTCCTCTTGTTCTGTGACTGGTTGCCTGGCAGAAGAGACCCCCACCTGGCTATGACCTCCTTTCAGGTAGTTGTAGAGAGCAGTGAGGTCTGCCCTGAACCTCCTCTTCTGGACCAGAAAGAACAGCAATTTTGAACAGCAATGCAATATTCTACAGAAGTTTAAGTTTGGTTTTTTTTTTTTATGTGCTCATTTCCATGTGAGTTTAAGCATACTACATAAAATTTCTACAATTTCTGTTGTGTGTTTGTGGTGTTTTTTGTTTTTTTTTTCCCTTTGTCTTTTTCCTTCTTTTATTTTGTTATGTTGTATTTTCTTTGTATTGTGCTTTTTTGCATCATGGTGGCAGACTAAGTGAGTGCTTATAATAAGAGACTGCTCCACTCCTCCCAGTATTTCTCAGAGAGAGGCACTTACTGTTTGCTGTGGTTGTTGATTTAGTGCCTGGGAAGAATGAGTTTCTTTGGACCACTTCCTCATCTCTCTTGCTAAGGGAGCCTGCGTCATTGAGAAATGTTTAACCTTCTGGCCCTGAAGCAGGGCTGGAAACTTTGCTGCAAAATCCAGAAGCTAAAACTAGATCTGGAAAATGTTATTTATGCAAATTACCCTTTCCTGTGTTTTAATTAGGACGGGAGATTGCAGAGCTTGATTTAAAGTTTCGAGCAGCTAATAATTTGGAGGGTGAGCAGGAGGAAAAAAAATAGTTCTTTACTAAGGAATGGTGAGCAACTGATTTAGGGGAGGAGGAGAAAAGAGATTGGGACAGAAAACAGAAAAGTGTGGGAGGACTAAGTGGAGAAAGGCTGGCCTAGTATAATTCTGGCATTATCTAATGCTTAATCTGTATTCTGATGGATGACTGCGTGTAATTTTATGCATATATAACATGATCAGAGAATCACAGAATGGTTTAGGTTGGAAGGGACCTCAGAGATCATCTAGTTCCAACTCCTGGCCGTAGGCAGGGACACCTCCCACTAGAACAGCTCACTCAAGGCCTCATCCAACCTGGCCTTGAACACCTCCAGGGAGGGAGCAACCACAACCTCCCTGGGCAACCTGTGCCAGTGTCTCACCACCCTCACTGCAAAGAACTTCCTCCTAACATCCAGTCTAAATCTCCCCTCTGCCAGTTTAAACCCATTGCCCTTGTCCTGTCATTGCAAGACCTTGTCAATAGTCCCTCCCCAGCCTTCCTGTAGGCCCCCTTCAGATCCTGGAAGACTACTTTAAGATCTCCTCAAAGCCTTCTCCATGCTGAAGAGCCCTAGCTCTCCCAGCCTGTCCTCACAGCAGAACTGCTCCAGCCCTCTGAGTATCTTCGTGACCTCCTCTGGGCTTGCTCTAACTGTTTGGTGTCCTTGTGTCAGGGACTCCAGTGCTGTACACAATACAAGATTTCAAGATGCTGATAGCTGAAGCACATTCTGAATAAACATTGTGGAATGGGAGTTATCAGGCTTAACCCTGAAGTTTGAGTTGGTTATGGAGAGCTAGGGGCCTAAATTGTGTTTGAAGCTTTTATTTTTGGAGGCTCGGTTTAACAACAGATAACTTCACCTCCCTGTAAACTTTGGTGGGACTCCTCTATGTCATTCACATGTTCCCGGGCTGTCCACTTCCTCCCCTCCAATTGTGACCATGGGAGTTCTTGTGCAGAGTTTCCAGATGTTTGGCTGCCCTGCTGGCACTACACCCCATTGACTGACAGGGCAGAAGACATTCAGAGATCCCAGATACTTCTGCAGCATAATCGTAATGAATCTGACCTATCTTGAACGTGTTGTGCTTGTATTTCATAGAACCATAGAATAGTAAGTTTGGAAGGGACCTCAAGGATCATTTAGTTCCAACCCCCTGCCATAGGCAGGGACACCTCCCACTAGTACAGCTCACTCAAGGCCTCCTCCAACCTGGCCCTGAACACCTTNCCCTGGCCCTGACCCCCTTCAGGGAGGGAGCAGCCACAACCTCCCTGGGCAACCTGTGCCAGTGCCTCACCACCCTCACTGGAAAGAACTTCCTCCTAACATCCAGTCTAAATCTCCCCTCTGCCAGTTCAAACCCATTGCCTCTTGTCCTGTCATTACAAGACCTTGTCAATAGTCCCTCCCCAGCCTTCCTGTAGGCTTCCTTCAGATACTGGAAGGCTACTCTAAGGTCTCCTGGAAGCCTTCTCTTCTCCATGCTGAAGAGCCCCAACTCTCTCAGCCTGTCTTCTGAGCATCTTCGTGGCTGTTCTCTGGACCTGCTCCAACAGTTCCATGTCCTTCCTGTGCTGGGGCCTCCAGAACTGCACACAGTTACTCCAGTTCAAAGAGTAACCCTGATGTGTTCACAGAGTATTGGACTTATTGTAACTGGCAATCTACACATCACATGCTTTTAAGTTTAACTTCAGGATATTCCAAACAGAAATGTAGCACCTTTGTCTCTCAGGGTCCACTCTGTGTACTATGAAGAGACTGAAACTGAAATGAAGAAGCTTGACTCAGGGGTCAAATAACAGGAAACAGTTTGAGCTGACCTAATGATTTGTCATGATCAGTGGAAGGGAGGGGAAGGGGCTGTACTGATCTTCACTCTTGTTTTTCATCATTAGCAGCTCAGTGCAGCTGTGTAGCCCCAGCTAACCTTGATGTAAATAAGATGATTGGACTTTCTTGTGAGTAGTCCAATTCACTTTTATTGTGATTATGCTGCAGCAACATTTGAGTTTTCTGAATGTCTTTTGCCTTCTCAGTTAATGTTTCAGTCTCTTCATCATCTTCATGACCCTTTGGTGGATTCTGTACTATGTCCATGTCTCTCCTGTACTGGGAAGTCCAGAAATGGACACAGGACTCCATGTGTGACCTCGCCAGTGCTGTGTGAGGATCACCTAAATTGGTCTGATGGGAATATTCTTTCTAATGCACACAAGGATACCATTAGCCTTCTTTATCCTAAAAGCAGATTGGTGGCTCATGTTCAGCTTGGTGCACCCATAAGCATCCCCAGATGCTTTTCTGCCAAGCCTCTTTTGCAGCCACTCAGCTCCTACCATGTGCTAGTGCACCCCCTAGACATGGCTCTTGAAGTAGTTTTCAGGCCACCTCAGTTTGTTCATCTAACTCATGATTCCATCAACAGCTTCTTGAGGGTCTTACAGGAGACAGTGTCTAAAGCCTTACTAAGTCAAGGTAGACAACATCAACAGCTCTCCTCTCTTCTACCATGTAGCTCAAACTTGAAGACAGGTTTGCCCAATAGCTGTCTCACTTAAGCAAAAATATTTTCTGGTAGGAGAGAATTGTGAGTTTATAGTAAATTCTGGACTTGTGACATAGTTGCCAAAAGTAAGCATATGCCAATGTCTATACTATTGGAGTTGTTTTTGTTCTCAAGAGTTTGTTTGTAAGGGACTTCTGTTAAGCCAGCTGTTAGATGTATTGGGAATGAGCAGCCAAGTCCTGTCAGATCATAAGAACTGCCAGGCATTTAAAATCATCTATTTTTCAGTTGCATGTTTGTCTGTTTAATTAGATCATCAACCTGTTTGCTTTTATGTGGTCCTGCTTAATGGTTCCTCTCTTGTGTCTGGATTCACAAAACAGATTCAGTAGCCAAGGATGCTATTCAGTAGCATGCTATGATTTCTAATTCAGGCCCTGAGGCACAGACCTTATGTCACATGTAAATCTCTTCCTTCTTTTAACCCAGTTTATCAAACCATAGGCTTTTTAACAGAATGCATAAATAAAGGGTTCTGACTGACGAGTCCTGGTAACTCACACCAAAGCAACAAAAGATGTTAAATGGGTGTCAGCCAGATGATGAAAGACAGCAACCAAAGAGACTTCTCTGCATGTTGTTTCAGGTGATTTAGGGGGAGAGGAACAAACCAGAAAGCTGAGGGCTGAATCAGAGCATAACGTTCTGTGTGGTTATCTTCACAGTTACAAGCAGTGAGGGTACAACCTTTCAATGCTTTTAAGACCACTGGGGATTAAAACTCCTAAGATTCGACAAATGTTGCTGGGGCAACAGAAGAGGATGTGCACTTCCTGTTACTTGTCTTTGCTTTCACAACTGGGATTACCAGAACTCTTGGATATGAGATAAAATTCATTTTGAAAGTAGTCATGCTCTGTGCAAAGGAGGTCTGTATCTTTGCTTCCTCCCTGAACCCCCTTTTGGGTAACCACATGCAGTATTTCATTGTACTTTCCTCCTCCCCAACATCTTTTTTTTCTTTTGCTAGAAATGGCAATATCACTTAAAAAATTGCAATCTCACATATTTGGAAAGGTTTTTGGGGCAGAGGTTTGGAACATGGATAATATGCAGGCTAACTTCAGGATGTAAAGCTACAGCATAATGTTTTGTGGCAGTTTCCTGTACATGTGAACTCAATGGTGAGATACCAAACAGGAAAAGCAAGGTAGCTCACCCCAGTTTTCATTGAAGGGAGCTCTTGTCTTTATAGCTCTGTGTGTGAAAGATGACTGATTCTAGCTTGAGCCTGGGTTTTGGTGATTTTTTTTCTTTTTTCCTCCCATCCAGACATGGTCCTTTTAAAATGCTTGGAAAATGGGATTTATTGTGAACTATGTGGATAATTTAGGTTTATATTCAGGTTGTTTGGGGAAAATGCTACCTTTTGGTCTGTAACCTGCAAGTGTTGTGAACAAATCTCTAGGGAGAGGTACAAATGATGTATAAAGTGGGAGAAGTTGTACATTTCATGCCGAGAGTCTGTCTTTGGTTATAGCCTTGAACAGCTTCAAGGGGAATAAACCTTTGGTTTGCTTTATGCAGTATGCAATTTACTTAAAAATGCAGTCATAGAATCATAGAATGGTAAGGTTGGAAGGGACATCAAGGATCACCTAGTTCCAACCCCCTGCCATAGGCAGGGAC
>VWZE01000750.1:148134-172244 GCA_013396675.1 Eubucco bourcierii
GGTGCACTCCATTCCTCTGTCCATGTCACTGACAAAGATGTTAAACAGCAGAAGAAGAGGGAGAGTTTGCTAATCTTTTCACAAGCAGTGTGTGAACATCGAGTGCAGCCTGGCTGTTTCCCAGCTTGATTAAGTGGTTTTAAAATAGGCTGCATTTTCCAGGTGTTTGCAGGTAGCCCCTTTGTGCAGCAAGGGGGTTTGACAGAGAAGAAGCTTTTTATTGCCAGAAGCTGAGAGGATGTGGGAGGGAGAGGTGCAGGATATCTTCTGCTCAACAACCACAGGAATTAGTGACATAACTTCTCAAACTCTTAGGCATGCCTTAACAGGAGGGGAAGGATATCTTTCTCCTGTCCCTTCCCATTTATTCCCTTTTAAAAAGAAATTGGTGTTTTAAGACAAACTCAAATTTCCTCCTTTTTTGCACTGGCCTGCTCACTGCTCTCCTTGGTCTGTTAGTCAGAATTTTCTTTTCTGCTTTCAGGAGCAAACTCAAATGTCTTGGTGGGTCTCGTTGTTACGTGTTTGTAATTAAAATGAAAGGCTGGAATATCTGCGAGAGTGTTTGGAAAATTCTGGTTTCTTGTGCTTAGTGCTCTTCACTGAGCACAAGATATACTTACTTGAATGTCAGTCTTTCTGCAGCCTCTGGATGTTCCTGCCTGTGTGCTGTGGTGGTAATGGGGAAATACACATCTGTATATGTGAGCACATCTGCCTACCTCTGGAGTGGTTAAAGTTATTTAAGGTGCATGTGGGTGGATTAGGAGATCTAACTGTAGGTAGGAAGGCTGATGAGAACAATTTTAACTTTGTTGAATCTTGTGTGTCTCTCTCTGGCTTGAAACCTTTGATTCTTTTATGAGAGGTAAACTATGGCTCTTAGGTAAGGGCAGGGAACTGTTACTCTCACTTCTTTTCATCCTAAAGTAATTATTTCAGAGCGAAGTGGGTAATAGCTGAACCACTTCTGTTGTAATTCCAACTGGAGCAGCTCTCACTTAAGCCCCTCTACTAGAGATAACCACTCCACATTTGAGATGCTGTACATGATCTGTGAGATCTCACTGTGAAAATTGTTGGCTTAGCAAAGGTAATTTGAGCTAATCTTTCTAACTTTGTGCTGGAACAGGGTGGGAGCATTCATACAACCAGTTCTGGGGGCTCAGCAAGGGGTGGTAATTTGAAGAAGGGCTAGTAACTTTGAACTATAAAGATGTATGCAACATCTAACCAGGATTTATCAACCAAAATGGGAAAACTAACAAATACAATGTGTTTTGATACGTGTTTTTAGTTTACTTGTTTGGTTTTGTTGAGCCTGTATGTATAGTGGACTGCAGTTGTTTGGGAACTAGCTATAAAAGTACTTTCTCTTAATCCCTTCACTTTCCTCCTGCTCTCTATTGTTCTCTGTTGTGGACAGAGTCCTTCCAATGCATTAACCACCTATTATTTGCATTTCTTCTCTTGGATAGAAATCTTTACACAGGCAATGCTGGTTTGTAGTCAAGGAGCATATGCACACCTTTCTACACAACAGCATTGCCAGAATTGTTACCAATGGATTTCAAAAGCAAATACAAGAGCAAAAAGAAAGCGAATGTAGCCAACTCGTCCTTAAAAGATGCACCACTTTCTGTGGCTGGGTAGACATTCTGAGAGGATGTATCACAGTATCCCATGTAACACTCCAATGTAGTAATATTGGGAGCATGTGCTGCATAATGCTTCTGTTTTGGTGTGGTCTTGAGTAGGCTAGACTTCTGGACCACATCCTTCTCTTTGTCATAGCATCATAGAATCATAGAATGGTCTGGGTTGGAAGGGACCTCCGAGGGTCATCTAGTCCAACCCCCTCTGCAGTAAGTAGGGGCATCCTCAATTAGATCAGGTTGCCCAGAGCCCCAGCTTCCTCAGTACAACGTGTCCTGAAGGGAGAGAGGAGAGGCATGGACCATAAATCCACATCTCTGCTTCCCTTCCTCTCCTTCCTCTCTTTCCTGTCCTTGTAGCAATATTGCCATAGTCTCTTTGCAGAAGACCTTTGGTGAGCAACATTGACCAAACGAGTTCTTGGTTAGTGGAAATGAGAAAAGCAAAGGTTTCAGTTTCCTTCTACCTCTCTCCTTCCTCCTCTGGTCTGCAGAGCAGGGAGAGAGGCAGGGCTGAATGACTCAGTCATAGGGAAAGGGGGATGCGGCGTCTCTGCTGCTGTCTCTCCGCACCTCACTTGAGATGCTGGCTTGCTTTGCCGGTTGGAAACGGCTTATCTCCGGAGTCAATCGAATGCAGATGAAGGCTGCATTCCTTGGGTTGAACCGATTCTTCTCACTCCTTAATCAAATGCAGATCAGCGCTGCATTCCGTGCGCTGAAATGGTTCTTCTCACTCCTGTGTTTTGTAGATAGCGATCATGGGTTTCATGTGCGTGTGTTCAGGGAAAGACAAATTGACATCTTGGCTGAATCCCAAGGAATGGGGTGGGTGGCAGAGTTTATATATGTGCTGGGGGCTGATTTGGCTCTAGCTGCTGTGTAAAGTTCACTACGGCAGCTGAAAGATGCAGAGAGAAGCACTTTCAGAATTAGAGACAGTGAGGTAATGAGAAAGTGACATAGGAAAGGAAGTGGTGAGGGGGAGGGGAGGGCTCAAAACGCGCCTTGACATCATCTGATAGGTTTTCCAGCCTGTGCTGCAGCTATTTTTATGCTTTCAACTCCAAGTATTTACAGCTCAGTGACAGCCAGCTTGCCAAAAGTGGGGGTGGTGGTATATCCCAGAGTGGGTTGGGGGACTGAAGAGCTGCTCAAAAGCTATGACAAAGGTCCAGTTCCCCAAGCATGCCTGCTGCTCTTGCATTTTTTTTTCACATCTGCACAGTGGCTTTACCTTTGGCTACCTGTTCTGTCTAAGAGTTTTGTGAATGTTAAACGGCAGTGGTAGCTGTCACCAGCTAGTTGAAAAGCTAAGAGTATGTAAACTTCATGCTCTTCCTAAGAACTGGAGAAGCAAGAATGTACAGTGCTCCCAGCTTGGCATTTCCACCTCTTCCTGAAGGTCACTGTTGGTGGGAGGCAGGATCCTGGGAATATCCAAAGCAAACTCACATTACACAAATGTGATCCTTAGCTGAGGAAAAGTGACCCAAGTGTCAGTGTGAAGTCTGTGTTTATTCTGAAGTACAAAATTGAGTCATGAGAGCTTTACAGTGATGTAGGTGCAGCGTTCTATTATTTTTCCACTTTTTGTCTGCTTACTAGAAATATCAGGGACAGATCAATATAATGGCCACATACTTCTTTCTGAGGGTTCTTCTGGCTTAGACCTTAGATGAGATCTTGCTCATGTTGCCTGTATGAGCATATATTGCAGCTACTCGACAGTTTTTAGGGGGACATTGTTTGTGTTTCATCATTAAATTGTGTGCATGCAGATCCTTGCAGACATTGTGTCATCTGAGGACATTATTATTGGGGGAAGAAAGACCAAGAGCCTGCATTGAGCTGCTTGGAAAACTGGAAGTGCAAAGTGGCAAAAAAAACCCCCAAAAAAACAAAAAAAACCAAAAACCACATTTTAAGTAGATGTGTGTGGGGTGTAAGCACATTTTCTATCTGTTTATTAATTTGAAGACTGCATTGATTTGAGGGGATAAAACTAATGTTGGAGTTCTATGCTACAGCTGAACAAAGTCCAGCCTGTGCCAAGGCTGCTGTCACTTTCCAGCAGCCTTCATCAGCCATCAGCTCCTGCTTGTTGGTAATGATACTTAGTAGGTTGAATTGCCTCATTAAAACACTAGATGAGTGACAGAACTGATATTAAGGCAGCTGAGAAAGTGCATAACTAAGAGAAGTGCAGGAGAGGGTGAACCAGGTGTGATCCTTTTCATAGAATCATAGAATGGTAAGGTTGGAAGGGATCTCAAGGATCATCTAGTTCCAACCCCCTGCCATAGGCAGGGACACCTCCCACTAGTACAGCTCACTCAAGGCCTCCTCCAATCTGGCCTTGACCANGAGTCTCCTAGACTTTGACCATGGAAAGAATCCAGTAGGAGATAAAAAGCAAGATTCTCAAAACATTATCTGTAAGGGGGGAGAGCAAGGAGGGACCGCCATGTCCACCACTACCCCTCCTCCTGCTGCTTATGGGAACTCTTTACAGTGAGGGTGGTGGGACAGTGGCACAGGTTGCCCAGGGGGGTTGTGGCTGCTCCCTCCCTGGAGGGGTTCGGGACCAGATTGGAGGGGGGNGGAGGTTGTGGATGCTCCCTTCCTGGAGGTGTTCAAGGCCAGATTGGACCAGGCCTTGAGTGAGCTGTGCTAGTGGGAGGTGTCCTTGCCTATGGCAGGGGGTTGGAACTAGATGATCCTTGAGGTCCCTTCCAACCTTACTAGTCTATGATTCTATGATTTCAGAACACTGAACAATGCTGTAGGATTAATTTGGTAATGTAGGCAAAATTTCAGAAGATCTTGCTCAGGAAAACACAATATTTATCTGTGTACTATTGAGCCAATTAAGAATTTTCCTTTCCATGCTGTTTTCTACATAGAAAGAAAGAAAAGTGTGTGGGCAGCTCTGCAATAACACATTGAGAAGATCAAATCTTCATCAAGTTGGAGTTGTGGGTGATAGCAGCAGAGGATTGGTTATGACATCAGATTGTCTGAACTGGCAATGTATTTCGTGTACCAGCAGCTGCTCAGTGCCTCTCTTCTTTAACTTTTTGAAGCTGTATTCATGGGAACTCAGGCAATATCTTAGGGCTGTTTTGGCAGTACCAGGATATTGGTGAGTCAACTGGGTAGAGCAACTGACTCCTGTTTCCCAGGCCTCATACACTGTAGTGAGCTGCTAGCTCAAAGTAACATCAGTCTCTGACCTCTGTAGCTGAATCTTGTCGTTTCAACCATCAGGTGGTGCATCACTTGCCAGAAAACGTAGGACTTGGTCTGGCATAGGATAGCACTCCCTTCAGTTATTAATTATGGGAACTGCCTGCACAGAGTATGAGGTCTGATTCTATGTGCAGTTTTGTGTTGTTACTGAGAGGGGAGATCTAGAGAGTGTGTTTTTGTCTCTTCTCCTTCATCCTGGCTTTAGCACTCATGGTCTGCCAGGTCAGCTTCCTGGGGCAGCTCCCTGCAGTGTCGCGATTGCCAATGCTCACGCAAAAGCAGACTCATCTGTTTTGTGCAGTAATCTGACCTTGTTGGCCAAAGTTCATTGTGAAACTGAACCTTTACTTGACTTTTACAAATCCTAAATTTAAGATGAGAGTTAGTGCAGAGTATACATTGTTAATTTAGGAATAAAGCTATTGTGGTGCTTTAGATTATTATCACCAAAGGCATTTTTTTTTTTTTAAACCGCAGGAATTTTGTTTGAATCCAAACTGAGTTTGGATTCTTTTCTGAGTGAAGGCTGAAAATTTCAGAGTAAGAAGAGTACTCCTTAAGGTGCTCAGAAATGTCACTGATGCCATCTTGCATAATTATGTAGTAAATGTGTAAAATTGTGTATATTAGTTTCTAGTTTGCAACTTAGAGTTAGGTTAGATTGTTTTGCTCCTCTAGTGCAACTTGTGACAGAATTAGTCATATTTTTTCAATCCAGTTGAACATTTTTCTCAGGTGTGATCTTAAGTATTAGAGACTTTTTTCCTTTGTTACTCCAGCCATAGTCTATAAATTTACTTGGGTGCTTCTCAGACTATTTGGAGATGAGATGTCTTGATTGGGGAGTGTGTGTGTGCAGAAGCTTACATGGTTTTTTTTGGAGTATTCACCTTAGTTTTGTAATGTGCATGAGGCTATCTGCTTCAGGTTGCAGTGGGTCCAGAGGAGGGCCACAGAAATGGCCCTGGGGGGTTGGAACACCTCTCCTGCAAGGACAGGCTGGGGGTGCTGAGATTGTTCAGCCTGGAGAAGGTAGGGCTGCAGGAGGACCTGGTGGTGGCCTTCCAGTACCTGAGCAGGGCCTGCAGGAGAGATGGAGAGGGACTGTTTGCAAAGGCCTGTGGTGATAGGATGAGGGGCAATGGTTTCAAACTAGAGCAGAGTAGATTTCGTTTGGATGTTAGGAACAAGTTCTTTACCCATGAGGGTGATGGAGCACTGGAACAGGTTGCCTGGGGAGGTGGTTGAGGCCGCTTCCCTGGAGNAGACAGGCTGAGGGTGCTGAGATTGTTCAGCCTGGAGAAGGTAAGGCTGCAGGAAGACCTAATAGTGGCCTTCCAGTACCTGAGCAGGGCCTACAAGAAAGATGGAGAGGGACTGTTTGCAAAGGCCTGTGGTGATAGGATGAGGGGCAATGGTTTCAAACTAGAGCAGAGTAGATTTCGTTTGGATGTTAGGAACAAGTTCTTTACCCATGAGGGTGATGGAGCACTGGAACAGGTTGCCTGGGGAGGTGGTTGAGGCCGCTTCCCTGGAGATATTCAAGGTGAAGCTTGAGAGGACTCTGGGCAACCTGATCTAGTTGAGGATGCCCCTTCTGACTGCAGGTGGGAGTTGGACTGGGTGACCTTTGGAGGTTCTTTCCAAGCCAAACCATTCCATGATTCTATCATTTGTAGGATAACACTGGTTGCTATTAATTTTTTTTTCCCAATTTTTTTTTTTGGTCTGAAAAGATACCAGAATACTTTTTTTTGGGTCTGTATATTCATCAGACAGCTTTTTTTTTTTTCCTTCTTCCTTGTACCCCTCCTCCTCCCACACTTTGTCCTCAAACTTGACTGCAACTTTCATGCTGAATGCTTTGTGACATTAAACCCAACAAAGCCACCAGCTGTATTGGTGAGAGTACCTCCTGGCTGCTGCTCAGATGGCCAGCTCCAGCAGCAAACTGGGCAGTATGTATAACCAGAACTGGCCAACCATATGAAATCTACTCATGATATGCATTAAATAAACCCCAGATGAGACAACCTGCCTTCACACAAGCACAGATTCTGAAGTTTCAGTTCTTGCAGTAGACAGTTGTGGATTGGGTGCTGCAGGTTGTCTTCAAGTAGTTGTTTGTATTAGCTTGGGGGAGAAAGGATTTAAGAGAAGAGGTGAGAATGTGTGCTGGTACAGAAGCAGCCTGCTGTTACTTGTATGTGGTCTCAGAGCAAATGCATAGAAGAACTCTGCTTTTCAGATTATCAGTTTAGATTTCTCCACAACTAAAAATTATTTTCTAATATTTTAAATAAGAAGGTGAAAAAAAAAGGCAGCCTTGCTTCTGCGCTTGGAGCAGTGGTGTTCTCCTCGTTGTGTGCACAGCGTGCTTACAGTTGGGAGGTACAGAGAGAGGGAGAGGGTAGTGCTCAATCACATGATATTGCCTGTCTGGCAGGTGTCTGTAGTGTGAGTAGAGAAACCAACTGTTCACTATTTTGGGTGAATGAGGTTGGCTGTTACTGCAAGTGGCCCCACAAAGAAGTCCACGCATCTGTTGATAAGCACCGCTCTGCATACTGGGATCCTGAATGCTTACAGGCGCTTGCTGAAACAGTAGAGCTGCTGTCTGAGCTTTGAGATAGAAAGAAAGAAAGTTTTGCTAAGAGCCTTGCTGATTTTGCTGTTTAGATGTTGGCTATCAGGATTTGTCTATGCCTGGAGTACCTCTCTGTTCCTATGCATGCACAGCCTTGGAATCTAGCAGTAAACTAATTTTTTTTTTTTCCCCACTCTACCCTTGGTGCAGTGACTGAAACCTGGTAGAGAGGGATTGTGGTCGGGTCTCTTGTGAGGATTAAGCACCCCTTCCACTAGCCTGGGACACCTCCTGTGTTACAGAATCTGCCTTCAGGTCCAGGAATTTCCTCTAATATGTTGGATAAAGCCAAGACCCTCCAGCCTGCCTATGTTGGAATTGTGCCGCTTGCAGAGACTGTGTCAAAGCAAGGGAAGAGCTGTTCAAGCACGTATCAGGAGTCATACCACAGCTTACGAGAAGGTTAGCAGGCTCTGCTTTCTTTGTTGTAGGCACTGTAGAATTGGGGTTTGGGTTGCCTTTTTATTTAATTATTTTTTTAGAGCTTTTTCTCTCTTGCGTATTGAATCTGCCTGCTTTTCCTTTGGTGGGCAGTAGTCCAGATTTTGGGTTTCCCTCTGACTTCTGTGACCTCTTGTCCCTGAGGGAGCTCATCAGCACGTCGCAGGACAAGGCTGGAGCTCTGTATCTAGTGACTTGCAGAGCCAGGACTTTGGAACAATTTTGCTTGCACTTGGAAGTTTAAGTGTCATAGTTTAAATGACTTCTCTCAGTCTGTAGGGCTCTTGTGAGCAAGGCTATTTTAATAAAGACTTGCTCTGGAGTGGCAACTCTGCCTTTAAGGAGCAGAGTATTATGTTTTAAGTTTCAGTATATTGTTTGCAGAGTGTGAAAGGAGTGGGGTGTGTATATCTAAATGTGATTCTGGTTTAGATAAATAGTACTCCTGTGCAAATATGTGTGTTTTTTATAAGGGGGCTGAACAATTCTGATGGAATTCTGTGACAGAGGTCAGGTTTTAGGGGGCGATGTCAACAAGGAAAGAAGATCCAGAGGGAATGAAAAAGATTGAGAAGATGCAAGCAGACAGTGATCCATTCATAGTACACAGCATAAATAATAGCAGCAAAAAGGAACTGGGAAAAGATTACAGGGAAGAATGGCAGAACATCACAAAATGCCAATGGCAAATGTGACAAGATTTATTTTATCAGAAATACTGGATCCATCTTGCTACAGGTGAAATTTGAATAGGAACTTGTAGGAGTGCACAAAGATTTTGAGCATAGTCGCCTCAGAAAAAAGGTGATGATTGATATAAAGAGCAGGTAATGTAATTTTAGAGAAAGTGACATTTTGGACAGAAAAGTAAAGGGTGGTAGGAGTTAAGGACAAAAAGCCAGATGGAATAAGGACATGCTTGTTTTGGAAAACTGGCCAGCATGTGGGAGATGATTGCAGCAGTTGCATTTAGAGGATTTTTCTCTCATATGCAGCTTTAGGACTGCTGAGGCTTTCGAACAAAGCTGCTAAGTTTCTACCTGCTACTGTCACTCTGCCTACCAAGCCTCTCTATCATGTATCAAGAGTCAGTTTGAGACTAGGTTTTAATAACATTACTATTTTTTTTTTTTGCCCTCTTTTATTGGAATACTCTGTCAAACATGTGGAAAAGAAAACCGAAGTCACAGTCCTCAAATTCAAGTTGTGGAGTTATCAATTCAACATTGTAGGCAGCATTCACAGCTCTCCTATGAGGACAGGCTACAAGAGTTGGGGCTCTGCAGCCTGGAGAACAGAAGGCTTTGGAGGAGACCTTAGAATAGCCTTCCAGTATCTGAAGGGGACCTACAGGAAGGCTGGGGAGGGACTATTGACAAGGTCTTGTGATGACAAGACAAGGGGCAATGGGTTTAAACTGGCAGAGGGGAGATTTAGACTGGATGTTAGGAGGAAGTTGTTTGCAGTGAGGGTGGTGAGACACTGGCACAGGTTGTGTGGCTGCTCCCTCCCTGGAGGTGGTCAAGGCCAGGCTGGATGAGGCCTTGAGTGAGCTGTACTAGTGGGAGGTGTCCCTGCCTATGGCAGGGGGTTGGAACTAGATGATCCTTGAGGTCCCTTCCAACCTTACCATTCTATGATTCCATTATTTTGCTTTGGAGACAAAGAACTGCAGCACACCAGTCTTTGTAGGAAGAAAGAAAGAAAGAAACACAAATAACTTGCAGCTGCCTTGTACTTACTTGCAAGGCATTGGTTTTCACAAGGTGAGCACTCTTCATTTGGATGTGCCAGAATATATCTTTCATCCAGTCAGTACATATCACAAGCTCCCCAGTAGGAATACATGTAGAATGAGGAAAATGCAATTCTGTAACACTTTAATCAATATAGAAATGTTTGCTGCACAGTATGTCAAGTTGAAGTGAGCTAAGGTCATTGAATTTTGTGTGTAATTGTGGTTATTGAAAAAGCTGTGTTGACTCTGCAAAGTCAAGCAATATCATCAGCCTACCCCATATCTAATTCATGATACTCTAATATTATATTAGGTGCCTACAGGAAGGCTGGGAAGGGACTATTTACAAGGTTGTGCAATGACAGGACAAGGGGCAATGGGTTTAAACTGTCAGAGGGGAGATTTAGACTGGATGTTAGGAGGAAGTTCTTTACAGTGAGGGTGGTGAGGCACTGGCACAGGTTGCCCAAGGAGGTTGTGGCTGCTCCCTCCCTGGAGGTGTTCAAGGCCAGACTGGAGGAGGCCTTGAGTGAGCTGTACTAGTGGGAGGTGTCCCTGCCTATGGCAGGGGGTTGGAACTAGATGATCTTTGAGATCCCTTCCAACCTTACCATTCTATGATTCTATACGTGATGAGGAAGGTTACTTTCTGCCAGCCACCAAGCAGGAAGGATAGGGAAGAGAAATAGATGCTGCTAGCTTCTGTCAGGTCAGAAGAGTTAAAGAAATAACCCTTTAGCTTTGCTGCTGCTCCATTCAAGTCTCCTGCAGTCTTGAGATGCCTGTTGTATTTATGCTGTAGCATGCATTGTATTGTGCAGAACCACATCTCCTATGAGGACAGGCTGAGAGAGTTGGGGCTCTTCAGCCTGGAGAAGTGGAGGCTTCGAGGGGACCTGATAGTAGCCTTCCAGTATCTGAAGGGGGCCTACAGGAAGGCTGGGGAAGGATTATTTACAAGGTCCTGCAACGACAGGACAAGGGGCAATGGGCTTAAACTGGCAGAGGGCAGATTTAGACTGGATGTCAGGAGGAAGTTCTTTCCAGTGAGGGTGGTGAGGCACTGGAACAGGTTGCCCAGGGAGGTTGTGGCTGCTCCCTCCCTGGATGTGTTCAAGGCCAGGTTGGAGGAGGCCTCGAGTGAGCTGTACTAGTGGGAGGTGTCCCTGCCTATGGCAGGGGGTTGGAACTAGATGATCCTTGAGGTCCCTTCCAACCTTACCATTCTATGATTCTATGATTCTATGATCTTACAAGCAGTGGAAAAGCAGACCCATGCATGTGTAAACCCTTTGGAAGCTCTGCAAGTCCAGAACTAGCATTAAGCTGAAAGTATGATGGTTGTTACACCTTAGTTTTGATCCCCCTAGAAAGGAAATGGCTTAGATTTGTTAAGGCCTGGGACAGAGAACTGATGCACTTCTCTTCTTTGCTCTTTACCACACACAGGTGGACGTGTGCCAGTCTACCTTCTCCTTTCAGTAAAGCCAGGCACACACAGGCCTTCTGTGCCATGCTGACAATGCTCATACCTATTTTCTTAATGAATCTAATGAATCTCTGGAGTAGACTTCATCTTGTTTCCTTGCCTCTGGAAACTAGATGGTGTCCTAAATCTGACGATTTTGTTTGTTTGTTTTGTTTTGTTTTTGTTTTAAATTAGGAGTTGACATTGAACTTTGGGAACTGCTGATCCTTTCCACACAGAAGTGGATTTGACAAGGAGAAGTCAAAGGACATATGCTTGTGTTTTTCAAAGTGTGTTGGGGCAGTTATTTGTAAAATTCCTAGAATTCAAGAATGTGTAAATACGTTTTCTGTTCAAGAATGCCTTGGAATGATTTAGTTTTCAAATACCAGAACCCAGTTTACAGATCCTAGACCAGTTAACACAACAGTGTGGTCACCCTCCATGAAAGACAGGAATCATAAGCTTTAGCAAATTTCAGAAGGCTACTCAAAACCCAATTAGCATTCGTGTGAGTCTACTTTAGAATTAAGTGCTTCCAAAAGGAAATTGCAACTTTCCACCTCTGTGCAATGCCATTCATTCATTGCTCTTAAAATAAACACTCTTTCTCTCTCTGTTTTGTTTTTTTTTTTTTCCTTCTTTTTCTTCCTTCCCTTCAAATTCTCCTTTCAAAAAAGGTCAGTGTGACTTGGGGGCTGACAGTGAAACTCACCTGTCTTTTTCCAAGATTTGTGTCTCAGGGTCCAGACACATGAACAAGTTCCTGCGTGCCATCTGATCTGCAGTAACTGTGTGCACATTCTTGGTCCACAGCAAATGTGAGGTAATTTGAGTTAGCTTAGCCTTTGATTAAACTATTAATATCTGTTCAGTTCTTTGAAGAGATCAGGAGCCATGCAAGTGCTCGTTACCATACAGCTTTCTACACGAGTGATCTAGACCTTATTGCCGTGACACCTCTGGTACCTGGAGGTGAAGCCGGTCGGAGACCCATCCAGTAGAGGGCAGAAGAACCTGCATCTGTAGGCTTGGAAGCTCTCAACACCGAGGAGATTCCTAGCAGGAGGGCAGCCCCTGCCTCCGAGGCATCTCACAGGAATGCAGGGTGACCTTTTTCTGTAAAGGTCTTTCTAGTTCAGATTGAACCCGAAGATGCTGTTGGAGGTGTCGAAGCAATGCCTGGTGCAGCTGCACGGCTGAGGAATGTCAGAAGTCAGTCACAAAATCTAACGGGCACATCTCTGAATGATGGCCAGGTGCATCCTACCATTAAGAGTCGTTTATGCAAACAATGCTCTGACACACTGAATGTCCGGGGAGCTAATCTGCTGGTATTTCTTGTGGCAAATCCAGAGGAGCACTGGATGTATGGAACTGGACTCCCTGTAGCTTTGTACTGCAACCACTGTTTGCACGTCTAGCACAGTGACTGCAACTATGCTGAAGGGATGAGAGGTGCAGTGACGTTGAGGTATTGGTATATTAATGTGAGATAGCTTGAAATGGGCAGGAAAATGACAATTTAAGTTTGGTGGGTTTGGGGTTTTTTTTCTTAATTCCCAGCATGTTTCATTTGCCTGGGAGGCCTAGAGGTGTTTCAGGGAGTTTGTTGATGACATGAGTGGGAAGCTTAGGGAAAGGCTTAGCACTGGATGACCAGGGTTTTTATAAGTCAGCTGTTATCAGTGAAAGGAGACTCATAGCATTATCCCTGGAGTTGAATGGATATAATTTTTTGGGTCCTGCTGCCCCATTGTGTTTTTGGTTTTTTTGTATATGACATGTTTTCCCCTCTTGGAGTTTACTGACCTATTCCTGTCAGTGTAATGATCCCCAGCTGTTGCTTTAGCCCTAGCTATTTTCATGCTGGGAATGGGAGGAGGAGAAGGACAGAAGCTAGCTTGTTTACCACACTCTGATCTATTTCATATGTCAAAAAATGGGTACTGTAATACTTTCTGTAGCACTAAGTCATACTAAAATGAAAGAGTTGTAGACTTGGACCTGCAAGAGCAAGGAGATGTAAGGACTCAACACACGTAGAAAACAAAAAGAAGAGAAACTGGGTGTGGTGTGCTGAGTACAGCTGTCAATAGCATTTATGCAGGCAGTGCTTTGAACTCGTAATGATACCAAGGAACATTTGCAGTAAGCACTTTCCTGCCGCACCAACTGAATTTTCTTCACAGCTGAACTGAGCTTCATGTTCAACAGCAGAGTTGCTGGGGTATTGATAATCCCAGCAACTGGGAAACATGTAAATAAAGCTTGAAAAAAAAACCAAAACCCACGTATGTGGCTTTGGAATGGTTCATTATTGGATAATTATCTGTTGTTTATTTTTAAAAGAAATCCTTTATACTTCTAAACAGCAGATGACTGATGCTTAGACTTCCCAGGAGCTTTTCAAAAGCAGATGCTTTTTTGAAAGCAGAACTATGATCCATAAGCTCAGATTGCCTGTTTTGCACCCATAAACAATTCCTACAGTTGACATGTTTGTTTGCAGCTCTTGCCAGGCAGATGTCACTGTAACTCTCTTGCCCAAAGAAGATAAGGGTCAGTGACAGTTGTGTTTTCTGCTCATGTTTTTTGGATCCACATCAGACTGCCTGTGTAAATCATATCTTGCTACTTTTATCACCTATAAGATCCATCAGTAGCCACCTCAGGTTTTTCAGCATTCTGTCACACCTGCAAGTCATTGATCAACAACTTAATGAACCTATACCAAAAATAAGTGCCTGCTTAGATCTTTCCTTTCATGCTCCGACTCTTATCTATCCAGTCTTTCCAGAGCATTGAATTACTGGTCTTGTCACCTGCTGCATCAATAAATTTTGAGCCAAAATGTTAAAGCAGCATATTTCTTGGCAAGAAACTGTGCAACCTATGGTAGAAAACAGGTTATGGCCCCTGACACAGGTAGGTTTCTCAAACAAAAACATTCAATGAAGCCTATGGGGCAGATGTGTTCCTTTTTCTTGCAGGGGACATCTAAGTGGATGCATCATCTGCTGAGTGGAATAATGTGGAGCAGAACTCAGGGTTTTCTTTCTCTTCCTTGGGCTAATAGAAGCAGATACTGTTTTTTTCTGGCAAAACTAAAAATATACTAAACCGATACCTCTCCAAAGTAAGAGCAGGCCTGCAGTACCCAAAGTACCTTGCAATATGGTGATTACTAACAAGAACTGCAAAAAGGTTTTTTGCTCATGGGTGTATTGAGGGTTTTTACTGGGTGTTTGCTGAGATGGGGAGAAGAACTGTGGAGGTGACCTAATGTCAAAGTTTATTGTGTATTATTGTGTATATAATATCGTAAGTATTCAGCCAAGAAAACAAAGGTTTCAGCTTGCCAGTCTGAAGATCTGCCATCTAGAGTTAGACTCAGTTTGATAAAGCTGAAAAGAAATATGAAATAAGATCAATAATAAGGAAGGGGGTATATTGCTTTGGTAGTGAAAATTGGTGAAATCCAGGCTTTCCAGATGATCTAATTTTAAAACAACCTTTCAGAAGTAAGCAGCTGTTTAAAAAAAAAAAAAAAAAAAAGAGAGAGAGAGAGAGAGAAGAAGAAGAAGAAGAAAAATGTTTGAAAGTTTTCAATAGAAGTGCTCCAGTATCTGAAGGGGGCCTACAGGAAGGCTGGAGAGGGACTGTTCACAAGGTCTTGCAATGACAGGACAAGGAGCAATGGGTTTAGACTGGCGGAGGGGAGATTTAGATTGGATGTTAGGAGGAAGTTCTTTCCAGTGAGAGTGGTGAGGCACTGGCACAGGTTGCCCAAGGAGGTTGTGGCTGCTCCCTCCCTGGAGGTGTTCAAGGCCAAATTGGATGAGGCCTTGAGTGAGCTGTGCTAGTGGGAGGTGTCCCTGCCTATGGCAGGGGTTTGGAAGTAGATGATCCTTGAGGTCCCTTCCAACCTTACCATTCTATATAGATTTTTCTCCATGCTAGGGACAGGGATCATGTATTGTAACCATGCTTTGAAAGACATCATTCTGTGGTCTTCATCCCCAAAGGCAGCTCGTGGGCTTGTCACCATTCTGAGGTTTTTCACCAGGATAGCTCAGCTGCACCCTTCCAGCTGACACATCCAACATCCTCTTGGTAGCTTTGCTCTCTGAAGCACTTGTCAAGGCACAAACATTACGTTGCCCACTTGGATTTGTTGGCACAGGGGACCTGAGTGGTACACTCTGTGTGACTGAAGGAAGAGGTCCACTTTGACTTTGTGTGGAGTTTCCTCAGCTTCCTGCTGCTGTATGTATCGAATGTATGGAGAGGACAGCCGCGGGGTGTGTAGGAGCTGAACGTGGCAGTAGCTGTGTCCTTCGATTACTCACTCATCTCTGCAAATTTCACAGCAGCACTGCAAGCCAGGATGTCCAAGCTCCCTCCCTTTGCAGAATTTGGTCAGTATTACAAGCAGCAAATAACCTGTCCCTGCAGACAGTTGTGGCTTTCCTTTCTTATTTTAGTGAGTGCTCTTTCTGGTGTTCTTTTGATGCTCTTCAGTTTCACTTTCCTAAGCTTTCATGTCTGTTTCTGCATTCGACTTAGGTGTGAGAGTCCTTCTAAGTCTGCTTGTAGCTGGAACCCTTTTCCATGCTCCCATGTCAAATTGCAACATTTTAGAAGTAGATGCAACTAGGAGTACCTTTGTGCCTCGTTGAGGGGCTGTTTTACTGCTGCTAATAATAGGTGTCACATTGACAGTTCAGAATGAGGGTTGTGTCTTCAGGACTGACGCATGGCCACCAGTCTAACTACAGCAGTTGCAAACACCATGTAGTTATCTCCCCAACCTCTTTCCTGGAGGGAGCCACAGAAAGGAAATGTGCCTATCCTTCACTTGCTTTTGTTCAGTGTGTTGGCAAAAGTGCACATCTGCTGACAGTTGGGGAGAACCTTCCACTGTATGTGCTGAGTGTAGGAGTACCTGCTGCGACTGGCAGTCTCCTCTGTGCCCTTCAAGTAGAGGACTGAGCCAGCAGTAACACTTTAAATATCTGCAGAATTTGTCCACCAGTCTGAAGTCAGTGGTCATGCAAGCCTTTCTGGACTGCTGTGTTTTTTTAGTTTGCTGATTGACCTGTAACACAGAATTGTACTATTTAGATATTTATAGCTATGATAGCATGTAAGAACTGCATTAAGCATCAGAGCTGGATTTGTTTTCCGTGCTGTGGATCTTTCCTTGTGGAAAAAAAAACCCAAGAAAGTCAACCCTGGAGATTTGTAGTCCAGAGTTTTGAAATAAAATAAATATCCAAAGAGAAAACAAGTAAAAAGTAGTAGGCAGATGTATGATCACATTTTAAGACTTTGAGGGACGTTGATGTGCTTTCTATGTGTGATTCAAGTTCTGGGGATCAGCCTCCACAGTTGGCTGCTGTGAAGGAACTGATTTCTGATGTAGAGGGATGTGATGGTGATAGGTGAAAGTTACAACTTTTGTACAGGTAGAAAGACAATTGTAATTGTAATAGAATTTGTACTAACATTGTAAAGAAGGTGCCAAACAGTGCAGCACAAAGGCTGGGATATTTGTTTGAAGCTCAGATTCCATGGTTATGGCACATGTTCTTTGTAGTCTTTGAGAGAAGAGTGTGATGGTTTGGGAGTTCCCCCCCACCTTTGTAAAATGACCCAGACCAGAACTCAACCAGCTGGAAGTTAAGGACTGAAGCTCTATTTACAGCTCAGCACAATGTACAAGCAGAGATAGACACTATAGACAGGAATAGTTACAGAAACATACAAGTTAAAGGTAACACAGAAACACAACAGCCCTCCCAGAAATCAGAGACCCCAGGAGGGGCTCCCAACCACCCTCCCACCTTCTCCCCACCCCTCTGCCTTACCCCAGGGTTTGCCTTACATGCAAGGTGAGTTTGGAGGATCGGCCAGGGAGGTTGGAAGGAAAGTGGTTAGTGAGGTTATTCAGCAGAGAGGAGAAAAGGCAGAAGCTGCTGGACAGCCTGAGACACTGTGCCCCAGAGACTGTTATCTGTGTTTTGAGTTTTCTTAAACATCTCAGCAAGCCTATGAGTGAAGTAGACATCACCATTGTTTTCCTTTTCACAGCCTATAATATAATTTCCTTTGTTAAAATATTCCAATTAGCCTCAAACTAGCACAGGAGAGCAAAGATTTTCTTCACTAATTCATTATGGTGAATTAAAGAATTCACTAATTCACTATCGTGAATTAAAGAACTATTGCAATTCCTTGTGGCATCCACCTAAAATTCTTGCTAAGAGAGGATGTTGGGGTTTGGACAAAAGCTAGTGGCAGGAATGGTAACTCTCTGCAGTGGGAATGCTCTGAGTATTTGCATGTGATATGCATGTTGGACAACATTATTCTTGTTCCACATCCTGTGAAGTAAGTGCAAGCACAACCAACAGGCTAAAGCTGGGAGATGCCCAAGCTAGGTAATTTAAAATCACAAGGGCCAGCTTTCTGAGTTCCTTAGAATAACTGCTTAATTCCTCCTTCTAAAGAAGTGATGGGTTTGTATTTTAATTTACATACTTCTAAGTTCATGTTTTTCCTACCCCTTGTAGAAGAACACGTTGGCTCTCATTTACAGTTGACTTCAGTAAACCACCTAAATGACTTTAGGTGGTTGAGCTTCTGCAGTGGTCTTGAACGCCTCCAGGTCTTGAACGCCTCCCTGGAGGTGTTCAAGGCCAGGTTGGATGAGGCCTTGAGTAACCTGTACTAGTGGGAGGTGTCCCTGCCTATGGCAGGGGGTTGGAACTGGATGATCCTTGAGGTCCCTTCCAACCTTACCATTCTATGATTCTATTATTTAGCTTTGGAGACAAAGAACTGCAGCACACCAGTCTTTGTAGGGAGAAAGAAAGAAAACACAAACAACTTGCAGCTGCCTTGTACTTACTTGCAAACTATGAAATAGAGAATTATTTCATGTTTAAGTGGGAAACCCAAACATTACAACTCTTATGTTGAGTGTCCCTGCCACTGCCACCGAAGTTCTCTGGTAGCTTGACCATTAAATGGTTTCTGTGAAGGCAGCTATTAGGTTCTGTCTGTAGAGGGTGCCCTGTGGCAGAAGGAAGGCTGAATCACTGGACCAACACCACAGTCTCCAAGAGATGTTTGAGGAAGCTTTTGGCCTTGATTTGAGAGGCTGTTAGTACACTGGAGCACTCTGCTGTAGCAGAAATTGCAGTATGGGAGGTAATCTATGAAGGAAAAAAAAATAACAGACCGTGTCTCTCACTGCTGGAAGAGCCATGGAATGATTTCCTCATCAATATCAGTATTACAAGCACATCAGCCATGCATTTTATGGATGCACCTTGGCACTGTCTCAAGGTTTGATTTTTTTCCCTGCTTATTAGAAATACACAAAAACATATCCCTTGGACCCAGAGTTTTAAATAAATGGAAAAAAATGTTCAGATTCTGATGTATGTACAAGCCCTGTATTTTTCCTTTTTACTTCTGGATGGTTTTTCAGGAAAAAAAAATAAATTAACAACTTGTGTCTTATCTTTAAGGGAAAAAAAGTTTGTAGCTCTTTCTTCATGTAAGCAGAGATACCAATGTCTTTGTAAGAAAAACTGAGAAAGATTCAAACCTGTTTATTCCCTTGTGCAGCTTGTCTTCTTGTTTTCCCCTTGTGTAGCTTGCCTTTGATGCTGTCACATTAGTAGACAGCATCAGATCTGACTGTCAGGATATATCTACCCATTCATTCTTTTTCCTTCATTTGTCCCCATCTGCCAGGTCATATTAAATTATCTTGGAGAATTTCTTTCTAGGGTCTTTGCAAGGCAGTTAAGGGCAATGTTAGCTCCTCCTTGTTCATCGTTGCATGGAAACATATAAATCAGTATAGACTGTGACTCAAGTTTACCCAGAGTTGGAAAATTCACCCTTTCCCCCTCCTTCCAGCTACAGGTTGCAACAATGGATATATGGATGCAGGTAATATTTACTGCCTTAGGATACTGGTGTGTCAGTTTTAGGTAGACCTTTCCACATAGGTTATCTTGTTGAATCTTGCTGGGTAACCAGATTCTATAGATGGATATGTGCCTGGCTATTCACATGCTTAGTTTTCACCTAACCAGAACTGCTGGGACAGAATTATTTTACAAGCATCAGTACCCTGCACAGAAAGCAAAGCAACTTTTCCTGTTGACAGGCATGCTGTGCATTTTTACACATTGAGTATCTTGCTAAATGTACCAGGTCACACGTGTTTGAGGTTAATTTCTTAAAGTCCTATTTTAACAGTTTTAACAAGTGCTGAAACGGACTTCTCAGTGTACCAAGGTTCTGTGATAAAAGTGGGCTTCTATGAGTTTAAGTGTTACTAACAGTAATACATTTCTCTGATCTTGAAGTGTTAGCAGTGAGGAAGTCAAAGCTGGCATTGACAAAGTAGCAATGATTAAGTGGTATTAAGCCCCCCTAAAGTTTACATGTTTCAGGAGTTACATCATGGGGGAAGGCAAATGCTGTAAAACACAGAGCAACTGCTAGTCTTTGTTTTAAATAAACATTAAAAGAACCCCACAAAATTTAATATAACTTTGCTGGTAGGAATCATTTGCATATATTGAGTCACATACGTGAGTAGCACCCATGAAAGAAACACATTCAATTGTGTGCAATGTTGAGGACTGAGACAGTCCTTCTAAGACTGTGAACTGGGTCTTCCTTTTGTATCTGCACATTTTACCATCCCATAATGCAGATTATGGCTTGAGCCTTTGAGAACCACCAACAGAAGCAACTATTCTGTCCCTTATAGGGGTTAGATGGGGCCTAGGGGGCCAGATCCCTTTTGCTGTAAATGAAGGCAAGGTCTGTGACCACATGAGGAACCTGAGCATATGCACGTCTATGGGACCTGATGAGATGCATCCCATAGTCCTGAGGGAATTGGCTGATGTAGTTGCCAAGCCTCTCTCCATGATACTTGAAAAGTCCTGGCAGTCAGGTGAAGTTCCTGGTGATTAGAAAAAGAGAAACACTACACCCATTTTTTAGAAAGGATAGAAGGACTGTGGGAACTAGCAACCAGTCAATCTCACCTCCGTGCCTTGGAAGATCATAGAAACTCCTACAAGCCCTGATAAGGCACATGGAGGAGGAGGTGATTTGACACAGCCTGCATGGCTTCACTGGGGGCAAGTCTTGCCTAACCAACCTAGTGGCTTTCTGCAATGGAGTGACTACATCAGTGGACAAGGGAAAGGCAATGGATGTCGTCTGTCTGGACTTCTGCAGGGCCTTTGACATGGTGCCCCACAATGTCCTTCTCTCTAAGTTGGAGAGGTATGGATTAGATGGGGGGACTGTTTGGTTAATGAGGATGGTTGCATCCAGAGAGATAGTATCAATGGTGTGATGTCCAGATGGAGGTGGGTGACAAGTGGTGACCCTCAGGGGTCTGTATGGGACCAGTGCTGTTTAGTATCTTCACCAGCGACACAGACAGTGAAATTGAGTGCACCCTCAGCAAGTTTGCAGATGGCACCAAACTGAGTAGTGCAGTGCACAAGCCAGGTGGGTGAGATGTCATCCCAGAGGGACCTGGACAAGCTGAAGAAATGGGCCCAGGTGAACCTCATGATGTGTCAGCATCATGTATGATTATGTCATGATACTTGGACCAGGCTACTACTTTTGCTTGTTTTGTAATGTGATATCTTAACAAAACTAGAATTGCTTTAAGTGGTGCCTTCGTCTTCTAAATACAGTTTTTAAGTACCATTACTTTGATTTCCACATTTTATCAACTTTGATAGGAAGTCTCAAAAATGACCTGCTGAAGTCACTTGTTCTGTGCTCATGGTGTGAGCCTTGTGGCAATATGTGAGGATGGAAATAGATCCTTTTGCTTTTGATTGTGTCTTTACTTCTGAGTCTGTATTCCTTGGGGACCAGTTCCTTCTGTAGGCTGGAATCTTTGATTTTGCTAAATTAACCATATCAAAGAATCTGTCTGTCTCCACTAAGAAAGCTCTTTAATGCCTCATAACACTGACTCATTAGAAAATAGGACAGGGAAGTATTTCATCATCCTTTGAAAACATTTAAAAAATATTATTCTTATTTCATGTTTCTCTTCCAACAGTATCCTTCCTACAAGAAGGGACTATTGCCCTGTACCTGTTTTTTTCTTTCTTTCTAGACAATGAATGTAATGCATCAGCAGGGATGTGTGAGCTGTGTGTTGTGTGGATGATTTTATATGACTCAAGAATGTTTCGAGCTGTAGGAGCTCTGAAGAGTGTGATTTCATCAAGAAACAAGCCCTTCTTCTCCTGAGGTTGAGAGTCAGTGACATTTTCTCTCTTCCTCCTCTTTTTGTGTTCTTAAGTGACTAGTTGCTTCTTTTTCTGTGCTTTTCATCTGCTGGGCATTCGAGGGCCTGAGGGCTTTTAGAAGAGCTGGATGGAAAAAAGCATCCCTAGTGTTATGTGACCCACATTACATTCTTGGGTTATTACTAGCACATTACTGTGAAATGTTTTGAAAGTTGCTGCTTTGTAGGTGAAGGATCTGTTCTGCTTTCCTAA
Organism: Eubucco bourcierii; assembly: GCA_013396675.1. Classification (NCBI taxonomy): domain Eukaryota; kingdom Metazoa; phylum Chordata; class Aves; order Piciformes; family Ramphastidae; genus Eubucco; species Eubucco bourcierii. The sequence continues at coordinate 169,913 of VWZE01000750.1, forward strand.
GAATCTCTTGATAGAGGTTTTAGGCCTACAGCAGGCAGAACTGTACTCCTGTTCTCGAAAGCTTACTAAGATGATAAGAAAGAAAAGGTAGCCGTGAAAAAAGTTTCAAGTTCTCTATACTGCCTTTAATGCAGCTGTATGGATTTCCTGGTTAAACCTCTTGTTTGGCTTTGTGCCTACAATTGTCTCTGCTGGTCAGCCCAGCTGGGTGTTCCCCAAACTGATACGACACACCTGCCCATCCAAGTGTGTTCTGACAGCATTTTCTACAACCTACCCATCCAAGTGTGTTCTGACAGCATTTTCTACATTGCTGCTAAGAAATCCACTTTGCTCATTCAGGTGACCTGCAACAGGAAACTGTTCCTGATCCTGGTTTTGCTTCCTGTTCAGATCTCCTTCAAGCCTCCTTTTTGGCTGTAGGTAGAATGATCTCAATCCTGCTTCTCACGAAGACAAGACCACAGGATTAATACAAAAAAGTGGCTTTTGCCTCTAGTATGAGAGAGTCTTGTAACAGTTTAAGGGACCAAAACAAATTTTCTGTTATTTACCCTCCTGAACTCCATTTTTGCTATAGTAGAGCTGGGGGAACTGCCTGCATTTTAATAGCAGCCATTATTGCTGCGCTTGAGGAAAGAGGTAGTGGAATGGGAGATAGATGCAAATAGTAAAGAAATAAACTTCTACTTAACTATCCCTTTGCCCAGGCTTGCTCCAAGCTATTCTTTAAAATTCATGTAGATGAATAGAATTTTATTCATAGAATCATAGATTGGTAAGGTTGGAAGGGACCTCAAGGATCATCTAGCTCCAACCCCCTGCCATAGGCAGGGACACCTCCCACTAGTACAGCTCACTCAAGGCCTCATCCAATCTGGCCTTGAACACATCCAGGGAGGGAGCAGCCACAACCTCCCTGGGCAACCTGTTCCAGTGCCTCACCACCCTTACTGTAAAGAACTTCCTCCTAACATCCAGTCTAAATCTCCCCTCTGCCAGTTCAAACCCATTGCCCCTTGTCCTGTCATTGTAAGACCTTGTGAACAGTCCCTCCCCAGCCTTCCTGTAGGCCCCCTTCAGATACTGGAAGGCTACTATCAAGTCTCTTGGAAGCCTTCTCTTCTCCAGACTGAAGAGCCCCAACTCTTGTAGCCTGTCCTCATAGGAGAGCTGCTCCAGCCCTCTGAGCATCTTCATGGCCCTCCTCTGGACCTGCTCCAACAGTTCCATGTCCTTCCTGAGCTATTCCTCCAATTCCCCACAACAGTGGTTCCTTGCAGACCGTGAGGATCAACGCTATATCTGCTGCTTCTCCTTCACACCACAGAGGGACATGAATTCTTGGCATCCCCTTCCCAGGGCAGCAAACTGTCACGTAGTCCCTGCAGTTTGGGTGTCATTTACAATCTGCTTCACTTAAATGTGTCTCTGTTAACTGCACAGTCTGCTTAAATGCAAAGCCAGCATGTATTCCCCATCAGCAGTTAGTGGATCAAAATGCTGTTAGGCTCAGAAAATTGCCTTTAAAAAAGGCCCCAAAAGTTGGCTTTTGTTTTTTGGTAACCCCCATTCTAGCCCATGCTGGATGGTGGTGGTGGTGGTGGACATTGTCAACAGCACCAGAAACATGCAGCTCTAGGGGGGTAAGGGGAAAAAACTGTCTGAGTTACTTTAAAAATTAGTTTTGACCACTCACTCATTGATCACAAACTATCACACCTGATTTTTTCCTGCAGCTTCTTGTGGACACTACAAAACATTTGGTAATACTGACCACCCCTTGCTGCTTCTGCATGGAGAAGTGTTGCTGCCAGAGCTTAGCAGATGCTGCTGCTGCTGATGTATGAACCAGCACATACTCTGGCTTCTTGTAGAAGCATGAAATAGCTGATGTGAGTCCACATTTGTTTTGAAAGCAGGCACAGCTGGAAATTGCTCAGACATCCTTTTTTGGTGCCAGGGGAAGGTTTTCTTGCCACATTTCTAAGGGACTGAATTCAGTCATAAAGGTGGGATATAACCTTCACTGAAAACCACAGCTGATGTGTTGCATATTCCAAAGTTCCAAAGCTGAACTTGGCAGTGGCAACTGATCAGATACAGCTATTGAATAAGGAACTAGGAAAAATATTACCTTCTCAGTGAATTGATGGATGGACCACTCGCTGGATAAGGAATTGGCTGGATGGTCGAACCCAGAGAGTGGCGATCAACGGCACAATGTCCACCTGGAGACCAGTGACAAGTGGTGTCCCTCAGGGGTCAGTGCTGGGACCAGTGCTGTTTAACATCTTTGTCAGTGACATGGACAGAGGAATCAGTGCACCTT
>VWZE01000750.1:190586-224485 GCA_013396675.1 Eubucco bourcierii
GGTGAGGCACTGGCACAGGTTGCCCAGGGAGGTTGTGGATGCTCCCTCCCTGGATGTGTTCAAGGCCAGGTTGGAGGAGGCCTTGAGTGAGCTGTACTCGTGGGAGGTGTCCCTGCCTATGGCAGGGGGTTGGAACTAGATGAGGTCCCTTCCAACCTTACCATTCTATGATTCTATAATTTTGCCTGGCATTTTGTCTCTGCTGTCATATTGGAGATTTGAGGTTACTGGGTATTGGTTCAGTCTGTTTCTAGCAGCACTAGTTTTGATGCTCTGCAGCAGTATCTCTCCTCATTCACACATTGCCATCCTCAAAATGTGACTTGGACTGAGAGAACACTGAACCCATGGACCCTGTTCCTGTGGGATTTGCTTTGAAATGAGGATTAGCAACCTCCATCTCTGCTTTTCAGAAGGTGCCCATCATTGTAGATAGTCCTGCATGCTGCTGCTTAGCTTTGGGGGTCAGATGGAATGACAGTAGTTGCAATCTATAGCTGCAAACTGTTTTGAAGCAGGGTGGAGGCACAAAACAGTTGCATCATTGATCTCCAGGAACATTTCTTATGGTGGCTAAGGGTGTGACCACAAAGATACTATCTTAGTGCCTCAGGAATTCTGGCGGTGAAGCACTCAAAAGCTCCACAAATCACACAGAGACTAAAAATCTTGTCTATGTGGTAGGAATCTCATATGATCCTTGCTAGCCAGCCTGCCCGTGGTAGGGAAAGCACCTCTTGCTGTCAGTCTTCTAAAGGGGAGGGGTAAAACTCATCCTCTTAACAGCAGGTGTTGCAATCTGCCAGATGGTTGTCCAAGTGGGACAGAAGTGTGTGTGACTCAGTGGCTGGACTGTGCAGTCCCAAGCTATGCTGGTGATGCTTTTGTCCATCCTGTCACTATCCATTTTTAGTGTTTGGCCATTTGTGACATCAGGCTGTTTTCCTAAGGTGAGCAGGGCAACCTAAAGACATAGGGGCTGTGGTTGAGCAGCATGAGGGCTTCTGCTGAACGGCTGGCCTTAAAATTCAGCCTGTCGTTTCTGACTCTGGCAAGGCAGTTTTTGCTTGGTTTTGCTGGCACTGTTATTTGTGAAGCTGTGCTCTAAACTAACATACCAGTCCAGGTTAAAATAACTCCAGACAACTGTGTTCTGAGTCCACAAATGGTTTTGTCAACAGAACTGAGACCTAACATGCTTTGTCTTAGGCCAAGGTACATGGACAGAGGCAGAAATGGTTTACTGCCAGTGAAAATTCCATGCATGTGCCATGTAGAAACAAAATCTGAAAGTCAGGCAAAAGGTATATACCTCGTTGAAATTGAGCATGGCAGAAGTTACTTCTGCAAAAGAAATATAAGGGATTTTTTTTTTCTCTACAGTGAAAAGCAAAAAATCTCAACAGCAAATACTATTGTTGTAGTTTGTCAAGTGTTGGGGTTTTTCTCTCTGACAGCATGCAGTTCTCATCAGGGATTCACCCAAAGTTCTGCCAGCAAAGTTAGATCAAGGATTTATCATAGAATCACAGAATGGTAAGGTTGGAAGGGACCTCAAGGATCATCTAGTTCTAACCCCCTGCCATAGGCAGGGACACCTCCCACTAGTACAGGTCACTCAAGGCCTCATCCACCCTGGCCTTGAACCCCTCCAGGGAGGGAGCAGCCACAACCTCCCTGGGCAACCTGTGCCAGTGTCTCACCACCCTCACTGCAAACAACTTCCTCCTAACATCCAGTCTAAATCTCCCCTCTGCCAGTTCAAACCCATTGCCCCTTGTCCTGGCATTCCAAGACCTTGTCAATAGTCCCTCCCCAGCCTTCCTGTAGGCCCCCTTCAGATACTGGAAGGCTACTCTAAGGTCTCCTGGAAGCCTTCTCTTCTCCAGGCTGCAGAGCCCCAACTCTCTCAGTCTGTCCTCACAGCACAGCTGCTCCAGCCCTCTGAGCATATTTATGGCCTCCTCTGGAAAGGCTCCAACAGTTCCATGTTCTTCCTGTGCTGAGGGCTCCAGAACTGCACACAGTACTCCAGGTGGGGTCTGAGGCGACCAGAGTAAAGGGGCAGAATCCCCTCCCTTGCCCTGCTGCCCACACTGCTCTTGCTGCAGCCAGCACACAGTTGCTGTCTGGGCTGCACTCACTGCAGGCTCATGTTGAACTTTTCATGACCCCAGACCCTCAGGTCCTTTTCCTCAGGGCTGCTCTCAGCCATTCACCACCCTGCTAGTTACCTCCCTTTGGTGAGAGGCAAGTGCCACGGGAAGATGACTGAGCTAACCTTATGGAGACAGTTTCCTACCTACCCTGTGTGGTACAATTGGAGCATTAATGGCAAGGCAGAAATGTGTGGGACGTGGGGGAGGTCATTACTTAAGCTGAACCTACCACCAGATTATCTGTCCTTGGGAAGTTGAGGTGTTTGTCTTTTTGCACTTCTTGAGCTTAGTAAGGTGTGACACAGGCTCACCTGGGGCTCTTGTAAGCAAGCTGGGCAACTCACATCTGTCTGCACAGCTGGTGAGAGGACAGGATGGGAATAGAAGCTTGGCATCAGACTGGCAGCATGTGTTGAGCAGGGCTTTTGGGTGGGGAGGGAGAAGGTTAGTGTCCAGTACTGTTCAGTATTTTCAGTACTTTGATGTAAACAAGGAAATGATGTCATGTACAGGGGGACAGGGGCAGGAATGGTTCTGCACATATCAATGCCAAGCAGCAGTGGTGGCAGCTGGAAAAGGGACATGCCTGCATTTTCATTTGCTATAGTAAAGGTAGAGAGTTGCTGCACAGCTCCAGGCTGTGCAAAGCTTAGTTCACTTCAGATGGAGTATGGATTTACAACAGATGCCCTCTTCTGACACCTCGGCCCCATCCCAGATTGCTGAGGGAAGCAGTGAAGGATTTGTGGCCTCTTGACATTTTCAGAGGTCGAATATGAAGTCCTCTGTCATGTTGCCAGCCCAGAGAGCTACAACTCAGTGTTTGTTTCCAGAGCTCTAGTCATGAAAGACTGAAATTGTTCCTTACAAGATTCTTCCTGCAGCACTTTTGCATTGCTTACTCTTCAATGTATAGGTGTTTGGGGGGAAGGTTGCTTGTGTTTTTCACTCAGGGATCCTTTTCTTCTTGTTTTGTTCTTCTGTAGGCAAGAATTGCCCTGGACTACCTGTGACATCAGCTGAACTCTTTCAGTTGACTTTCCTGACCATTTGCTGTGGTCAGGGAAATGTCACTTAAAGTTCATGTGCTGCCTCTTACTGACAGCAGAGGTAGGCAGAAGGAGGAGAGTCACAAATTACTGCCAGGCCTGCACATTCCCGTGGTAGAGAGCTTTGAAAGAGTCAAGATGAGACCTCCTTCACTTGTCTCCAGGGTAGATTTTTATACTGATTTATAGACAGCTGTTGAGGTTGGAAGAGACCTTTGAGATCATGGAGTCCACATTGCATGCTGTCTTTGCCCAAGACCACCTGAACTTTTATTTCTGATTTCTTCACATTTCTTCCTTTCTCTTATTTCTGAACTTTTCTGTGGTGGAAAAGAAACCAAAGTTTAAGTTCAAGCACGTGAGTGTTCGTGTGGCTTGGAGAGAATATTTCCCAATGTCATTTGTTGCTTGCTCTTCACTGGAGTTGGTGTCTCAACTAGCCAGGGAAGTTTTTGGTATTATTTTTTGCAGCTATTGCAAAACCTTGTTTTTCACTCTTGCTTTCATTTATCCCAAAGTGCAATCAGTGCCCTCCCACTTCACAGCTTGTGTAACTTTCTCTGGAGATGTTTCTCCGTAACCAGATTGTGTGAAACTCTCTTTACTCTGAACAGGAACTATTTTCCCCATCCTTGTAGGGGTCTGCATACCCACTCCCTGTGGCTTGTTTATAGTTACTGACAATTTATTCTAAAGATTATTCTTCATTCGATTCTCTAGCCTGAATCCCATCTAGAATCATAGAATCATAGAATCATAGAATGGTAAGGTTGGAAGGGACCTCAAGGATCATCTAGTTCCAACCCCCTGCCATAGGCAGGGACACCTCCCACTAGTACCGGTTACTCAAGGCCTCATCCAATCTGGCCTTGAACACATCCAGGGAGGGAGCATCCACAACCTCCCTGGGCAACCTGTTCCAGTGCCTCACGACCCTCTGGTCTGTTCAGAATTCCTGGCATGTAGGCTAAAATCAACTTTTTAACTCATTTTTACCTCTTGTCAGACCCCATCTGGAGTCCTGTGTGCAGTTCTGGAGCCCCCAGCACAGGAAGGACATGGAAGTGTTGGAGCCTGTCCAGAGGAGGCCACAAAGATGATGCTCAGAGGGTTGCAGCAGCTCTGCTGTGAGGACAGGCTGAGAGAGTTGGGGCTCTGCAGCCTGGAGATGAGAAGGCTTCAAGGAGACCTTAGAGTAGCCTTCCAATATTTGAAGGGGGCCTACAGGAAGGCAGGGGAGGGACTACTGACAAGGTCTTGCAACGACAGGACAAGGGGCAATGGGTTTAAAGTGGCAGAGGGAAGATTTAGACTGGATGTTAGGAGGAAGTTGTTTGCAGTGAGGGTGGTGAGGCACTGGCACAGGTTGCCCAGGGAGGTTGTGGATGCTCCCTCCCTGGAGGTGTTCAAGGCCAGGTTGGATGAGGCCTTGAGTGACCTGTACTAGTGGGAGGTGTCCCTGCCTATGGCAGGGGGTTGGAACTAGATGATCCTTGAGGTCCCTTCCAACCTTACCATTCTATGATTCTATGATGTGAACCTCTCTCTGTTTTGCAGAACATGTGTTGGTCTTAACACTTAGTCTTTGCTCCATTTTGTTCTGTGGGAAAGAATTTGAAAGTTACATACGTGTCAGAAGTTAGTTTCTTAAATTACATTTATGCAAGGGCTTTTGTTTTTTCACTAGTATTCTGAGATTTCATTACCAAGTTACATCTGAGAAATATTTAATCATTGATCTCAAGTGAAAAAAATGCACAAGGAGATGCAGTGCTTTGGAGTTACTAACTCTACTAGTTTAGATTTGTCTTCAAAAGCTTGCAAAGTTGTCTTTAAAGCTGAAGTATTTAAACTTTGCTGTTTCGCCTGATGGTAATTAAAAAGCTTCATCAGGCATTTCAGAAATAGGAAAATAAATTAGTGTGTTCCCTTCAGCTAGTTCTGAATACAAGCCACAATGTGATTGTTTTAAAAACCAAGCTACTGGTGGATTCAGGGAAATCTTGAGCAGCTGGTGGCACTTAGCATCGTCACCCTCTTTCTCTGCTCTTACTGTGGGACGTGAGCTTGGTGTGCTCCAAATGAGCCAGGCAGAGTGAGAGATTCCTCCAGGGTCAGTAGGGTCCTGGACAGCAGAGGATCACTTTCTTAAAACATGATCTATTTTGGCCATGCTTTTATACTGCGCCTGAGGGGCTGAGGAGATCTGGTATATGGAGAGCTGCTGTTAATTCCTCAAGTCTTGTTTTTCTGTCAACAGACAGATGTAATTCCCTGTCCACAATGGTTTCTCTTACGTGGAACAATGTATATGTCCTGTGGAGCTGCAGAGTTTGCAGCCAGCTCTTGCATGTACACAAAGCACAGGTGCAGAGTAAGGAAAGACTTGGAGCTTCCTTTGACATTAAAAGATAGTAAAGAGGATTTACAGTTCATTAGGATCCTCCCCCATCCTTCCCACCGTTTCATGTGTCTCTTCAGTGTTTCAGTGCCATTTCCCTTACTTAAGGATCCTGGATATCTTACTTTATGTTGAAGCTTTTAAAGGGTTTTGATTTTGATTTATGTTCTTGGACCCAACTTTGAACAGCAGTTAGTTTGACTAGAAGTGTACCTGTATTAGTCTCTCCAGCAGTCCATAAAATGTCCAGGTCAGTTCCTGTAGCCTCTGTGCTGTCAGATGGAGTATGCCAGTTCACATTGCTGTATACCAACTGCAGACATGGGCAGTGTGTGAAAGATGCAGGCAGCAATTGCTGTGGTGTATTTGTTAACTTAGTTGGCCTGAAGGGATGTGCAGAGAGAGAGCTTCCACAATTCCAATTCATGCTCTAAATGTTTTCCTCTCAACAGCTCTGAAAAGTCCAGCTGCATTTCATGAACAAAGAAGGAGTTTGGAGCGGGCCAGGGTAAGATGGAACAGTCTTTGATGTTTGGGGGAAGGCAGGAGTAGTGTGTCTTATGTTTGGGAGCATCCTGTAGCTGTCAGGGAGATGCAGAGGGGAATCATTCATACTCTGGGTGTAATTCAGTGCTGTGTAGTCAGCAGTATGGGCTGGGGTGTTCTTGTGTCTGGTGGTGGTGGTTAACCCTCAACAAACTACTTGGGCCCCAAAACCATTGAATATGGTGCCTGGATTTTCCCCTGCAGTCTTCTTTCCAGGAGTCACTGACACTGCTCTTCCCCACTGTCCATATATTTCTTATTTTTATGCTGTCTGTTTTGCCCTTCAATGCTCCTATCAGGTGGAGCTCAGTTTTACCTTTGAATAAAGTGTCTGGTTTCTCTGTTGCCTGCACTTGTTTATCTAGGACAGTAGAAATTGAAAATTTAATAGAGAGACAACTCCCTCCTCCTCCAGTCTTTTACCACTGAAATCACACAGACTTCTGGCCCTGCAGAAGGAGGAAGCCAGGAGTCACACTTCATGTGGCACCTTTGCTAACTGGGGGGGTTCCTGACGATTTCTGTTCCTCAGAAGGCCTCTGGGGACAGAGTTGTAGCCTACAGGGAAATAAAACCTGTTAGGACTGCTGGGCTAAGTTTTGTGTTAAAAGTGGAAACAACATTAACTATAAAAGCAACAGGTGTGATGAAAATCTCTAAGGAAATGTGAGCACTGTGGCAGGATTTGAAGAGTGGACTTTGTGTTAAAACAAATGTTCTGAAGGTTTTCACTTCTTTCTTTTTTCCCTAAAACCTTCTTGCTAAGCTAATATTTTGGTGTGGTCAGTTGAGCAAATACGGTGCAGTTTCTGATTGACTTCAATGTTTATTTTCTCTGAAGGCCCATCCTGATGGCCAGTACTTACCAATCCATTACCCACTGCTGCCAGATTCCCATTCCTGGGTGGTGGAAAGGGTAACATGCTCAGCCCAGACAGTGTCATCTCTGGACGCTGCTCTGTAGGACATTCTCCAAAGGCAGACCTAAAAGCAGCTCTGGAAATTAAATGAGCCTTGTTATAGCATTCAGATTCTGCCTGCCAAGGGAGTGCACAAGGTCTTAAGCTTAATAAATAACATATCTTTAAACAAATAAAAGAGTATGCCCAAACCACAAGTCAGCCCTGAATGCCAGCAGTATGTGAAAGTATTTGCTGTGAACAATGGAAGCAGTGCATTTATCTTCAATGTAGAAAGAAATGTCTTGAATTTAACCCTGACACAAGTCAGTGGTGTTGCATAAAAGGGGGAAAGAGGACTTCTTGAGGAAGTCCTCTAGCAGTTTCTGTTCTACCAGGCAGCAGTGCACAGTTAGAGTGAGATGATTACAGTGGAAGTTGATCTTTAGAATAAGCTCATTCTCTGGCTGCTCTGGAACAGAAGATATGCCCCTTCTCTGTTGTGTATTTATTTAGAACTCAGTAGCAACTAAAGATGGTTGTTCCTTTTGTTCGTGCTCTCCAAGATGACATCACTTTTGTGTCTGATCAACTGAAACTGGTTCCTCCTTGTCTATTTTTGCTGCAGACAGAGGACTATCTGAAACGGAAAATCCGGTCCCGGCCAGAGAGATCAGAGCTGGTTAGGATGCACATTCTGGAAGGTATGGCACGTGCTAAGCAGGAAAACATCAGCAATAAACTTTATCTTAATTACTTACTTAACACCATTATCGTTTGTCTCTGACCTTCAAGGCTGTCTTTCATTTGTCTTTTCATGTTGCATGATTTCTTGGGAGAGATTCAGAGGGCTGATGATCAGAGATGATCAGAGGGCTGGAGCAGCTCTCCTATGAGGACAGGCTGAGGGAGTTGGGGCTCTTCAGCCTGGAGAAGAGAAGGCTTCGAGGGGACCTGATAGTAGCCTTCCAGTATCTGAAGGGGGCCTACAGGAAGGCTGGGGAAGGATTATTTACAAGGTCCTGCAATGACAGGACAAGGGGCAATGGGCTTAAACTGGCAGAGGGGAGATTTAGACTGGATGTTAGGAGGAAGTTCTTTACAGTGAGGGTGGTGAGGCACTGGAACAGGTTGCCCAGGGAGGTTGTGGATGCTCCCTCCCTGGATGTGTTCAAGGCCAGATTGGATGAGGCCTTGAGTAACCTGTACTAGTGGGAGGTGTCCCTGCCTATGGCAGGGGGTTGGAACTAGATGATCCTTGAGGTCCCTTCCAACCTTACCATTCTATGATTCTATGATTCTATGATTCACCTTTGCTTGAATGGACATTCTCAGAAGAGTCTGTTATGTGAACTCAAACTCATGACATAGAATGGTCATGGATTGCTCTTCCTTGAGGGAAGACACTGTAAAATACCCAAGAGGCAGTGAGGCAGATGTGATCTACTTAGTAAGCACCTCTGTACTGTGCTGCTGCTCAGGACCACATCTTTGGACACAGCTGAAAGAGATGAAGGAAATTTGGGTGACATCAGCTTGAGAACAGTGAATGTGTCCTATTTGAGAGTCACCAGGGCTACTGTAGTTACCTTACAACTTAGATATCCATCATAGCTATAATACCTTTATAGTGCAGAGTTATCTATTGGTGTCTGCCACTGGTTTTGTGTGTGGTTAACTGCAGTTACCTTTCTGAACAGAAGTAAAACACTGCTGAAGTGCCTAAGTTGACTGTTGCTGGATTAATGCCATTTTGCTCACTTTTCCCCCCCCGAACAGAGACCTCAGCTGAACCCTCCTTGCAGGCCAAGCAGCTGAAGTTAAAGAGAGCCAGACTAGCAGATGATCTCAATGAGAAGATAGCACAGAGGCCAGGTCCCATGGAACTGGTGGAGAAGAACATCTTGCCTGTGGAATCAAGCCTGAAGGAAGCCATCATTGGTAAGGCCAGAGGAGGATCTGTGTTGAGGACGTTTCCCACAGGTGGCTGGGACTTCCTACCAGTTCACCTGCCTGTCCAAGAGCATGCAGTCCCGTGGGTGGTCTTGTTTTCCTGTCTCAGAATCACAGGTTTTCAGCCCCAAGGATTCTGAAAAGCAGAACTTGTGACTCAGTGCTGCAGAGACATAGGGTGTAAGGACATCCCAGAATAACATGAAAGCAATCAAATGCCCTAAAGACTTGAAAGACTATGTAGGATTGCATTCTCTAGATTCTCTCCTTAAAAATGCCTCTCTCCCTGCATAACATGTCCACCACCTTTGCTCAGGGAGAACCCTCTGACTTACTCAGATCAGGGAGAAGAGACAGAGCATAAACAGGTGTGATGAAACAAAAGCTGTCTGTGAACTTAAAAACTTCAGAGGATCCAACTGCTTTAAAAATAAACCAGAACAGATGTAATCATGCCAGTGCCATTCCAAGGGCTGAAAGGAATGTCGAGGAATATCCTTCTCACTGCCTCAGCACTGCTCTTTCCCATCTCCTCAGACTGAGGCTGTGTGTGTCTGGTTATTCATCCCCTCAAACGTGCACAGCCACTTTTAAGACCCATGGGACACAAGCAAGATGAAATACTTTTAATGAAAAAGGAAAAGGACAGTTTGGGACAGCCTGGCTTCACAGCACAAGAAGTGGATGAGGGAGAGAAAGAGTGAACTTGTGAACTGGAGCATTAGAGATGTGGCTTTCTTCTGACTGAGAGAAGTACACTTCTCTGGGTTTCTGTTGCCTTTGCATTAGGTGGAGATGAGAGCATCTTCCTGCTTACCAGGATTAATCTGAGATAATGTAAAAAAGCCATTGGCACATCACAAATGTACACTCAGCTGAATTTAGCTACTGGATTTGTAAATCCCCAGGGATGCTAATAGCAATCAGGGCCACTGCTCAATCCATAGCCCTTCTTGCTTGTAAATGTACAGGAAAAAGTTGGGATTCTGTCTTGAGGAGGAACACAGTATGAATAACAGTCATAACTCAACCTTACACTGTCTAGCCTTCTTCAACCTTACACCATCTAACCTCCTTCTTTTTGGGTGCCAGATGATAATCAAATAAGCTATGGCACGGAGCTGGGTTTGGGCAGAGTTAAGTAGCTCTTGTTAAACTTCCTACTCCTGCCTGGCTAAGAAGCAAGGGAAATGGTTTACTCCAGTCTGCATTACTTTATTCTGCTGATAGCAGAGATGAATGCAGAGACTTAAGACTGATGCAGTCTGGGCTCTGTTCTCTCGTTTTCAGTTGGTGCTTTAGGCACAACTTACGCCCACCTCTCCATGCCTTTATTGTTGATGTTTGTGTTTTCAGTTGGACAGGTGAACTACCCAAAGGTTGCAGACAATTCCTCCTTTGATGAGGACAGCAGTGATGCTCTCTCCCCAGAGCAGCCAGCCAGCCATGAGTCCCAGGGGTCTGTCCCATCGCCCATGGATTCCCGGATTTGTGAGCCTCCCCCTAGCACCACTGGCACAGCAGGAGCTCAGGTGAGAATGCAGTGGCCTTCTGCAGTGCCCTTCTGCAGTGCCCTGGAGCTTCACAGCTTCTGCTGGTTTGTGGCAGAGGATCCTAAAAAGTGAGACCGAGGAATTCTTAAGAGGGATAATCTGTGAGGTTTCACAAGGGGCATAGCTCTGTGTGATACTGGTGAAGTCCTCTGGTTCCTGAGAAACCCTCTTAGTGGTGCTGTGTGGGGAATGGGGCACCCTGTGGTGATGCATACCCTGTGCGTGGCTGATTCTGGCATTCAAAACTGGGAGATACAGCAGTGGGATTTTGATGCCTTTTCTGCCCTGAGAAGTTGTGGTGCTTCTGAGGGACAACCAAAGCAGTGGGTTAAGGGAGTCCTGATTAATGATTTGAAATCTATTCTGCTTTCCTGGACACTGTTTGCACTCTTTTAAACTGTTTCCATCCTTATGTGTGTATTCGTTGTGTCTTTTTCTGTCCCTGCAGGGTACCTCCCAGTTGCAGATTAATGCAGATGCCAGTGAAACACTTTTCCTACCTGAACAGCCACCCCCACCTCTACCACCTCCACCTCTTCTGCCCCCTAGTCTTACAAATGGGGCGGCTCTTACTGCTGCCAAGCCCCCACCAACACTCATTAAGGTACTATATTTGGTGGTTTTGTCATGGATTGTAGTCAGAAGGAACTGAAGTTGGTTACTTTGAGGAAGATTTGGAGTTGGAAATATGGCATGAACATACACAAAGGAAGGAAGGCTTATGTCTCACTGATGTCTTCCTCAGACACTAGTTGTAACATATTCAATAGGTTTTTCTATTTCTTCTGTAAGATGGGTCCTGAGTGCAAAACATTTCAAAACAATTAGCATTATCCATCTGCACTGGATGAGCAAAACCATCTCATGTGCCAAGAGAGGTGACCTGCATCATGGTGCAGTGTGAGCTGCTGTGACTGTACCGTGGCCTGAGTCAGTGAAGCACGGAAAGACCCTGAAGTCAAATCTGGAGAATTTTGAAATGCAAATCCCAGTGTGTTCTGGTTTACATGGGGTGTTGTGTTGTATCAGTGTTTCCATTCTTATTTGCTTCCTCCTTTTCTTCTAAATAGCAAAGCCAGCCCAAGTCTGCTAGCGAGAAGTCTCAGCGCAGTAAAAAAGCCAAGGAGTTGAAGCCGAAGGTCAAGAAGCTTAAATATCATCAGTATATCCCCCCGGACCAAAAACAGGACAAGGGAGCTCCTCCTATGGATTCATCCTATGCCAAAATACTGCAGCAACAGCAGCTCTTTCTCCAGCTTCAGATCCTCAACCAGCAGCAGCAGCACTACAACTATCAGACCATCCTGCCAGCCCCACCAAAGTATGGGTCCTAAATGGCAGCTCTCTTAGGAAGCCCTTGCTTCCTCAATGCTGTTATCAGAGACGAGACACTGTGTCCTGGGTGTGAGGTGTGGTGATTGGGTGTAACTCACTCAATCTTGTTAGGTGACAGCGGGCCTCTTAAAAGGCTGATGCCAGATGGATCAGACAAAAGCAACTGAAGTGAGTTGGTTGGCAGAGTAAGGTCTGTGTTTATAGCCAAAGGCACCGGTGTGCTGCTTTAATGCCTAGGGTGGCACTGGTGACCCAGATGTTTCTGAATGTGATTGTTTACACTGAATGCCCCTGGTGCCTTTTTGCCTGGGTTCTGATGCCTGTGTTTTTTCATTCCTTGCAGGCCTTCAGGAGAACAGCAGAGTGGTGCCAGTGCCCCTGCTGTGCGCAATCTCTCTGCCACAGTCAGCAGCACATCTTCAGTATCCTCTGGTTCCAGTGGGCTGATGCGACAGAACAGTAATGCTGCAGTCGGCAAGCCTGGCCCTCTCCCTGCCAACCTGGATGAGATGAAGGTAAATGTCTTGTAAAGCTGCACAGGCTCTCTTCTGGCATTGCCAGAGGGAAGGCATTACTGAGCAATCTTCCTACCTCAGGGCAGGGCTGAGGCGGACTGACAGGAGTTGGTGCTAGCAGCTGGTATTGCTGTCTTACAGTCTGAGGTGAAAGCTGGCAGAAGGGTCACTTTAGTCCCCTGCACTGTGGCTCTGGTGGCTGTTAATAGTTGTTCTGGTTAGAGTTTCGTAATGTTGCCCTGGTTTTTTTCCTCTCATCAGGTAGCAGAGCTGAAGCAAGAGCTGAAGTTGAGGGCCTTGCCTGTCTCAGGCACAAAGACAGACCTGATTGAGCGTCTCAGAGCTTACCAAGAGCAGAATGGTGCAGCCAGCCAAACAACCTCCACTCCCAAGCCCAGCACAGCAGCTGTCCTCCCAAAAGCTGCTGAGGTGGTGGTAGCTTTCCCAGCTGCCAGGCTGAGCACAGGGCCAGCTCTGGTCACCACTGGCATTGCACCAGCAGAAGTAGTAGTGGCCACAGTCACCGGTAGCAGCATGATGAAGTTTGGCAGCACAGGCTCAACTCCTCCTGTTTCTCCAACTCCTTCTGAGCGCTCACAATTGAGCACAGGGGATGAGAACTCTACCACTGGAGATACCTTTGGAGAGATGGTGACTTCTCCCCTGACCCAGCTCACCTTGCAGGCATCTCCAGTGCAGTTTTTGGTGAAGGAAGAAAGCTCCAAGTCTGCCTCCTGCAGCATAAATGTGACACCCAAGTCAGAGCGGTGTAGCACTGGTAACAGCAGAGATGCAGAAGTTAGGGACAAAGACCAAATGCTGCAGGAGAAGGACAAGCAGATCGAGGAACTCACTCGCATGCTGAAGCAGAAGCAGCAGCTGGTTGAGATGCTCAGACTACAGCTGGAGCAGGAGAAGCGCTCTCAGCAGTTGCTATCGGCCCCAGCGGCTGCAGGAGAAGGAGCAGTCATTGCCTCCAACCCAGCAGCATTTGACATCAAGGTCAAGAGTGAAAACGGTTTCCTGAGCTGCCAGTCTGCAAAGCAATCCAGTGGCCAAACAGACCAATTCAGCCCTGCACCAACCACTAGCCAAATGGACACTTTGAATCCAAGCCTGGTGCCAAAGAAAGCCGTGATGGTGAAGCAGGAGGTGCCAGCCACGGAAGCGGAGCCACCGTGCCAGTCCCACAGCCCGCGGCTTTTCCTTGGCCAGCAGGGGAGTGCCCTGAGTGACCTCATCAAGGGCGCCCCTCCCCCCACCCTCATTACTGACTCCACAGGGACCCACATCGTCCTCACCGTGACCAAGCAGAGCGCCGAGAGGCAGGGCCTCTCACCCCATGTGAAGGCAGGGAATAGCTGCCCAACCTCGCAGGTAGGCAGGGGTTAGCTCACATCGCTGCTCTTGGCAGTTGGGCTCCTCTCTCCTTCTTCCTGCTCCTCTGGTTGAGGTTACCACGCGATGACTTAACATGGTGGAGAGTGAATGCAGTAAATACTGGGAGGGCTGAGCTGCTGGCTGTGATGGCTGCCAGGCCACGGCTTTGTAAAGCAGAGCAGGGTAAGCGGCGCAGCGACAGGAGGTTGTCAGTGATGAGCCACGTCCAGCACTGCACCACTGACCATGTGCGTCACAGGCTGTTGAGCCTGCTTCCAAACACAGGCTCTGCCTTTTGTCAGGCAGGATCTCAGGCTTGGAGCACAAGGCTTTGCTGCTACAGCTCACTAGTTCTTGAAAGAGCAACTGTGCCTGCAACAGCAAAAAAGAGCAGAGTGTATTTACTTCACCTCCTGTCCTTTGCTGGAGACATCATCGTCAAAGTGGTAGTAGACAGGTCACCTTATCTGCTGACAGCTGAAATCAGACCCCCAGGAGCAGATCTTGCTTTTTGACAGCTCTTTGTTTTAATGCATGCCAGTATTTCAGTGTTAACAGAGTCTTTAATCAGAAATGGTCTCCTATTCCCCTGCTGGCATGAGCTCAGCACTTAACAGAAATGTTCCAAGTGCTTCTTCCAGGAAGGGATAAATATGCCTGGGTTTTATGGCTTAAGTCAAACTCCAGCAGGTTCCATGGCATCAAAGAAGATTTTCATTCTCTGATGCTACATTTCATGCACCTCCTGCAAAGCAAGTAGCAGTGTCTACCATTGAGGACAGGCACTGAGCAGGCTGCATTTGCTGTGTAGCAGGTGAGATGCCAGGCAGCTAAACACCATCATCCAGTGTCGTTCTTGACACCCCAGGGTATCTCACCTGAACTCCAGCCACTACTCCTGAGTGGCACAGGCCTTGTGTCACGTCTGATAGTCCTCAAAGGATGTCATGGATAGCCCAGGGATTCAGACTGGTACTACCCTCTCTTTTAGGACTCTGAATCCTGCCCCAGTCTGATTTCTTTGCCTGGTGAAACACAACAGTTGACAAAATTTCCTAAAGAATTAAGAGTGGGGAAAAAGAAACTTCCTGAACCCTTTGAGAAACACAAGCCTTGCTCCATGGTGTGTCTGGGCAATAACTTCTCACAGATACCTTTGTCTTTCCAGAGAGTACAATCATCGCCTTCTAAAGCTTCCAGCCAACCACCATGTCAGCTACCTACAAGCACCCCTCCACAGCCCACACAGCAGAAGCAGCAGCAGCCCCAGAAGCAGCAGCCCAGAGGACTAAACCAGTCTGTCAGAAAGGTAGCTCACTGCCTGCTCACTTCTCTTCCTTGTTGTCCTTTGCCTGTTGCTGAGCGTTTGCAGCAGTGGTGGGAAGGGGACACACATGGTCAGTGACCATCATGACAGCAAGTGAGGTCTCACAGCAGCTTCTGCCACAGCTTGCACCTGCATGGAGTATTTGGTTTTCAGCCTGAATGTGGCAGCAGAAAGGGTGCCTGGCATAGTCTCTCTGTTCCCCTGCCTGCTGCTGAACTGCCTGCCACAGAGAGCCCTTCAGGCTTGAGATTTCAGAAGTGCCAAGTGTCCATGAGGTGTTCCTCTATGATACAAACATTGTCTGTCAATTAAAATTGATGAGTGGCCAGAGTGGGCAGCCCTGCTTTACAGTGGTGTCCCTGATTCTTGACGGAGTGCTGCCAAACTGAAAAGTGTGGTGTGAGCAGTGTGTCTGCTAGTGAAGGTGGTGCGTGAGCTCTGAGAGGGGAAAAGGATGGGACTTTCTCACTCTCTGGTACTGTTGAACATGCTGTGACTTCCATTTCTGTGCCTTGAGCACAGCTGTTAATCCTCTCTCTGTGATGTGCAATGGTGGTTCAGGAAAGAGAGCACCTCTGGCTTTATCCCTTTTCCTGGTGACTGCTGTAAAGAGGCTCTGCTGTGCTTCTCCTCCCATTCTAGCCCACTTAGCTCTCTAACATGTAATTAAGAGAAGATACAAAAAGATGCTGAAGAGTTTTTAGAGCTTTGAGAATTACTTCTGAGTCAGATCCTGGAAACACTATGAAGGAAGGCATCATTTCCAGTGTAGTCAAAGTGGGATGCCCACTCTGCCACGGGTCAGTGCCTTGGCTTGTTTTGATACCTGTAAGGAAATGCAGAAGGTAAACAAAGGCACTGTTTTCCTCAGGCTGAGGCATCTGTGGTGACTCTCCTAATCCTTTTGCCTCACTGTAGTGTCAGAAATCAGGTCTGCAGGTGCCCGTGGGGCAGTGTGTCTTTCATGGCACCTCCAAATCTGGAAGTCCTCAATGGTTTCTACAAGCCCCAAAAATTGGTGCTCCCAGCACAGCCAGCCCACCCAGTGTGTCACTAAAGTACCCTTCCAGCACATCCCACTGGCCTGTGCTAGCTTCTAGCCCTCTCAAGAGAGTAGACACCAGAGCAGCTCTGCCAGCCAGGAGCTGGGGTTGTTCCTCTATTTGCAGGTCACAGAAGAGATCAACAGCTTTCCAGGAAAAGCAGGATGGGCAGCAACATGTACAAGGGTTTGAGCTGGTGTTCAGCTGCTGCCTAGGGAATCCAGGGGGACAAGCTTCAGTGTGGATCACTCATAGCTGCTCTAGAGGCAAAAGCCTGATTCACATTTTAACTTTTCTTCTGGGCAGTTGTGTGCTGATTCATCTGGTAAAGCTGAGTCACCGGCACCACTTCCTGCAACACTTGGGAGTTTCCTTTGGAAGTCTCTGGTGCTGCTTAGTGCTCCAGGGCTCTCCACCCACCACCAGGCTGTGAAACTTGCTGCCAGTGAAGCATGACTGTGTCCCCAAAGTAGGCATTGCAGAGGGAGGTGGGTGAAAGATAGAGCCTGGATGTATTGCGTGGAGCAGGCTGAACAGAACAAGAGAACAAGAGAAGTGCCCTCTGTCTCCAAAGTGCTAGAGGAATTCCCCACCTGGACAGATGAGGCTCTTCCCATCCAGGAGCAGCCAGGTAGTGGGTTGTGGTGTGCTTGCTTTAGCCTTAGAAAACTCAGCAAAATATTTCCAGCTGTGAGCTGGAGGGGAAGTCTGTCTGCCACTCCTGCAGCCAGGGCAGAGTGCTCAATGTATGCAGAGGAAGCCAGGCTGCTGGGAGCAGAGCAGTGCAGGCCTCTGCAGCACTGACCAAGAGAAGGGGTGAGGGCCCCTCAAAGCAGCTGTGAAACAGGTGTTTACATGGACTTACTTTCTCCCTTCTAACCGCCTTCTGTATTCGTTCTAAACAGCCCTCATCGCAGCCTGGCTCTCCCGCTGCCCATTCTCCATCCCAGATGGACCTGGAGCAGCAGCAGCACACAGCGCTCTTTGGAAGTCCTCCACCTCCTCTCCCTGTTCCCTCAGCCCCAATGAAAGAGCCACCAGGCTATGAAGAGGCTGTGAAACGACAGCCAAAGGCCCAGGTGAGAGCAGTTCTTCTCCCTGGTTTTCTTGGAGATTCCTGATCGATCTGGGCCGGCAGTAACAGAGTGGAGACACAGTTGTGCCTCCCTAGGGGTATTCCTTCTGGAGGGTTTGGGGAAGGCCTGGTGAGTATTGTTAGTAGAGTTGCTTCCCATCCAGTAAGCCTGGAGTTATGGGGGGGTTCTGGTGCCATGCCTCCCTGCACTCATTCTTGCTAGATAACAGAGGGAGGAGAGCCAGCAGCGATGGGTGTTGCTGGAGGTGGAAGGCCCTCTGGTGAATAGTAAGCTAATGCTGTGCTTGCTCTCCTCAGGAGAATGGCTGCTCCAGTCAGCAGATGGATGACTTGTTTGACATTCTCATCGAAAGTGGAGGTAAGGAGACAAACCCAGCACTTCCCATAGTCCTTGGGTTTCAGCCTGGAGATTACAGAGCACTGAGGAGAGAAGCTGAAGTGGCCCAGGTCTTTGTGCCTGTGTCCCAGGTAGTGCCTTCAGTACTGGCAGCAGTCATTAAGGCCTCGAGGGTGATGTCAGTCAGGCATTACAGAGCTATTTGGAGGCTCTGCTGCACCAGCTCTGGGCACATCTCTTCTGCAGCACTGGGCAGAGCTTGCATTCCCCAGAGTCAGGCTGAAAGCTTGCAATAGCCAGCCAGGAGTGGGCACAGGATGAATTTCTTTGTCCCAGTGGTCAGTGATGGCTCAGTCTGACAGGTCCCCATTTCCCTGGTGGGTGGAAGGGATCCTTCTGGTGTTTGGCTAGGCTCTTCCTCACCCTAATCTGCCTGTTTGTTCCTTGTACAGAGATTTCTGCTGACTTCAAGGATCAGTCGTCTCCAGCCGGGAAAGAGCCACCTGTGGCCCCAGTCTGCTCCCCACCGCCCAGAAGCCACCATTCCTCAGAGCTGGCGGTGCCAGTGTCCCTGGGGCAGCCTGTGCCCGTGGGCCGGCTGGAGGACTTCCTGGAGAGCAGCACTGGCCTCCCACTGCTGACAGCAGGCCACGAAGGGCCAGAGCCCCTATCCCTGATTGATGACCTCCACAGTGAGATGCTGAGCAGCTCGGCCATCCTGGACCACCCGCCTTCTCCTATGGACACCTCGGAATTGCACTTTGCTCATGAGCCCTCTGGGGGCATAGCCCTGGATCTGGCTGAGGCTAACCTGGACAGCATGGACTGGTTGGAGCTGCCAGGGAGCTCTGTCATGAGCCTGGCTCCCCTTAGCACTGCGGCTCCCAGCCTCTTTTCCACAGACTTCCTTGATGGACACGACCTGCAGCTGCATTGGGATTCTTGCTTGTAACGCTGAGCAGAGACTGAAGGAATGGGAGTGGGAGGGCACAGGCATGCAGGGGGAAAAGGCCAGTCAACCAAAAAAAAAAAAAACAAAACAAAACAAAAAGAAGAAAAAGAACTGAGCTCCTGGTATTTGTACTTCTCCCCCAACAGTGTCCTTCCTGCATGGAGCTGGTGCTGCTGGCAAAAGCAGACCTGCTGCTTGAGTAGCAGGCCAGGCCAGGGCAGGGAGAACCACTGCTGGGGGCTAAGAAAAGGCTGTGTGAGCTCTGCAGCTGGTGGCCTCCTACCCCCTCAGTGTGGCCTGACCCAGCTGAGGTGAGAACCCTGCCCTCAGAAGAGGACATCCCCTCCTCCAGGCAGGAGCAGCCATGGTTGCACATGGGGCACAGCCTGGCCAGGCACGAGTTCCCTCAGTGCAGGGCAGAGCATGACTGGGCCCAAGCTCTTTCCAGAAGATCCCACACCTCACTGGGACTGGCAAACAAAGGGCATTGTGTTGGTTTAACAGTTGCAGCAGGGGATTCTACCTCCCAAGTGGGACACAAGGGCAGGAGTGCTGGTTGGGAGCCCAGCATGGCTGCTCTCTGCACCACCTGCCATCTGTCAGGGGAGGGTCAGATCTGCCGCAGGGCTGTGAGGAACTGGGCAGAACAGACACCTTTCCAAACATAGCCAAAGGGAACCAGGATTCCCCCCCAACCTGGTAAATGTGTCCGTATTGCTGAGCGTGGCAGAGCCCTGCCTCCTTGTTTCACTGCTTTGGGCTGCAGAACAGATTTTTAAGGTGCTAAAATCCAGGTCCTTGTATGTTAAATCTGTCCTTCTGTGCCCCAGGCCTCTGGTTGTACCTCAAGGCTAGCCTTCAGGCACAGCCTTGTCCCAACTTCTACATCACTTTCTGCCATCCCCAGGAAACCAAGACAGCTTGCCTTGGTGGGGGCTAGGGATGAGAAGGTTTCTGTGTCCCGGGGAGAATGAGTGGCACAGCTAGCAACAAACAACATATCATATGGGGCCATGTGCAATCTGTCTCCTGCCTTCAGCTGTGCTGGTGCCTCCCTCTAAACAGATGCCCTAGCTGGGGCTGTCACCCACCAGGCAAGGAAGGGGAAGTGGCACTGCAAAAGGGGTGTTCTGTGGCTCAGTAGTGCGACTGTGAAGGCCTCTTTCTGGGGAAAAGTAAGTAATGGGCAGCTGACGTCTGCACTTCCCTCCAGCCCCATGGGGTGAAAAACAAAAAGCAAATGGCTGCCTACTGTGCGCTGCTGCCCTGTGTCCAGCCAGCTCCTGCCATGCAGGTAGCTGCTGACTGATGAGGGGGTAGCCCAGTAACAGAACCCACAGAGCCATGGTGATAACATTCCCTTAGCAGGGTTTTGGGTTGGAAACCCACATCTTGTGCTGTTACTCCCAGCACTTTTAAATGCCTGTGTTTGTTAGCAGCAGATGACCCCCCCCCCATTTTCTCCCCCAGCTCTAGTAACAGTTGGTAAGGGCAGGGCTGGAGGCAGTGCCTTTTGGAATCATGCAGACTGAGGTGCTGGCCCTGCTCAGGCAACACAAGGAAAAACTGCCTTCCATTTCAGTGTCTCCATGAGGAGGCTGTCTCCATCTTTCCCCTGTGCCAGGCTGCACTGCTGCCTGCTGGGTAGTTAGGGGTGGGCTGCTCCCCTGGCCCTTTGGTTCCTGGTGGTGCTCTTCTCAGTGGGGAGGCCTTGCTACAAAGGTGCATTGCCAGGCAGTTTTACAGCTGAGAGAAGCCACTGGTGTTTCTGAGCCCTGTTTGCTTGTTCACTAACTGCCTGGAAAGCCACTTTCTTAATCATTCACCGAGAGGAGCCTGCTGGCAGCTTCCTTCCTTTCTGGCCCCTTCTCTCCCCTCTCACTCACAGCTGGAAGCAAGTCAGAGTCTTGTCTCTGCCTCCCTCAGTGTCTGAGTTGGAGAGTGTACCCCCTCCTCACCTGCTTTCTGTTGCCCGAGCTGTAAGTGTTTAGTCCTAGAAATGAGAGTACCTGGGACTGGTGGACTCT
The DNA here is from genome assembly GCA_013396675.1 of Eubucco bourcierii. Classification (NCBI taxonomy): domain Eukaryota; kingdom Metazoa; phylum Chordata; class Aves; order Piciformes; family Ramphastidae; genus Eubucco; species Eubucco bourcierii. The sequence goes on from VWZE01000750.1 coordinate 211,159, forward strand.
GGCTTCACCCTGATGAGCCACCCTCACGTCTCTCCTGGTGTAGCCTTAGTGCTCACCAGGAGCAGAGTGCACGAGCAGTTGCCTTACAGAGCTGCCATCAGCCCCTCCTAGGGCAGCTACCCAGCTTTGGGACCAGGTGGGCACAAGAGGCAAGTGGTTCCTTAGGAGGAAAATATAGGGGGGGTGGGGTGGTAAAAGGATCTCTCAGATTTGTCAAACTCGAGCAAAATGAGCTGCTTCCAGCCCACAGTGAGCAGTAACCTTCACACAAACCAGCTGTGTGATTTATTTTGTACAACTACAACGCTGCAATCAGCAAATAAAGAATGATATAATCAAAGTGCAGTGAGCGCTTAGAGGAAGGTGGGAGCACTCCACCAGCAGCCTGGCCTGACCCAGCCCAGGCTCAATGCACTGGGTCAGGCATCCCAAAATCTTTGTTGGGAGAGAGAGGCCAAGGCCTGCTATGGATTTAGTCCTCTCTCAGGATTGACAGTGAAAGGCTGAGCTCACAGATGCTCTCTTTCACCTGTTCTATCCACCCTTCTTTGTGAAGCTTTGCAGGAATTTAATTACATTAATTTGCCCAATGTACTTGAAATTGGCTGATGAAGCTCAGCTGACACAGAACCATGAGCCTCATCTCCCGAGGAACCCAACTAACCTGCCAGAGCCCACTCTGCACAAGGGGATTCCACCAGGAGACCCAGCGACAACCCTCTGCTGCAAGGGCAGAGGGGAAGCTGCTTCCTCATGGCAGGAAATACCAGAAAGTCTTTCCCCCAAGCAGTGCCCAGAGCAGGTGAGCCCAGTTCTCTGCTTTCTTACTATTATTTGTTTGAATAATAATTCAATAGTTCTTTGTTGGAAGAGGTATTCCCCTGGACATACATTTTGCACCCTTTGGGGAAAGGAAAAAAAAAAAAAAAAAAAAAAAAAAAAGCAAAGTCTGATGTTCTGCCTCTACCTTGAATGTAATCCTGAATCTTTCTGCTGTAACCACTACTCGTTTGTAAGGTGTTTCTGACTAGCAGGCGCTCTCCCTTCCACTGTGCAGCAAAGGGCAAGGGGCGATCAGCACCATCAGAGACAGATGGTGTTGGGGCAGCAGATCCAGAGCGAGTATTCAACTGGAAAAGGTTAAAAGTGACAAGTTAATGGGGGAGAGAATGGATCTTTAAATTGAATTATTTTTTCAGTTACAAATATTTGAAAAGAAAAAAATTAAAAAATAAAAATTAAAAAAAAAAAAAAATTTCCAAACAGCCACCTGCTCAAAAACTTTTCCTGCTATGCTGGTGGGAGGGCTTGGGGCTACTCTGCCTTTCCCAACTAAGAGTGGGTGATCTGTCTGGGTCTTTCTCAAATCTGGAAAAAAACCAAAACAAAACAAAAAGTTGAGTGGTGCCTCATCCTTTCTCGGCTGCAGGGAGAGTCCCTTGGTGGTTGGAAGTTGCCTACCCCATGAACAGAAGCGGGTTGTGCAGTACAAGAAACACAGGCAGCTTTTACAGCCCAGCAGGCTGGTCTGTAGCCCAGCAGGTGGGTTGTGAGGTGATGCTGCAGCCTTCCTCAGCTAGATGCCAAACTGGGATTGCTTTGACTGAAAACACTGGTTTTTCACACCAGTAAATCTGCTGCAGCTTCCACCCTCCCATCGGCTTGGGCTTCTGAACATGGTTCTTTAGAACCTGTGCCCTGTTACTGCTCCACTTTGCACACAAGACTCCCCCTGCTTTTCTGGAGAAGCTTCTCATACAGACACCACCCCAACCCGCCACTGCCCAGCCCTTTCTGGCAGCCCCTCTCTTTTTGGAAGGGCCTCCCTCCTGCAGTCCCTACCCCATCAGTTTTGATACCTTGTTTTGCTGGGGCTCAGGAGAGCTGCCATCTGGGGAGGGCTGGTGGCAAAGCGGCGCTGCCACTGCTGGCTGCATAACTACTCTGGCCCCAGCCACTACCTGGCCTGGTGGCCTGCTCTGATGCAAGGATGGTGAGGAACCCTCCTGACGCCAGCACAGGTTGAGCACACACCTCAGCCTGGTGCTTGCAGGAGTCAGCACAGAAATGGAGAGTGAGATCAAGTCCTGGTCCTGTCAAAACACAAAGCCAAAGCCAGGCACTCTCCCAAGATGCAGTTTATTTACAACAGCCCCGCCCCCCCCCCAATAAAGCAAAGTAAGAATCTAGTGTCATCTCACGAGTAGTTTGTGCTCACAGACAAGTGCTTTCAGTAGAAAGTCACAGACTCCGTATCCAGAGCCACCACCACAAAGCAGCGATTCTCCACTCCCGACCTGCATCCCTGCTCCCACTGCAGGGCGAGGAGGATGACTTAGTCTCCCTGAGCCAGCTCCAACCTGAACCCTGTCCTGAGCTACAACGGTGCCAAAATATACACGTTCCTGGAGTTAATTTACAGCTTTTTGGTTAACAGTAAAAATCATCTAGAGACTAAAATGACAGCATGAAACACTCTTCTGTAGGGGAGAGGAGTTTTTGTCTGCTCCTAGACTAGGAGACAAAGCCCATCCCCTAAGGCTGTTGCGGTGGTAACAGGCCGGTGCAGTCTGGCACCTTTTGTCATCACCCCACACACCACTGCCAGAGAGGCAGGAAGAGGCCGATGCTGGGTTCCTTCTTCTCAGCCCCGTTTCCAGGACAGAGGAACTTGTCTAAGTGCTTCCGGTTTTGCCTTCCCTCTCCCTGGCAGAAGTGAGCCCTTGTCTGGCAGGGGATGATGTGCCATCCCTGCTCCCATGCAGCAGAGAACCTCTCACCAGCCCAATTCCACTTGCACCCACAGTGCCATCTGCCAACAGCACCAGCAGTCACGGATCAAAGCCACCCCACAAGGGCTGCCTCTTCCCCATAGCTACAGCAGCTGCCAGCCCATGGGGCAGTGGTGGGCCTGGCTGCTCCTCCAAGCACCAAGGGGGAGGCAGGGCTGAGGCAAACAGGACATGGTGGTGGCAGAGATGGGAACGCTGGAAGGGGGCACTTGTTTTTGTGGCCAGAACACACTTGTCACTTTGCAGTATCAGCCTCAACCATCGCCCCTTTTGGGTCTGCAGCCTGGCCTCTTGGCACCATTGCCATATGTCCAAGGTGGCCTGGCAGCGCCCCCCCTCCCCCAGGGGGATTTTGTCACAGATACAAGTGGGTAGGGTGAGGAAGGGCAGGGGGTGAGACATGATGGGAGTGGGGGGAAGGAGTGTGCGCCATTGAGAATGCTCCCCGGTTCGGGGTGGAGTGGGGGTCACCCATCTATGTCCCAGCTGAACAGATGGTGCTTCACGAGCATGTCCTGCACACCTTCCTTCAGTGGCTTCTTCTCCTTGTCCTGCAGGATGACACAGACACCCAGGTCAGTGCACTGCACCCAGAAAAGGGAAGGCTGTGTCTGAAGGCAGAACCCCAATATGCTGAGGCCTCCAGCACCCAGACAGAGCAGCCTTCTGCACTTCCCACCTCCGTGCAGCTGAGACAGGGAGAGGCTCTGCAGTTTGGTGCACTGGGGAAGGGAGAGGCCTGCCACTTCCCTCTCTCCCAGCTGGGCAGGGTAGCACCCTCTGCCAGCACCTCCACACAGCTCCTGTGCACAGCCTGCCACAGCAGGGACAGCAGCCCCATCCACAGACTCTGGCACCAGAACGAGAGGCAGAGGAGGGGGTGGAGCACAAAGCTGGGAGACAGAGGAGGTAAGTGAAGCCTGTAGCTGAGAGGGAGAACAAGAGACACCACCTACTCACCTCCCTCTTTATCGGCAGCTCCCAGTCCTGAGAGAGGCTGAAGGCGAATTTGCAGAGGACTCTGCAACGGAAGACAGTGATGGTAACACACACCTCCTCCTCCCAGATGACACTCCCAGCCTGTGCCCACAATGCTGCCCCCAGGCACACAACTGCACAGCTCCTCAGCTTGCTTTGGCAGCCACTAAGCTTACAAGGATGAAATTCCTTGTTTGTTGGTGTTGAAAGGGCAGCACCAGCCACCCATCCCGTTTCCCCTTCTTTGGGCTTCACATCCTGCCATGCCCAGGCTGGAAAGAAAGGCTTGGAGATGACTCAAGTGCAACCCCTACAGAGCCTGACACAGCAACGCAGGGAGGCACAGGCAGCCCTGCGCGCCGCTAGACCGTGGACATGTGGCTAAGAACCGCTCGCAGCTGGCAATAGGGGGCTGCACTTGTTTCTCCAGAAAGCAGATCATTGCCAGTAGCACCTCAGTTTCTGCATCCCCTCCCCTCACTGGAGTAAGGAAAGTGTCCCAGCACCCGTGCAGGAGTGCCACATGGGGAAGGCACATGGAGCTGGGGCTGGCTCTTAGCAGAGGCGGCAGGCACAGTGTCAGCCCCGTCCCTGAGACAGGGCAGCTCAGATCTCCTGGCAATGAGCTCCTCAGTATGTCAGGCTCAGGACAGTCTCTTCTGATGGGGGTGTCCTACAACTCCTGCTGCAGTGAGAGAGCCAAGGCCCTCCACAGGAAACTAACTGACAGAGATACTGCATAGGCCTCTGCTGCTGCTCCACACAATCCTGGGCCCAGCCATGAACCAGTTTCATCTGGGCCTTTAATTGTGCTGAAGTAGCAGTGCCCCCATGCTGCGAGACAGAAGCCATGGGACACCACAGCACAGAGGCAGAGAGGACTCCCATCCTCCTGCTCAGCAGCAGCATAAGGAGAACAGGGCACCCTGTGTACACACAGGCCCATTCCTGGCTGCTAAGTCACTGGGCCAGAGGCAACCAGATGGTGTAGAAAGATGCTGGTTCCCACAGGACAGCATCAGCAACAGGGCTGGAGCGGTTTGCTTTGCAGCTTCCTGGGGCTGAGTGTGGCTTTACAGAGTGCAGGAGTGCTGGGATGTGTGCTCTGGGCTCCAAGCAATGTGCTGCTTTGTGTGGGCTCAGCTGTGTTCAGCCTCTGATATTGCTCCCTTGCTTAAACTGGAGTAAGCCAGTCAGTGAAGGTCAGACTGTCTCCCCAGCACATTCCCTGCTTCCTGCTTGGACTCATGGTGATTGGAAGAGGATCACGGTGGTTGGAAGAGGACTTTGAGAACAGAGGTTGGAAAAGGCACCATCGAAATAGACACAGGGGATGCAGCAGGAGGCTGCTGGTAGGCAGAGGCCGCCTGCTTGTCACAACAGCTCCCCAGGAGCCAAGCTCTGCTCTTGATCAGGCAGGCACAGTGCAGAGCATTAAATTGCCTAGACAGCTGCTGCTGCCTCAGCACACAGAAGGAAATCTCTCAGTGGGGATGTCAGTGCAGCCCACGCTGCTACTCAACAGAGAAGGCCAAAAGGCAGCCACAGTGAGGGCCACCTCCTGCAGAGGAGGAGGAAATCCATTCCAGACCCTTTTGAGGGCCACAGGACTACTCACCTCAGCTCACATTTGATCTGCACCCAGCCAGGACTGCGCAGGAATGACCAGGGATGAAACCACTTCTCCACAGTCTGCAGGCTTGAGCACAGCACCTCCAGCCACAAATGCAGCACCTGCTCGCTGCAGTGATGGGGCAGAGGCATGTCACTCAGCTGAAGTCAGCAAAGAAGCCCCATCCCTTTGGGGTAGTCTATTTTCAGTTAATGCCTTGATCCCAGCCCACAGTCCTGTCCCCAGTGGGAACAGGATAACCCAGCAAACTTGTGGTGAGCCACTCCACTCAGCACCAGCTACTGCTTACAGACAGGGGCCAGGCCAGCGGGAAGCACAAGAAAGTAGCAGGTCCCACTGAGTGACTGCAGTGAGGGGGGAAAAAAGACCCTGTAGCTTAAGGTGTATCAAGGTAACTGATGTTACTGAACTGATGTTCAAGAGTCCTTGAACCCACTCTGCTCTCTCTCAAGCTCCTCACACCCAGCAGCCCGTCCACCCTGGGGCTATCAGGACCATCTGACTCACTTGAGTCCAACGCAGATGAGGGAACGAAGCTTCACATCCATCTGTGCATGCGCAGCGTCGTGTGTCATGTTCACAGCCTGCACAGCCTGCAGGGAGGTAAGATGTGGTTACCATAACCTCAGCATCACAGGCATGTGCTCTGCTCCCCAGACCTCCCCACCACTACCCAGTGCCACCTGCTAGATTCAGACGGGCTGAACCTTCCTGACAGCTTCACTTTCTGCCTTTTCCCAGGCACTTGGGTGTCTTCACTACTTCCCACTAGGGAAGCACTAGGAGTCTCTCAAGCATCTCCCAGGAGATGGACATCACCTTCCAGAAGCCTCCATGGAAGGAGGCTTCCCCACATTAGAAGCTGGGCTCTGGCTGGGTTGGGGGTAGCACTCACCCGATAAAGCAGTTCCTCTGGAGTGAGAACTTTGCCATCTTCATCAAGCCTGCAAAGATCACAGAAGAGGCATAGGTAGTTCCAGAACCAACCCAGGCACATACAGGCCTTTCACCCTCCATCCTTCAACAGCTCTCTTGCTGCCGCTGAGCCCAGAGGTGATTCTGCAGCCATGAAAGCGCAAGATACAGGCCCAGAAAGAAACCTGGGGGCTGAGGGAAGCCACTCTCAAACCAGGACAGGCACAGCAGCCTGCTGACAGCACACCCACAGGAAGATGGGGTGGGCCATGACCCTTCCCAAGGTGGTGAGCAGCAGCAGTGTGATGAGCACATGAAGCAGCTGGGTCTGTCCCCTGCCCTCAAGTGAACAACATGGCCTCACCTGTAAGTCTTGCAGAGAACAAGGCGAGAATACACAGAGTCAAAGTCCCGTTCCACTTCCCGGCTTGCAGCCTAGTGGGGCAGAGGGACAGTCAGCACTCTGCACCCTATGGCCTCCTCACTCCAGCCCTCTGGCAACACATCCATGAAGGGAGCTAAGATCTCTCACCTCTTCAATGAACAGCCAGGGATGGCAGGCCCCACCTAGCAAAGATGGCTTCTTCAATCCATGTTCAAATATGGACTTCAAGGCTGGACACAGTGTCCCTCGCACCAAGTCTGTCACCCCTTCTGTGACTGAGTCATCTCCAGCGATGGAGTACTGGGGAACATGAAGAGCCAGCTCTCAGCATACTGGAGAGGGGGCAGAGCACAGAGGTGGTCCACTCACCTCACCTAGAGCTTCTCTGTGCACATCTACTCCCAGGTGCCCACCAGCACCCACTCCCTTAAGCCCTTGTGCTTCTGCTGGCTTCTGCATAAGGCATGTTTGGTGCTACTCCCTGGGGATTTGCTGGGACACCAGGACCTTTGTGCCTAGGTGCTGCCCCGGAGGCCACACAGGTGAACCCCACCATCATCCTGGGAGCATTCAGCATGTAGGAACTGTTGCAGTTTGGTGTGAATATGACTGAACTAAGGTAAGGAGAAGGACTTGCACTGAGTGTATCTGGGACTCTAAGCTGCTAAAAGTCAAGACGAATGGGGATAGATAGAAATTCCCAGGCCAGCTGGGACACCACTCTGAAGTACCACCCTGACACATACTGTTCAAAATTAGGATGAGATCCTTTCCAGTTAGGGAGGAGGACTGCTCAGCAGCTCAGGGTGTGTTTATACACAGATGTGATAGGCATCTCAAGAACCAGCCCCGAGAAGAGAGTGAGGAAGCAAATGAATTGCCAATATTGACATCTCTCAAGGTGGGGGGGGGACTGTGGGCTATGTGTCTCAGGTCAGCCTCTGAGCCCTTCTTCACTCTCCAAGTGCTGAGGAAGAGGGAAGACAGGGCCTTCTCCACTTGCCCTACACAGTGCTTAAGCCAGCAGCTGATGGTGTTTGTCTCCTACCCTTTACCCCAGCCTTGGGGCCATATTGAAGTATCTGCCTAAACAGGTGGCATCTCACCACTGCTAGTTACGAGATGAACAGAGTGCACCCTTGGGCACAACTGCTTAGGGAGACTCCTCTGTGGTCACAAAACATGAGTGGGATTCACAGCCTCAAAGAAGGGAGAAAGCACAGGCAGCAGGAGGCTGGCAGAAACACTGCTCACAGGATTCTCTTGTGCACCTGCTTTCCTGAAGCTCATCTCTAGGGTCCTCACAAGCCCAGGCAGCACACTCAGCTGCTCCACTTGGTCAGCATCAAGAAGTTGAGTAAAGAGGCTTAGGGAGATAAGCTGCCTGATTACATCACTAAATGCTCCATAGCCAGAGAGAGCAAACAGATTCAAGGAGGGAAATACATGGCTCTCTTCAACTGTGACATGACTCTGTTCAATGCTGAGGGGTCTGTTGTTGTTTTTTAATTACCTCTTTACTGCGCTCGTCCAAGATCTCCACAAATTTTGCAGGAAACCAACCTAGAAAGAGTGGACAAAGAGGTGAGCCTGATGTAGACACTGAGAATCCTCTATCTACAGATAAAACCAGAGCCCAGTGGAAGCTGAGAATAAATCAGTAGGGTCCAGCCCCACGAAAGGAAGCAAGCAGCCTCTAAATGGCAAGAATTAAGGCATCTGCAAGAGGAAGGCAACTAAAGGACGCTTCCCACAAGCAGCAGAGGTGGCATGTACCCACCCACCTTGTGCTGTTTGCAAGAAGTAATCAGGTAGCTGCACCACTGCTCTCATGCCCTGCCTGCTTCGACACTTCCCTCGTCCCTGGCAGATGCTCGGGTAACTGGCAGAGCCTTTGCTGCAAGCGTGCCAGAGCACTTGCTGTGGATGGTGAATGGATGCTCTGCATCCACCCCCACTCTCCTCAGTGCAAATCATTCTGCTCTCTCACCTCTCAGTCCGTTCAGCTCTCCCACCCAACAGTGCTCATCCTTCTGGGAAATGATCTGAAAGTAAAAAATAAGAGGAAAACACCATTTGGAGAGAGTGCTGTGGCAGGAGGGATTCAGCTGCCTGTGTGTGGATGATGCAAGGCTGCTTTCTTCTCAGCTGTTTGGCCAATGTTCTCTACTCGCATGACCCAAGGCCTTCAAGGGCAAAAAGCTACGGCAAACATGACCCCAGTCTTCCCCAGTTTTCAAGTGGGATGCCCACAGGTAAAATGCAAATGGATGTTTTTACAGTTTTACCACAGCCTAGAGCACAGCAATAAACTGGGTCCTAGCTTGGACCAAAGCAACCTTTTCCTCAGCTGTATGGCAGTCAGAAAAGGGACTTGGTGGTTGCACTAAGTATGACCCACACAAGGCAAAACTCACAGGAATAACAGAATCATAGAATGGTTTAGGTTGGAAGGGACCTCAAGGATCATCTAGTTCCAACTCCTTGCCGTAGACAGGGACACCTCCCACGAGTACAGCCCACTCAAGGCCTCCTCCAATCTGGCCTTAAACACCTCCAGGGAGGGAGCAGCCACAACCTCCCTGGGCAACCTGTGCCAGTGTCTCACCACCCTCACTGGAAAGAACTTCCTCCTAACATCCAGTCTAAATCTCCCCTCTGCCAGTTTAAACCCATTGCCCTTTGCCCTGTCATTACAAGACCTTGTAAATAGTCCCTCCCCAGCCTTCCTATAGGCCCCCTTCAGATACTGGAAGGCTACTCTAAGGTCTCCTGGAAGCCTTCTCTTCTCCAGGTTGCAGGGCCCCAACTCTCTCAGCCTGTCCTCATAGGAGAGGTGCTCCAGCCCTCTGAGCATCTTTGTGTAATACACTGCCTCACCCCCAGGAAACCCCCAGCTGCTCCCCTCAGGCTCCTGACGGAGCTCTGAGGACTGAGCCCCGTTTCCCTCCCTGCAGGAAGGGCTGCGTGGGGCCTGCCCGCGCACCGTGATGATGTCATTCTTGCGGAAGCCCAGCTCATCGTCATCGTGGCGCTCGAAGTCCAGCAGCGCCTTGGCACGGCGCCGCCGGTTGCGGGAACAGGCCACATAGTTCTCATGGTCCCGCTGGTGGCTCTCCATGCTGTAGTCTGGAGTCAGATCCTAGCAGGCACGCAGATGAAGAGCAAAAAGGAATAAAAAGCCACAGGTCAGACTCCCAGATGATCTGCCAAAGCTTACATGCCCCTCTTCCCAATCCCCTTCTTGCTCTCAGCAGCAGACAACCTCACAGGACACTCCTCCTTCACAAGGGATGGGGTGAGCGACCCTCATCCTCTACCCATTACACCTGGCATGGTCTTTCTCAAGCCCATACTTCAGGAGCGCTCGATCGGCCCTTTCCTGTGACAGACACTCAACACTGCCCTGCCTGGAGCACACAGCAGGGCAGATCCAGCTGCTCCCACTCACAATGCTGCAGTTCTTGGGATCCACGCACTGGAAGTGCCGTGCCACCTGAAGAATGGCCTCACGCAGGTCGGCCACCAGCTCCGTCTGCTTGATGTTCTTGGCTTTCAGTGCCTCCAGATCATCATCCCCTGGGAGAGCCCACACGTCCAGAGGAAAGGCAAGGCAGGGAAAAGAAACATAAGGTAGTTATGGTTTTGCTAAGGTTAGAAATCATGATTCTGCAGAAATCAGAAAAGCCTGACACCACAATTGTCTGCACTAAGGCAGGCCCTCACTGTCAGTCTGCTCAAGAATATGAAGAACTTAACCCAATCTGACTGTCTCAAATTTTAAGGAGCTGGTGTTTCAAACCACATATGGAACTGGAAGATGCCATCTCTGATCTGCCTGGACACCTCAGTACACCAAGGTGCTGCACATTGCTTTAGAGAAATGCTTATGCAGTCTATAGATGGCTGAATGGTGGGACACAAAACTAAGGGACTTAAAGCTTTTTTTCAAGTGAAATTCTTTCAAAACTGAAACAGTTTTTGGCTGAACTTCTGATTTTTTGCATACCTCACACAGGCTGACAGCATCTTTACTTGTACCGGGAATAGCATGGCCAGCAAGAGTCAAGCAGTGATTCTGTCCCTGTACTCAGTGAAGTTGCACCTTGAATACTGTGCCCAGTTTGGGCATTGGAATAGGCTGCCCAGGGAGGTGGTGGAGTCACTGTTCCTGGAGATGTTCAAGAAACATGTGGACATGGCACTTTGGGACATGGTTTAATTGCCACAGTAGTGTTAGGTTGATGGTTGGACTTGATGACCTTAGAGTCTTTTCCAACCAAAACAATTCTGTGATTCTGTATTATTCACTGAGTTGAAAAACCAAGACAGCCCACTTCCCTGTGTCAGTCTAAAAGTCAGAGTCATGAGAGAAAAGCTGCTATCTGCTTAAGACCTTGACCTCCCTAAGACACAGACTTTCAAGGTTTTGGGTGTATAGCAATGGTCATGAGTACAAGATAAAAGTTACCAAAGCACCTTTCAACTATTGCTAATTCTCCCAGGAAGTTTTGACAGCCTATCTCTGTGAATCCATGAAGAAAGATAACCAAGGGGCTGGATTCTTTACTGAATGGATCTGAATTCCCTCAAAACTGGGTACTTGATGTCTGGGAACAACGAACCATTTTGCCTCTTTTCTAAAAACATTCAGTCTGTTTTCACTCCAAGCATATTTTCACACATCTAGTTTTGCATCCCTAAGCACCACACCTACACAGCTTTTAAATACCTCCAGGGATGGTAACCCTACCACTTCCCTGGGAAGTCTGTTTCAACGCTTTACAACCTAATAAAAAAGAATAATAAATATCTAAGCCTTAAGAAACACCACTTGGGTCCATTCACTCCAACTCTTTGGGCTTGGCTATCCAGTCATTTTTCTCATCCAGCAAAGCATTTGCCCATCCAAGCCAGACTGCTTCTCCAGGGGAATACTGTAGGGAACTCCATGAAAGGCTTTATTAAAGTCACATTTACTGACCTCCAGTCAGCTGGAGAATGGTCAGTCCATTCTAGGGACTAACTAATCTAAAATTTACTTTCTGACCAAAGGTAGCAAGTAGAAAACTGCACTTCTTCCCTCTCAACCCTCAGTTCTGTGTCTCATCTGTCCTCTTCCTCTGTACTGGCGTTTCCTTGCTTTGCTCACTCCCCTCCTTCCTAGGCTGCTCTGTCCATCAACACCAGGTGAGAGGGACAGGATTGTCCTTACCAAAAAGCAGAGAGGTGATGCCAGACTTCCTGCGCTGAGTCCTGCGCCGCACAATCTGAGGGAGCGGGAAGAGAAAGAACAGAGTGCACACATCAGGGCAGCTCTCAGAAATAAGAACAGCAGTCTCACACAGGGCAGCTTTGGGCAAGGAGTCCTGACAGCTACGACTGGAGAGGACAAACAGATGACCTGGTAGTTTTAGACAGGAGTTCCTCTAGTTCTAAATAAAATGAATCGGCTCTAGTGCTTGATCTGCTCCATGTGCAATGAGTTATTTATAGCTCAGTTATTACAAAAGCAAAGTTCAAGAATCAGCCAGGATTTGAGTGAACAATTTTAGCTCTACTTGTTGCCAAAAGCAGTTCTCCATGGAATTGCACATATACTTCTTATGCCTATTACACTTTAGAATTGCAGGACCGTCGTGTGATTAGCACACGGAGAAGCATCAAGAATGTGTCGTCCACACAGGCTTGACAAGCAGGAGCTACTACATCTGCAGCTGCAGAATGCAGTCCAAGAGGGGACACAGGTGCATCTTTTACTCAGTTTCTCAAAGGCTGCTGCTGTTCTCCAATTCTACCTTCCAGAGTTATTTTAGTGCATTAGTTTTTTACTAATGGATTAAATCCAGTTCCTACTCTGCACGCTCCAAGCAAATTCTGCCAAAAGCATATGTTGCTTCTTTTATTTCCCATTAATAAAATGCACCACTTTCCAGCATAACTCTCAGTAATGATAATTACAATCATTGTCAATATCCCTTGCACCTGGGGATTTGTCAACCAGGACAGATCTGGCAGCATCTCTTAGCACAGAGATGCTCTCACTTCCCAATACCTCTTCTCCAATTGACGACACAGTCATCCTGGAGCCAAAATCCTCTCAGACAGGAAGACCTCTTGCTCACAAAGAACAACTGGCAGGGAGAACGTAAGGGAATGGCAAAAACAGAGCAGAAGAGGCAGATGGAACTCTGCACACTCACTTTGGATAAACTGTTGACAGCAGTGGTGGAGCTGAGCAGCTGCCCCTGGTCAGCAATGAGGTAGGCCAAGTGTTTGCGCCGCTGGGTCTCCACCGCCACGTCTGTCAGCGAGCCAGCCACGCGCATGGCCTCCCGCAGCAGCACATCTGCGTCTTCAATCTGACTGGGGATGTCCGACAGCGTGTTGAAGATGGAGGCAGAGTTTTCAGACTGGATGAGTTCATCCTCCTGCAACAGTGCCACACAGGACAGTCAGCACAACAGCTCTGCTCTTGGGGTTGCCAGCTGCAATCTGATTTTCAGCACACAGCCTGCTCCAGAAACAGTGCAGTAACCACTAGATAATTCCATCAAAACTTCAGCAGGAAGAGTCTAAGCTACCTTAGGGTCCTTGCAGGAGGGATTGCGGGACTAGTTGATA
>VWZE01000752.1:4138-49127 GCA_013396675.1 Eubucco bourcierii
AGAGGGCTGCAGCAGCTCTGCTGTGAGGACAGGCTGAGAGAGTTGGGGCTCTGCAGCCTGGAGAAGTCTTTCAGGAGACCTTAGAGTAACCTTCCAGTATCTGAAGGGGCCTACAGGAAGGCTGAGGAGGGACTATTGACAAGGTCTTGCAATGACAGGACAAGGGGCAATGGGTTTAAACTGGTAGAGGGGAGATTTAGACTGGATGTTAGGAGGAAGTTCTTTCCAGTGAGGGTGGTGAGACACTGGAACAGGTTGCCCAGGGAGGTTGTGGCTGCTCCCTCCCTGGACATGTTCAAGGCCAGTTTGGACGAGGCCTTGAGTAAGCTGTACTAGTGGGAGGTGTCCCTGCCTATGGCAGGGGGTTGGAACTAGATGATCCTTGAGGTCCCTTCCAACCTTACCATTCTATGATTCTATGAAAATAAAATTTTAGCTAATGTAATACTTCAATATTACTTAATTATCTTAGACTTAAAATGACATGTCTACTGTTGAAAGCTACCATATCCAAAAAACTCTCAGCAACACAGAAAGTAACCTATTTCCATAACCAGAATCCCAGTTACATTAAATTTAGCACTGAAAATAACCTTTGTTTTAGCTTTGCTTAAAAATTCATTTCCTGAAAGCATGTAAGACTAGAAAATAATTCCTTTAAAGCTGAAGTGTGTTTTGGGGTTTAGTGTTTAGGGTTCTATTCACCAGAGGAATGATCCCCAATAACAGATGCCATTAGTATTTTTTACTTTTCATCTAGATGCCATGACTTCTGGCAACTGACCTAATGCTGCAGGGAAACCAGAAATTCTAGGATGCAAACACGTGTACTACAGTCCAGCACACAACAGCATCTGAATCTCCTTTACAGAAATAATGTCAGCCTTCTGAAATCTTAAGTGTTATTATGAAGAACTCCCAATAAACAACAATTTTTAAAAGGCAGCATGCCAGAAATTCATAACAAAATTGATGCATTTATGATTTATTTGATCTACCAAGATAGAATTTTTTTCCTTCACTCTCAAAACCAATTTCTCTGACAAGTCTCATTTCTTTAAAAAAAAAAACAAAACCCACCAACATTTAAAATTGCAATTTATGGTGGAAAACATCATTTTATGTTGGCCATACAATACAGAGACAAGATTTAGCAAGACCATCAACACTCCAAGGCTCTTACAAATAAATCTCCAATTTGCACTGTTGTAACATTGCAAAGAGAATTTAAATAACAGCAGCACAAAATAATAAATTAAATGATGTTAAATTAACTGTTCTTATTTAGTATAATAATATCATAGGATATGCAAGACTTACTAATCAAGAATTTTTACAGTCACAATGTTTTAAATTATCTATTATCCAGATCTTAGAACAGGAGAAGAGGATAAAGCTACCAGATATATTAAGTCTTGTCTGAATGTATTCTTAATAATAACAAAAATTCATTGAAAAACCTTGCTAAAACCCATGCCATGTCAGAAAAACCCAATTTATGTAGGGCCATAATCTCAACGATGAAAAGCTCAACATGAGCCTGCAGTGTGAGTGCAGCCCAGACAGCAACAGAGTCCTGGGTTGCAGCAAGAGCAGTGTGGGCAGCAGGGCAAGGGAGGGGATTCTACCCCTTTGCTCTGCTCTCCTCAGACTCCACCTGGAGTCCTGTGTGCAGTTCTGGAGCCCCCAGCACAGGAAGAACATGGAAGTGTTGGAGAGGGTCTAGAGGAGGCCACCAAGATGATCAGAGGGTTGCAGCAGCTCTTCTGTGAGGACAGGCTGAGAGAGTTGGGGCTCTGCAGCCTGGAGAAGAGAAGGCTTCCAGGACACCTTAGAGAAGCCTTCCAGTATCTGAAGGGGGCCTACAGGAAGGCTGGGGAGGGAATATTGACAAGGACAAGGGGCAATGGGTTTAAAGTGGCAGAGGGAAGATTTAGACTGGATGTTAGGAGAAATTTCTTTACAGTAAGGGTGGTGAGGCACTGGCACAGGTTGCCCAGGGAGGTTGTGGCTGCTCCCTTCCTGGGGGTGTTCAAGGCCAGGTTGGACGAGGCCTTGAGTGAGCTGTACTAGTGGAGGTGTCCCTGCCTATGTTGGGGGGTTGGAACTAGATGATCCTTGAGGTCCCTTCCAACCTTACCATTCTATGATTCTATGATTTTTTGTATTTACTTCAACATCATGGTTTTAAAAGTAAATAAATAAAATCTTACTACCCTGCTTTCAGGTAAAAGGAAAGCGACACAGGAAATGCCACAGAATTTAGGGACCACAAATAACGTTACTGTGACTGAAACTGATTTCTTTAATACCTCCCATTCCTACAGTGTACAAATTAGTCTTCTCACCTTTTGGACCAGAAAATATTTCTGCTACCAACCCTAAAACAGTTAGAGCAGAACATCTGGTTGGGTGTGATGAGCCAGGAAACAGTACCTCAAAAAGTCTGTCACATACAGATGACATGAAATCCTGAAAATCACAAGAAAAGAAAAATTAAAGTTTACTTTCTAACCTAGAAACAAAAGTCTTAAACATCTGAATTCAGGATATTCTGCTTTATGTCACCCCAAAAATTCTCACTGTACAGTTAATTTTGGAAAAATGAGACACCTGATTTCTTAGCAGTGATGAGTTTCAAGGAAGCAAGGTTACAGCAAAGGCTGTAATGTTAAATGTAATGTAAGAAACAATTACTTTTCTTTAAAACAACAGCTTCCCTTTCACACTCCCAAGAAAAAACAATGGCCATTGTAGCTAAACCTTGAAAACCACATTGAGGAAAAGCAGAACTCAAAATAAGGAACAGTTTAACAGAAAGAAACTGATTATGTGACCCTTCAGAATGGAGGCAGGGGAAGAAATATATAGAGGAAGTCTTTATATGGAAGTCTATGTACCAGAGTTCTCATTCATTCTCTCAGTGATCGTTCTGGAGAGCTAGAAGTCAGCTGAAGCTCAACACATCTATAGTTCAAGCCAACTAAAAGAGACCATTTAAAGTTTGTGACTAAGCTGCCAGCAGCAGAAAGAGCATTTAGCTGAAAATTTTTGTTTGGCCATATTCAGTTGCTCCCCACTTACTGCTCTTTCATTTCACATCAAGAAGCAGATAATAAGCCTTTTGGACAAAATTAACCCTCAGGATACCCTGCAAATACTATTGGGTACTCGGGTCCTGAGCTAACAGTACATTGAGTCACAATTAACTTGCACAAATGCATACAGAGTAGATAAGGTCCTCAGCACTCTCTTGCTTTACAAGTTCCTTCCTCCTGCACTGCACCATTTCCTAATACAAACACAGCCTAAGTTAGCCAGGGGCATTCTCACGAATACTATCCCATCTCTATTACCTCTATCTCTAGTACTCTTACTTACTTTATATTGCTGCAAAATCCCCAAAGGACACCTTTCGGTTGAGTTTTCAAGCAACTCCTGCTTGGCTTTATTTCGCTCTGATTTATAAAGCACCTGGGAACTTTCTTGTATCCTACAAAATAACTTTTAGAATAAAAGCAAAACATAGATAAGGCAGGAATCACTGACATTTAAATAGGGAAGGGAGGATTTTCAGCTTGTTTTCCAGATCATATTGCCTGTAATTGTTAGGTATTGCTTGCATACAGCGTTACACAGAACGGATCTTTCTCTTTACATTCCCCCAAAAAATCCGTTTTTTTGCTGCCTGTGTCTTTGATTACCAACCTTCTCCCCCCACTCCCTGCACCTCCAACACCTTCTTCCATCCTTCTCCTTAAATTCATGTTTAGTCTTCTCCTCCCACCTCTACATTTTCACAGAATTGCCTAGATTGGAAAAGACCTTCAAGCTCAAGTCCGATTACTAGCCTAATGCAGACAAGTCCTTCGCTAAATCATATCCCTGAGCAGCACATCTACATGACTTTTAAATACCTCCAGGAATGGAGACTCTACCACCTACCTAGGCAAGTTGTTTCAATGCCTGACAATCCCTTCAGGACACAACTTCTTCCTAATATCCAACCTAAATTTCCCTTAGCACAACTTCAAACTGTTTCCCCTTGTCCTATCATGTTACTTGGATGAACAGACCTACTCTCACCTCTTTACAACCTCCTTCCAGGTAGTTGTAAAGAACAATAAGGTCTTTCCTTAGCCTCTTTTTCTCTAGGCTAAACAATCCCAGTTCCTTCAGCCACTCCTCATAAGACATGCTTTAGGCCCTTCATCAGCTTTGTTGCCCTTCTTTGGACATGCTCCAGTACTTCAATAGCCTTCTTCCAGTGAGGGGCTCAAACCTGGAAACAGTACTCAAGATGGAGCCTCACCAGTGGCCCCACTGGCCACAGCATTCCTAATACAGGTCGGGATGCTGTTAGCCTTCTTGGCCACCTGAGCACACGGTTGGCTCATGTTCAGCCACCTATCAATTAACATTCCCCACACACCTCTTAGTTGAGCATCTTTCTAGCCACTCTCCCAAGCCTGTGACAGCACCTAGGGCTGCTGCAGCCACAGAACCTAGCATTTTGCTTTATCGAAATTCATGCAACTGGTATTGGCCCATTGCCCAAGTCTGTACAGATCCCTTTACAGAGCCTTTCTACCCTCAAGCAAATGAACACTTTCACTCAACTTGGTGTAGCCTGCAAACCTAGTAAAGGGGCACTCAATCCCCTCATCCAGACCAGTGATAAAGAAATGGCCCCAGTACTGAGCCCAGTACTGAGTACTGGGGAAGACCAGCTGATCAGCTGCCAACTGGATTTAACTCCATTCAGCAGCCAGTGTTTGATCCAGCAGAGTGCACCTCTACAGGCCATAAGCAAGCAGTTATTTTCTGTGAAACATAGGTTTCCCTATAAAAAAAAGCTCAATGCCTCTAATTTGTACAGTTTCAGTATCTAGAGCTTGCCTCACCTCTTTCATTACCCACTATTACTTTCTTCCTTATTGCAGTCCCTGCAACACATTTTTTCCATCTTGTTCCTCAGGCTACACCAGGCAAGAATGGCAAGAGGTGGACTTCTCCTTACACCAAAGCTATTCTGCCATTTTTTCCCATACCAAATTAATTATTTTCTCCTTCCTTCCACACTGCTTTCTTTTGCCATTAACACCTTCCAAACTGTTCTTTATATATACATGTAGTTTCCTCATTTTATCCACATCCTTCTACATGTGACCTTGGAACATCCATGTTTGCATTCCCAATCCCTGCAGACTTTAACAGCACAGCCCCCACAACACTCCTCTAACCTTGTCTTCAAACTCAGTAACCTGACCTGTATCAAGAAATTGAATGTGCCTTGGGTCTGGTAAGGGTTTGGTAAACCTACGTAAGCACACACTTAGTCCACAATTACAACACAAAGTTCATGGTGTACTACTACAGCATGTAGCTTTCCTAATGGTAAAGCTAGAACACCTCTGCTACAAGAACAGGCTGAGAGAGATGAGGTTGTGCAGCCCAGAGAAGAGAAGGCTCGGGGCAGACCTAATAATGACCTTCCAAGACCTGAAGGTAGGTATTGGAAGGTCCACCTACAAGAAGGAGGGAGAGACTGCATACAAAGGCCTGCAGTGACAGGATGAAGGGCAATGACTTCAAACTAGAGAAGAGTGGATTTAGATTGGATGCTGGAAACAAGTTCTTCACCATGAGAGTAGTGGAACACTGGAACAGGTTGCCCAGAGAGGTGGTTTGCGCCCCGTCCCTGAAGATATTCAAGGTGACGCTCAACAGAGCTCTGGGCAACCTGATCTAGTTGAGGATGCCTCTGCTTGCAGCAGAGAGCATTGGGCTAGATGACCTTTAGAAGTCAAATCCAACCCAGACCATTCTATGATTCTGAGTACGTAACACTCTACCATTAAGCTCTTGGAGCCACCCTTGCCTGCAATGACTACCACCATTCAGCTGAGTAATACACTGCACACAGTGCTGATCTTAGAGCTTCTACTCTTCCAGATAACAAACTTTGTAACATACTCATCAGACATTCTTTACAGCTTGAAATTACCTTTCTCAGTAAAGAACCTATCTGTTGCCTTACTGAAGGAGACTGGTTATTCAAGTTGTACATCATAAAGAACAGAATCAGTTCCATTTCCTCCAAAGACACAATTTCCGTGCTACGATGAGATTCACAAAGCAAGCCTAAAGCATCAATGCAAACCTGAAAGATATTTAGATGTTAACCACAAAAGAGTTCCAGACACATGTGACAACATCTTTGTTTTAACAAAATGCTGACACACTATTTAGGATCAAAGCAATTCCTCTAATTAAAAGACATAAAAAAAAAAGTTGTCCCCTTACCTGACTGTGCTGATGAACTAGACCCTGTTTTATATATGCCATGGATACAAAACCACTGCTGATATTTGAAATTTCCAGGTGCCCATGAGCCCTGCCTGTTCTTAGGCATGCCACTAATGCTCCAAGAGCTCCTCTAGTACTGCGAGAGCCTAAAGAAAAAGAAAGGTAGTAATAATTATAGTTCAATTAACATAAACAACATACTAATTGCAATGCTTGTCAGAGAATTCCAACACTTCCAACGTGTGACCTTTATCCTCCTTTTGTTTTTCACTCCATAAACCTGACATAGATTAAATTGGTTTCCAAAAAGCTTTATCCTGAATACGGAAAAAAAACCCTTGTGAGGTCTCAAAAGCCCTCATTTCGGAGTTACACTAAATTACACTGAAACTACAAGAGGATAAAAACATTTCATATCCATATACTTGCAACAAAAAGCAACCTGTAAAGCCCTGTTGCAGGACACGCCTGTCTAAAAAGTAAACAGAAAATTAAATAACACAAAAATACTATTGAAAAATACCAATATGTAAATCTGGGCATGTAAAGTGAACAGTAAGGCATCCACAGTTAGAATATCAGTTTTTGCTTATGACATGAAGACACACTTATGGCGAATTTCCTAGAATATCAGGTTTTGCTTATGACATGAAGACACACTTATGGTGAATTTCCCCTTGAAGTACTAACAGCAATAATAACCATCTGCGATTTTTCTCCCAAATTATTGTTACTATTAATAGCAAAATATCACTTTTTTAAAAAAATCATCATAGCCACAAGTACAGCATGTATTTTCTTACCTAAATTAGCACCTGCAGAAGCCTGAAGAACTCTAATCATGTAGCTCAGACTATCAGGGCTACGTTTTAGCAATTTCGGTAAATAGTAATCTGTTATGTAAGTAGCTTGGTCGTGGTTTCCTTCACACAGTATTACCAAAAGAGGAGAAATCCAGATGTCATGCCACTGGTCAAGCCAAGTGCTTTCTTGGAAACGCAACACAAAATGGGCTTGGTGATTTGTAAACATGGTTTCCAGAAGATCGCTAGCGTAGGGCGCAAGAGACTGATCATTCATCACATCCAAGATACGCGCTGGAATTGTTCTGTCCAACTGGAGTATACTTTCAGTGCCCACACATTCCACAAGACAGCCAAGAGAAGCATACTTCCCTTTTACGTGCCATTCCAAGCTCATTAAACGCTTTAGCAGCCTTGCAAAGAATGGGTCTGATTTTTCATTGGACCCAGTAATGGTGTTCCGGTGTATCTGAAGAAGATTCTTGAATATCAATTTGGTTTGGTGTCTAACAGCATCCAGAGGGTGTTCCCAGTGCATATAAATGTATTCCAGCAGCTTCCCAATTAAGTCTGAGTTCCCATTAAGTTGGGTTTTTAGATTTGGGGAACCTGAAACGATGGCAGCCAGTGCTGAATTAGTCCAAACAGCAAGGATTCTAGACAAAGATGTCGCCATATTAGATTCTTTTAACCTTTTAAAAAGAAAAACAACAAAAACAAACAAACAAACAAACAAAAAATCAGAGCTCATTATTCGCATTTGTCATTTCTTAGAAATAAAATTAATTTTATTTCATAAGAATTATTCATCACCTCACTTTATATCACACCAAAATGTATAAGGAGACACTGAACTGCTCACTGAACAAAAGGAGCTAACACAAGGTGACAAACTGGATCCTGCAAAGTTAACAGCATGTTAGATAACTAAGTATCAGGTAACTGGTCCCAGCTACAAGTTCCAAACATGGAGAAAGGAAAACTGACAAGCTACTATACTTGATATTTTAAAAAACAAAAATTAAAATTAATATCCAGATATTTGAGCAATGTCTTATTATTGCATGCCTTCTCAAAGTATAAGAAAAACTTTATTGCCATATAAAACCATAAAAACTCAGCGTAAAAACAAAAGACACAAAAATTATGCCCAAGGCAGGAATAAAGGTTGAACTAAATGCACATTTTAATCTCCTATCCAGTAATGCTGATAGTCTCCAGTAATGCTTGCAATCTGAAAAAAAAATAAAATTAAATGCCAATTCCATTCATTGGCACATTTTGTTTTCCTCTGTACTTTTGAAAGTATAGGAGCTGATGTTTTATTTTAGTTCGAATCTGCAATTTTCTCCTGAATGCTACCTAGGCAATATCAAGACATATTTGTCAACCTGAGAGCATTATTCTCTATGTATTAAAAAGATGACATGATCTGTGGAAGAAACTGATATCATTACATTGAAAACATCAGAGAGACGTTCCAATAGGACCATATGAGCCATGCAAAAACAGAAGTAAAAATATCAATGCCCCCTTCCCTAACAAATACAAACACAAGCTTACTCTGAGCTCAAAGACAACAAGACTGATGCAATATCCAGTAACAGTTTCTCTCCATTTTCACCCATGCTGCCACTCTTCCATTCCAGCATAGCCAGTGCTCCATGGCAAAGAAAGACAAGGACCGAGTCAGGGATTTCTTCCATACACAGAGTCTCACAGTTACTCGCAAACCACGCTGGCACGCCTGCGTGTTTCACTGACCCGAGAAGCAAATCACTGATCTGTAATAACAAAACAGCACAACAGAAAAACTACTTTGTGCATAACTGAGAATCCTAGATCTGAAGAGATTTTTCTCTACACTGTTTTTCTCCAATTCAAAATCCTAGTTTTTATCTCCTATGGTAAGGAGAGAATAAAGGATTCACAATCCAGAAAAAGACTGATGCAGGCTGGCAACTCCTGCTTGATGCATACCAAAGCCTCTGAACAACATTGGTAGCCCTGCTTAACAACATGATTGTGCTGGTTTGAGGCTAATTAGAATATTTTAATAGAGAAAATTACACTATAGGCTGTGAAAGGAAAACATCATGATGTCTACTTCACTCATACGCTTGCTGGAGAATTGCTTGGGAACACTAACCAAAACAATAGATAAGTCAGTTTCTCTCTGTCGCTTGCTGGAACAGGAGCTGCTGGTGGGATCTAGCAGCTTCTGGGCTCTGGCTCCTCTGCTGATTAATCCTCACTAACCACTTTTCTTCTAACCCTCCTGGCCGATCTTCCTAATTTACTTTGCACGTAAGGCAAACCTTGGGGTGAGGTACAGGGGTGGGGAGAAGGTGGAAGGGTGGTTGGGAGCCCCTCCTGGGGTCTCTGATTTCCGGGAGGGTAGTTGTGTTGCTGCATTAACTTTTATTTGTATATTTCTGTAAATATTCTGTATATAGTGTAAATATCTGCTTGTACATTGTGCAAAGCTGTAAATAGAGCTTCATCATTTAACTTCCAGCCGACTGAGTGCTAGTCTGGGTCATTTTTACAAAGTGTGGGGGGGTGGGGAACTCCCAAACCTTCACATACTTTATATTTGGCGCTTCCAACTCGGGGCTAATTAAATTTGATTTATTGCTGGTTCAATGATTTCTTTAGGGAATAAATGCACTTACCAAGGAAGGTAACTCTTCAACTGGCTCATACATAGCTTTAGTAAAGAGAATAACAGCTAGTCCTGAGGTTGTCTGGACAGTTTGCAGGAGACTTGCTAAATGGTAGAGAAAGATATTTTACATTAGAGTGCAGCAATCTTTCTGTTCTAGAACTATGTATCAAACCTGTAAATGTGGTACTGAATTTTCCTAGGCTGGTTTGCTGTTATATAGTCACATACATGCACCTGGACAGCAAGAATTAATCAACTTATACTTTACTGTAATTGGAAACTATTATTATCTTTTAGCAGATAGAAAATACAGGTTTGCCCAGTAAGACAAGGACTGTGGCACAGTCTATTGATATTTATATTAAAAGTTATATTATATTAAATTCTATTGTACAAAAAATCTCTATAAGTAACCATAATTAGTTATACTGCACCAATAAATAGTTCTGTTTCATGGAATGCCAATATAGGCTCAATATGTATCCTGGCTTGCCCAGGTGTGGCCTCATGATTCTCTTCCCCCTTTGCTGAGGCGAGGCACAGAGCAGAGAAGAGAAGACAAAAGGCCTGGAGATAGCCAGCCTGAGGGTCCAAGACTTGCCCAGACTTGTTCTGCTTGCAGTGGTAAACGAGGTTTACGCTTGCTTACGCATGGCCTGTGTCTGTCTAACCAGGGGGAAAGCAAGCTCCTGGTTTCACCTAACATGGTCAGTTTTGGCAATGTGCCATTCTGATTGGTGAATCTCTGTGGCCAAAGGAGTCATTACACTCAGGCAGTTGATAACAGATGTGGGCGAGGTGATGCTTTACTGCCTGCTCTGCCCTGCCACACTGTGCTTTGCCTCGTGCTCTCTGCTGTGACACTGTGCCTCATGCTCCAGGCCAGCTTTGCTGTGTTACATGCTTTGATGTACAAGCTTGTCCACCTGGAAACTGCCATGCCTCAGTTTGTCAGGAGAAAGTATTAAGTGCCTCCATGCCATGGCAAGAATTAGCCACCAGCAAGACATCGTGTCTGCCCGCACACTGTCCGTCCTAGAAGGAGTCCAGGCCAAGTCAGAGATTCTGCTAAACCCAGCTTCCTGCTAGAGCCTGGGGAAAACTCCAAAGCCTCCAATGGCTTTCAAATCACTGACAGCAACCCCTCCATGTGCTTTGGGTACTGTCTGATACTGTAACGCAGCTCCAGAAATCCAGAGATACTAGCTTGCGAGTAAATAATCTAAAAAGCCTCTTTGTAATTAAAAGTTCTGATTCTGTGAGTGTAAATTCTATTGTGCCTTCTGCCTCAGCAGAAACGACCCTCTCAAGTCCTCCTAAAGGGCAAGCAGCATGACCACAAAATTCTCTTTCCAGTTTCAACTGTTTGCATTTCTGGTTTTCCTTAATTGTTTGAATCACCTGCTATCCTCTATGTAAATACCCATAACCATGCATTTTAACTTTGTTTTCTGGCAAGATGTAATATTTATAAACAAGTCCATAATTATTCATAATTGTCAACTGTATATTACTATAAAAAAAATCAATAAACATCAATATTATTTTTGCAAATAAATTCTAGCATTCTGACAGCATAATTTATATGGATACCTAATTTTTTGGTAGGCACAGGCATTCAATAAATGTCAAAAGTATTCCTGTTAGTTTCTAAACTGTTAGTAAGAGGAAATACCTTGGGTTTTTTGTAGCAAGACAAGTTAAAAGTGTACACTGCAAAATTATGATCTACAAATCATAGGTTGTTGAAAGACCTACTACTGTTCCTATTACCATTCAAGCTAAACTAAGTTTCCATACAGACACTGTGTTTAGTGCAAAGACACACTGACTTAAATTTGAGTTTGAATGTTACTAAGCTCACCATCCATTAGGAAGTCTGTGGAGCTTTTCAGTAAACTACACATGCTTTGCCACACAGAAGACTCACGGTGTTCCCAAAGACTTCCCTGGATATTTTCTGGTAGTTTCTGCACAAGCATCATTGACACTTTAATGCCTAGCAGTAAATCATGCATCAACCGAGTCTGAACAATATGATTTCCATGATTCTTTCTGTGGAAAACAGACAAGACAGATATGGATGCTAATAGGAAATGAAGACCATTTTTCATCATCCCCAGAAAACTGTCTGGGCAACTTCAGACAGAATTAAATAGTAAAAATTAATTTATTGAGTTGACAAGATAGGTAACTACAGGAAAACAAGAAGACTCAAGGACAGCATTTTAAAGTGAAGTTAACAAACATAAGGAAACATTTTGCTGCCATTTCTGCAGGCTCCTGTGACAAATTTTCACTTGATTCTGCCTGAGCAGAGATTATTTTTTCTCATCAACTTTCCTAAAAGACCAACAGAACACAGTGTTGTTCCTTTCTCATTCTTTCTATATGTGTAAAGCATATTTCTATGAATAGACTTCCTTCTCACATGAAGACAGTGTCGTGATAGGCCTAAGCAAGCCAAAATAGGCTTATACATGTCCTGGTTTACCTAGACGTGTTCCCCTCCTCCCCTTCCTTCTGTTTTGGGGAGAAGCAAAGAACTGCAGGAAAGAGGACAAAGAACATGCAGCCACAGAGTCTCAGGACTCTGGCCTGCCTAGACTTGTTTTGCATCCTGTGGTAAACAAGGTACACACGGTTGCCTTGTGCAAGGCCTCTGTTCTGCCCAAATTCAGGTGAAGCAAGCCCTGGCTTCACCTAATATGGTCAAGCTTGGCAAAGTGCCATCCTGATTTGCTAATCTATGTCCAAAGGCCCATTAGTCTCAGGCTGTGTTGATAAAAGAAGATGAGCAGGTGACACAACATGTGCTCTGCCCTTGTATCCATGCTCGTTGTATCCATGTTTGCTTACTGTTTGTATCCTGAACTGCCTGGAAACTGCCTTCCAACAGTTTACCAGGCACAGGCTCTAAACGCCTGCAGGCACTCAGCCTGCACAGACAGCTTGACACTGTGCCAAGCCTGCACATGGCATTGCATCCTGCCTGCCCCTCTGCAAGGCTGCTGCTGAATCAGGAGTCAAGAGGAGCCAGGTCAGAGACTGTGACAGACTCCAGCTGCCTGAGAAAAGAGCCTGGGAAAACTCCAAAGCCTCTAACAGCTTTGAGACCACCAACAGCAACCCTTTCATGTGCTTTGGGTACTGTTCCATAATATTTTGTAATTAAATACTTAAAGTCTCTTGTAATCACTAATTTCTGCCATAAGCAGAAAGGAGCTTCCTGCATCTATCTAGTAGCTGAGAAGGATAATGAATAGCAAGCAGTGTAGTGCCAAGAACCTTCTCTTCCAGTAAAATGTTTGCCTTTGCTGGTTACCTCTTACAGTATCCCAGTTTTGCCTGTTCCCTGTATGTATAAATTTTCAAACCACACGTTTTAAACCTTGTAAATAAGTTTTCTGGTGAGATTTAATGTTAATAAACAATTTTCATAGTTATTAACAATCTCTGCCTGGATATAAAAATTAATATCCATTACTAATTTTGCATCATTCGTAACGGACAAACAACATGCAAATTTTTAATGTACAAGACACTCAACTACGGACCCTTCTCCTCTGTGTGTTTGATGAGACAACATAGTGAAGAGGTTTTTTTTTATGCAGTGTTGGGTATGTCAAGAAATTAAATGATGACTGCTGTAAAAGGACTAAATAGCATGTCAATACTGAATGAAGAAGTCATGGAAAATGGAAGAGTATTACTCTACCAGAATTTTAGTAAGTGTATAGTCACAGTTCAATTAGTAACATCACAATCCAAAGGCCTCCCATGGAAGTAGTATCTCTAACATAGCATCAGCACCTTAAATGTTACACCTTCCGTTTTCTTGCTTTCCTCTTTTTTAATAATTGTCATATTGACACATATAAAATAACCCCAAACCACTTGGCAACAGCCTTTTAGAATTTAAATATATATATATATATATATATAATTGTAAAACATTTCCATCTTTCACCTACGTACAGCTATCAAAGTGATATTCCAAACCATACTAGACTATCATGCAAGAATGAAATAAAACCAGATAAAATACAGCTTACATTGAATTCACTTGCCTGTTTTCTTCCTGTATGTCAAGTAGTGACTTCTGCAGAAACTGAAGAACTAGTGAAAATAATTATGGGGTATGATTTAAAAGATAAACTGAACATAAAAATTCCAGCAAAACAATACACATCACAACCAGGCACAACAAACAGTTATCTATATAGTGATGTTTCTTCCACTTCATATACAAATTAAACTGACATTTCAGTGCACACCCAAAGAAGCAAGATAAAGCCCAATCTCAAGTTTGCAACAGTCTGATACTAAACAAGTGGTTTTCCAACTGATTTGGCCTAATCCTGTGAGGTATTGAGAGTTCTGAATACTCAGTGAAAATGACCAAGAGCTAAAGACAGAGCAGCTACAGAAGGTCACAGGAAGCTGTGAACATTACCTGCATGCTGAGAGCAGAGTATGTCAAGT
Source organism: Eubucco bourcierii (assembly GCA_013396675.1). Classification (NCBI taxonomy): domain Eukaryota; kingdom Metazoa; phylum Chordata; class Aves; order Piciformes; family Ramphastidae; genus Eubucco; species Eubucco bourcierii. The sequence goes on from VWZE01000752.1 coordinate 18,404, forward strand.
TATCCCATATTTCCAGGAGATGACACTTCTGCCGAGTTATTGCCAAACTAAATTCCTGTCACAGAAGGCCTGGACTTCCTACAGTCAAGACACCTCAGTGTTATCTTATCCAACTTCCTGATGAGGCACAGAACTGAGAAAACTTCGCTTCGAACTAGCATCAACTGCCCCAGACTTTTGAGAATCACTCACTGGTACATTTTCAGATCTGTATCTAGGACTTGATCAATAAAGCAAGATTGAGTCCTGGAAATTCAAGGTACAAACCAAGGTAAAGTCTGTGACAAAAAATGTGGCACATGAGGGTCCTAGTTATTAAAAATTAACCAAGAGGAAATAAGATCTGACAGATCATAATATCTTCACACACACACACATCAGTAATCTATAGTGAAACCATAAATGTAACTTTACCTTCTTCAAACAGGTTCTTAATACTTGCACTACCTGGAGGAAAGAAAACACGTTTTAACTACTGAATACTAGCCAAAGCTACCTATTTTATAGCAAGTGTAAACATTACTTTATGTGCTACACCAAAACACAAACGAATGCTGGGCAAGGTAAAACAGAATTCAGGATGTGCAATGCCATCATACCTAAGCTGAAGTCCTCCATGCAGGAAGCAAGGTTGTCCAACACTTTTCTGTACAAATATATGTCTGTGGTTTTCAGTTCCTCCCTAAGGCAGCATGCAAAGCTTTGTACAGCTAATGTCATGAACTGGTCGGGAAGAGAGTTTAGTGAACTGCAACAGTAAGAAATAGCACTATCAGATAGCTCATACTCAATGAAGTCAATGCCAGCTAAAACTCCAATAACAGATGTTGCTTCCTGCATGAAAATGCAGGAAGCATACCTGTTTTAAAAAAATACATGTATGTTCTAATTTTGGAGCTAGAATGCCTGTCAGGAAGGTATGAAGCTGTACTATGCAATCAAATACAGGATGGAAGTCCTGCATCTCTCTCTCAGTGGGACAAGAAACATTACTGGACATCAAAATGAAGACAGCCAAGCACTGGATCTTAAAGCTGTTAAGGTTCCAATAAATTTCCTGTAGACATAAACCAATAATCTTGCAACAGAATTCTTTCTTTTTAAATGTGTAGAAGAAACCACAGTTTAGTTATAATTCATCTGAACAGCCCTCTCTTGATGTTGTCAGGTTTTTTTGTTTTTTAACAGAAGTATTTTAAATTTCAAGTCTAATATTGGATTTTAAAATTCAAAATGTTAATTACACATTATGGCATCTTTCCAGTAAAGAAACAGACCTAAATGATACTTTGAAGTTATTTGTCCAATTATATATACTGTATTATTATTAATATTTTTAACAAAGCAAGAAAACCAGTGCATATTCACATACTAGTACTACAAAATGTAAGTAAACTACAGCAATTAGTAACATTTGAAAAGTAACTAATTACTAGGTGAGAAGTGAATTTAAAAAAATGTAACAGCTTACTATTCAGTTTTTTACCTTGCTAATACTTTTTTCAAGGGATTCTTCATACCCAAGGAAAAATACATTTCTCCCAAAATATCTAAACAAGTTTTAACCATGGGATCACACAGAGAGCTTTGATCCATCTTCTTCACCAATGGTATTATCTAGAAGCAACAGAACACAGGATTTACACTCTATATACTCTGAACATGCAAATCACATGGGGAGGTGATGATTACATCAAGAACTGAGGAACGTCTCAACAAAAATAAGCACATCCTGGGTGGCTTGCCTGGTAAGACCACTACTGCCCCAGGGTGGCCATGGTGAACAGGTGGGAGGCAAACCCCTGACAACCTCTGAAGACCCCTGGAAATCCACTTAAACAGTATTAATGTGAGCTAGGTGTAGCTGTGATAAATGAATAGTATAAAAAGTCATGAGTTATGCCTGCTCAGTGGAGGAAAAACATCATGGACCACGCTACATGCCAGAACCCAACAGGATTCTCAGACCTCTCCCCTCCTCCAGCTTAAGACATCACAAGCCCAGAGGACTCAGATCCTGGAACATCTTCCCCCACTCCCAGCCAAAGACAGAAAAGCACCCTGGGGTGGTAATCTCTCTCTCTCTCTTTCCCCCTTTTCTCCCTTTCTCTGTTTTGTTTACCCATTATTAAATAGCCTGACTTGGATATTTGGCCTCATTTGTGCCTTAAGTTTACCCATTGGAACGGTTTAAAAGAACTGTGTCTCTTTCCTAACTTCCAGACTGAGATACACTCTCATCATTAACTGAGGCAGAACTCCCTCTCATCCAAGGATACAGTGCAAAACTGTCTTTCTTTTACTGTATCCCATTGAGTTTCAAGTGTTGAATAATGTTCCAAGAACACCTCTAATATCAAAACTAAAGACATACAAAACAGAAAACTTGCTACTGTTTGCCTTCCATCATCTCCAGTATTGTAGCCCTTACTAAGTCACAGAACTACATTTCTGTCTTCATGTGCAGCAGTAATCACTGATTTTTACCTGCTCCCAGGAATGTTCAAAACATTATAAAGTTTATTTTAGAACTGTTTCAAATTAGTTGTTGTCAAGGGTCAGGGCACATGACAGACTGTCAGTAAGCAAAACCCACGCTAACAGTGAAGTCTTACTTGTTTAATACACTGGATCTGCTGGATGCCATCGCTTAGCTCTGTGCAGTGCAGAAGCAGAGATGCCAGGTTTTGCTCTCCATCCTTTGAAAACCCTACATTTGGAAGATGAGACTCTTTTGAGAAAGGAATTACAATAAGTGATAGAAAGAACTCCTAGTTTAAGAAATCACTGCTTAATTCTTAAGGGGTTCTCCTGTTTCATTAAACCTACTGGTGCCACAATCCCTGAAGTTACAACTCCTTAGCACAATTTTTTTTCTAACAAATAAAAATCCACCTGTTTCACAGCAACACAATAGGAAGTTCTGTCTTCAGTATGAAGACCAGTTTCACAAAACCACAGCATGATTGAAGCTGGAAGTGATCTCTGGAGGTCATCTGACCCTGCTCACCTAGAGCAGGCTGCCCAGGACTACAGCCAGACAGCTCTGAATACCTTCAAGAACAGAGACTCCACAACTTCCCTGGGAAACCTGTGGCAGTGCTCAGAACATCTTGTGTTTTAGTTTGTACCCATGTCTCATGTCCCATCACTGTTCCACACAGAAAAAAGTATGCTCCTCCCTTCAGATGTATTTTACACATTGATAAGATCCCCTGCTAAGCCTTCCCTTCGTCACACTGAAAAGACCCATCTCTCTCTGCCTTTCCTCACAGGAGAGATCCTTCATCATCAGTAGCTGTTCACTAGACTCTCTCCAGAATTTTTTTTTTGCTGTTGTTGGATTTTTTAAAATAAACATCACTATAAGTTTATGTCATAAAACAATAATTAAAAAAAACAAAATCAACTACACCACACAATCACAAAATCAAAGTGTTTGGACAGCATCTTCAAATCAAGTTCACTACAGTAAACACAAAGACTAGGAAAATGCACTCAAGATGACCTCCAGAGATTCCCTGCAACTGTTCTGTGATTCTTTAAAACCCAGCATTACCCCACGTACTAAAGCTAGTACTAGGGTAGCACTGCAAGTGGGATTACAAGTAGGAGTTTCTATCACCTTCCAATGAATGATGAAACAAAGAAAAGAGGTCTCCAACCAAAGATACTGTGCTCTAACTCTGTCAAGGTAAGAAGTCATTGTCATTACAAAATCAAAATAAACCACAACAGAGCAAACACACCTAAAACCCACAAAACAAAACCACCAGACATAAAATATAATGGGAGAAAACTGATCAATTCCAGTAGCTACTCAAAAGGCATTAAATTAACAGAAAAAAAATTACACAGTCCAGACAGAAACATTCCTCTCCTATGAGGACAGGCTGAGGGAGTTGGGGCTCTTCAGCCTGGAGAAGAGAAGGCTTCGAGGGGACCTGATAGTAGCCTTCCAGTATCTGAAGGGGGCCTACAGGAAGGCTGGGGAAGGATTATTTACAAGGTCCTGCAATGACAGGACAAGGGGCAATGGGCTTAAACTGGCAGAGGGGAGATTTAGACTGGATGTCAGGAGGAAGTTCTTTGCAGTGAGGGTGGTGAGGCACTGGAACAGGTTGCCCAGGGAGGTTGTGGATGCTCCCTCCCTGGATGTGTTCAAGGCCAGATTGGATGAGGCCTTGAGTAACCTGTACTAGTGGGAGGTGTCCCTGCCTATGGCAGGGGGTTGGAACTAGATGATCCTTGAGGTCCCTTCCAACCTTACCATTCTATGATTCTATGATTCTATGATTCATCTTACTTTGAAGTTTTTCAAGCTGCTGTTGATCAAGAAAAAATGCATCCACCTGAATTTCCTTCTTCTTCTTTAAAACCATTTTAGTTGATTGCAAAACCTGTTGAAAAAAGTAAAACTGCTTTAAAACTTTGCTATGATTTTTTTCCACCACCCTGAAATTATGCTTATTGCATTATGTGTGCAATTTATATTTTTTCAAGATTATGAAATTCAATTATTTCAAGCATTTTGCCCAAAATTCACCCAGACCTCATGCATTCCATAATATGAAAGTCACAGAAAAATGGATTTGCTTGATGACAAACTGTGTCACTGGAGTTTTTACTGCACCTTTTATGTAGTGACAGTTTGAAAATATCACACAGAAACACCACCACAAAACTTCTGTTGCTCTGTTTTACCATTCACAACTCGTTGAAGTTGCATTAATTTAAAGCCAGAACTGTGGAGCAACACAGTTTTGTTTCTTTAAGATGTATCAACCAAGTCTGCATTTGCTATAACAGACGTTGCAAATAGTAATTTTTCTGCCTTAAAGCAATGACAATTTTTAGGCACACTAGTCTCACTGGTCGTTATCACAAAACAGCTGAGGCTGGAAGGAACTCTGGAGGTCCTCTGGTTCAATGCTGTGGTCAAGTTAGGCCACCTGGACACAGGACCAAAGCCAGGTAGCTTTTTTATGTTTCCAAGGATGGAGACTCCACAACCTCTCCGGAAAGCCTGAGCCAGTGCTGGAACGCCCTCACACACCTACTGCTTCTTGACACTCAGAGGAACTCTCTCGTGTTTCAGTCGGTGCCTATAGCCTCCTGTCCTGCCACTAAGCACCACCAGTAGAGTCCTGCTCCATGTTCTTTGCACACTCCCTCCACATATTCATATACACCGATGATAAGACCTCCCAGTCCCAGATGACCAGTAGTTAGAAAGCATAGTTTCTTATATTTTACTCTAAAAACAGGTAGCCTCAACCTTTTTCCCCAGACAGCAGGCACCACAGGACTGCAATCACCAGCGTGCCAGTGCCCGTGCTGGGTAACCAACACGTTAGCCCCGACAACCTTCGAGTGGCCTCAGGAAGAGCCTGGTTTACAGCGTCTCACGGCCCCGCTGCGGTACGACAGCTTCACGTTCTCCCAGACCGTGCCGAGACCGCCGAATAACGCACAGCAGCACCCAGCGCGCCACCAGGCCGGGTCGCGACCGCCGCCGAGTCAGGCGCAGCCCCCGGGACCTCTCCCGCCCCAGTAGCTTGGAGGCAGGCGGCAGCGCGGATCCGGTACTCAGCGGGGCCAGATGGGCGCGGAGGGAGCGCAGCCGGCCGCCAGGCAGAGGGAAAAGGCCGAAAGAGGAACTCACCACTCACGCCCCAGCACGCTCACCTACCGGCGCCGCTTCCCCACCCAGTCTCCACCGCTACGCCCACACCACGTGCTGCCCGCCGCCAACCAGGCTGCTCCGGGGGTGCTCCCCGCCTCTGGTGCAGTCCCCGGCAGCGGACTCCAGCGCCACCTGCCGCAAGACGGACTGATCGACTCGGCGCTGCCAGGAGACCCCGGCACGTTTCTGCCCAGGCTCCCGCGACTCAACGGCGGCCGGCGCCTTTCGCCATCCGACTCCGCCGCGGCAGCAGGTAGCTGGCTTCTTTGCAAAATGCTGGCCTTCGCTACTAGATAAACCAGCGTGAGGGCCGCTGGGCTCTGTTAGGCACAATTAACTTTCCTTACTTTAAAATGTACTCTCGACTTTGGGAAAACTTGATGGCAGCTCTGATGAGTCTGACGATGGCAACAGCTAATGCTTCAGAACGGCTGCACTCCGGCCTCGGTTCCCGAGTCCCCTCGGCAGTTTTAAATGACCGTCTTTTGTCTTGGGTCCTCGCTAAAGACAGCAGCTGGAAGCATCCCTCCAGAGGCGGCTGCGTTTCGGAGCCAGAGAAAGCAAACCTCATGCGAATCATGCTCCTCCCTCTGGGCACGAATTCTTCCTTCTTTCTTTCCCTTTTTTTCCCCTAAGGACCAGAAAGAGCATGAAGAAACACTTTGCAAAAATCCAATAAAACTCACTTGAAAAAGAGTCCTCCATTTCATTTAAACCTCTATTACCTAGGTCGGACCAGCTTCTTCAGGTCCCTTCCAACCTGGGATTCTGTGATTTGCCTGCACTTAACCATCTCTCTTGAATCTGCCCTTATTAATCAGTCCTTAATTTGTCACCATTCCCGCATTTTCTTAAACTGTGAAATGCCAAACAAACCCCTGGAAATATTTTCCTTTTAGTCAAGCAGGTTTATTTTTCAGAAGTGTTCAACAAATTCGTTGTGTGATTTAAGCAATCCTCCCACGTCCCATATGAATAGAATGTAACAAGAGAATTTGCAGCAGGCCGTCAAATAGGACGGTCTTCCCCTGAATCCCTGAATTGTATCTAGCAAAAGGGAAATCTTCCACACTTTGTAAAAATGGTTACAGTAAAAGTGGTTATTGAAAATACCAGCACACCATACCAGCCATGCTTCCACAAAGATTTAAGATCAATATTCAGGTAAAGAAAAAGGGGGAAATATAAAGAAACCCATTCATTGCCACTTAACTTTCACCCAACAGTGATTTTCTTAGGAATTTAAAGCACTGAGATTCCGTATGAATCTGTTCAGCACTTTAAACAAACTTCTAACTCCCCATTTAACACTGACAGTAGCTTCTCACTTCTGACATGGTCATGGCCCAAAGGACTTGAGAAAAGGTTTAACTACATCCAAACATATGGAAAACTGGAGGTTTTCTGTTGTTTTTTTTTTTCCCTCTCTGTTCAGCCATTTCTAGGATATTCACACTATTACTTGGTACCACGTGTGGTAGTGCCCTACATGAAATGATGGGCTTGAAGAGAGACTGCATGCTCCTGTTATTTATAACCTTGCAGTGAAATCACACAAAGCATCCTCATTAAGTGTAAGCAAAGTAACAAGCTAAGCTAAGACTTCCATTCCTTAAGCTCAGTTCAATACCTGCACATTTTACGCTCCTTGTGATCCTCTTCCTACAGGCTGCCCAGTTTTATGTGAACTATTTCCAGAGTTTCAACTCTTGTGTATTCCAGCACATTTTCTGTCAATACTAGGGGTGACTTTGCAGCATCTTTCTGCTTCCTAAAATAGGTTTACTCTCCCCAAGTTTTTTCCAGTTAGAGGAGTTAGGATGTCAGGGAGCCATCAGGTAGCACCTGAAGAAAACACACATTATATAGTGCAATGTAAAGCAAAGCGGCATCTGAAGAAATTAAAGAATAGCATGCAAGATCCTCATACAATTGCTCTGTTCTTCCAAGGGCACCACACTTCCATTCATATCCAAAATAACATTCTTAGAACTACTTCACTTACTACCTTTGGGCAGCTCACCAGGCATAGATTATTAGACTGAACTGCCTTGAAAAGGTTTTGTAATTTCTGTTCCATTGGTAAGCAGCAACAGACCCTTGAATTACTGGTGATGTGGCTTATTCTAGATATCTTGCTGAGACCAAAAAAAAAAAAAAAAAAAGAAGAAAAAAAAAAGCAATCACAGTGCTAGAAATTGCTAAGGAGAGAATAAAAAACAAAGCAGAAAGCATCACTGTATAAATACACCTATGCCTGAACATTGTGTATAATGTTCACCCCTACACAAAAAGAATATAGGAAGGCTGTCAAAAGTGTGAGGTAGGATAAGGATGGCCAAAAGTACAGAGGTTTCTTTATGAAACTATTAAAGAGAGTAGGTTGCTTCAGTCTTGAAATTACTAAAATGGAATATGGAGGTAATTTCTAACAGCATTTTCCACTGTGTCTACAAAAAATAAGAGTCATCAAATAAAACAAGCAGATGATGTGTCCAATGAGTTATCCAAACCATGACGCTCAGCAACCTAGGATTTTGGGTCTTGTTATTTGTTCAAACGTAGCTGGACTAACTCATGGAAGAAAAAAATAAAAATTAAAAATACAAAACTTCTGATCACAAAGTCCCTGAACCACAAAGCAAGTGGAGACTGGAATAGTAATCTTAGGTAATAACACTTCCATGGGCTGAGGACAAAAACCAACCAACTGGATACGAGTCTGTACAGCCCTCTGCTTTGACTGGCTACGGCCATTTTCACTGTGATGTCTCAACATGTTTCTGCTTTTTTTCCTAGCATTGGATTTATGTTCACAGACATTCTGAAAAATCAACATTCATCAGTGAAAATGCCTCTCAAGGGAAACACTCTATCCCACACTGTTGGAAACTTTAACGTTAAAGATGTAAATTCCAGTCTTCTTGAGCTATGCCTATCTCCAGGAAGTAGAATATTTTTTATTTTACGTTTCTTTCAGAGAGAGATGATGAGCTTACAATTAGAAAACTCAGAAACTGATTGAGAGTAGTGTGGAATCTTACCACTCTGTGGCGCCAAACAATTAGAAAGAGGTTGTGTTTTTAAGGGAAGCCAGGGACCTTCTGAGAAGCCTTACTGTTCTTATGTAGAAAAAGCCTTTGTTAGGAACTAAAGAAACTTTTTTTTTTTTTTTTCCATTCAAAGGTACCAAAGCACAAATACTAAAAGCTATTTAAATAAGATGACATTTTTATATCGCTGAAAGACAAGCCACAGCCTTGAAAGAGACACTTTAGACATGTCATAGTAATAACATGAATTGAACAGGAACAATCCTTCTCTCTTCCTTCTCCCCTTAAATAAAAAGCAGGTTTAAGTTGGTTTTGTCAAGATCAAAATACTTTTAAATTGATTTGAACAGCACTTGATCTATTTATTTATATCAGTTTCCTAATTGCAACTAGTATAAACAGTACCATGGGAACTTTTTAGCTGTTTCAAGTGTCAAATATATATGTCATCTTTTCAAAGAATCCATACAGAAATGAACTTACAGAAGACACTATAATCTAAGGTTCTGGAATCAAAAGATACCTAAACTTAAGTGGTTGCAATGTTTATCTCTGGGATCAGAAAAAAGTGTTTGTCACAAGGGAGAGGAAGGTTCCAATCCAGCATGTCAGTATCATGTTCTATGTAGGAAGTCTCATAAACATTCTAGTTTTAAGTTAGATAACCACTTAATCATTCCTAAAACGGAGCTAGTGTCATTTTGTAAATTGGCTCCATGCTCTAGAGTCCATGTTTTGCAATACAGCATTCATAATACTTCAAAACAAATCAGGTTGAAGTTTAATAGCCCAACCAGAAACTCAGAACTTACTTTCCTGCATAAAATTACACAATAAAATACACACAATGTGCAAATCTTTGACCCACATCTAGAGGATATTTCGAGTCCACATTAGAAAGGCAAATAGTTTCATGGTGTTTCAACACCGATTCACTTCTGTACCAAGCCAGCTAATCACTCCAAAGTGCAAAACTCAGGTCTTGCAGTTTGAATCTGCAATGTACTGTTTTCCTTTATTTCCTGCCCATATTTGTAAAATTTCACCTTGGATTTATTACTGCTTGTATGTAACTTTCATCAGCGACAACTGCAAGGGGAAACAACTCTCTTCCTGAGACCAGGCATGCCATAGTTTTCTGTGCCTTTGCCTGCAAGAATTAGGTCTTTCCCCCCTTGCATTACAAAATAAAGTTGTGTTTTGTCCTATGCATCCCAGTTGCACTACTGGTAATTTTATTACCTTCACTGACTCAACAGATTCTAGTCACCCCTACATACTTTAGGGGGCAGTTGAGACAAAATCATGAATATACTTACTCCTTCTTCCAAAATATTTTTTTCATGCCTCCTTATGCATGAGTAGCAAGAGTTGCACCACTGTAGAGTATTTCTAGAGACCAAAGAAAATGTCAATTCACAAAACAGGAAGAAAAACTTGGTGATAGGCTTTCTCTCCTTCTTGCAGTCTAATCATGCCATTTGCATAAGCTTTGCTTTTACTTGGCTCAGTGCACTCTGCATTGAAATATTGTCTGCACTTTTGGGTGTACCTAATGTTCAAGGAAGTGATATGGCCAAAATTTTCGTTAAACACCAATGTAAAATCATTTTGTATGGAGTTGTTAGGAACCAAATGCTTCTTTTATTATTATTTTGGCTAAATCTTGCAATCTAAAGTATTTTTTCCAGTTGTTTTTAATGTAGCTTGACCACCCTAGACAAGAGGTACTGGGTAGAAAACAAATTACCTACTTGCTATGCCAGCAATCATGTTCTTAATTTTTCAGAAATGAATGTTTAGAAAATGCATGATCCTCCTAGGATAGTACCAGCAAATAATGTAACTTCAGTAAAATTGCTTGGATACTTCAAGGTCACTGCAAGTGGAAATTTTGAGGCTGTACTGAACAGGAAAAAATGAAATGGTGTGTATTACCAGATGGGGAATACTTCAGCTTTTATGAGTTTTATTTTTCCAAACAAGAAGAAACAACCGACTCATAGATGAAAACTTAAAGAGAAGATGACTCTGCACACCTACATTAGAAACAACAGGAGAATGGTCAAGTGTGGTTTGTTTATGCTCCAGAAGAATCTGTAAAACATTTTGCCTCCCTAAATCATAATCCAAACAAAATACAACCCCTAAAACTGTCCAAATCAGCGTGTGCATGAGGAAGACCCCTTTACGTAGCAGAAAAGCAACATGTCAATTAATTCTAATACCTCAGGCGATGTTTTTATAAGAGGCTGAGGAGGCTGGTTACCCGAGCCGCACTCGGGGCTCTGCTCCACCCGAGGAGCCGCTGCCAACGTGACTCCGCAGCACCTGCACCTGCTGCTTCCCCCCGCCCAGAACTGAAATGCAAAGTCTGTCATTACCTACGGGACACGGCAGCTCTGCAAGACCCATTCATCCCATAATATCCCCACCATTGCCTCGATGGCTGCACGGCTCCAATCCTCCAATTCATACTGGACAAATGACCTTCCACAAAAGATGAAGCTTCAATTGCTTTAAGCTCCAATGCTGGAGTTAATTTCGGGACAAATGGGTGCTTCTTCCTAAGGCAGCCTCCCTTTCAGAACTTCATGTAAGGTCAGAAACATTCCTAGTTCACATGGGAACCTAAAAAACTAGACTGCAGAAAGAATACAGGCAGGCCGGTCTCTACCGAAGGGAGGCCAAACTTGGTGCACGGCCCATCCCATGGAGCACCCACGTCGATCCTCTCCGCCAAGGAGAGCTAACAGGCTCCCGTCAGACCTCCCCGCACAACCCGTGTGGTGGTTCGCCAGAGTGGCCCGGTTGCTCCAGCCAGCCTCCATCCGCCCTCCGACCAGGGGCAGAGCACGCGGGAAAGACGGCAGCCCGCCACTAGCAGCCGTTTGGGAAAGAAGCGGCTAGGCAGAAGCCCCGGGAGACCACCTCAGTAGCAGGACAACGAGGCCGACCGAACCTTGACGGAGACGCCCAGCCGCGTCCCGAGAAGGGGCCCCCGGCGTCTAGCGGCTCCCGCCGCCGCCGACCCGCGCAGGCCCCGCCCGGGCGCTGCACCGGGGGCGGCTCCCCACTCCTCAGTGGCCGTCGCGGCCGTCGCTCAGGCGCCCGCGCCGCTCGCCGCGGGCATGGTGGGGCGGGCGCCGAGGGGCGCGGGCCGCTGCGGCCGCGTAGTGCCCACAGCCCGGACGGCGCCCGGCGCGGCAACGGTGCGAGCCACAGCGAGCCAGGTTTGACTTCCCTTTCATTTGCTCTCTTTGCTCCCTTTGCGCGCAGCACGGCTCTTCCTCTGCGGCACGGCCCCGGGGGCTCCGCCGTGCATTGTCGCTCCCCGGCGGCGAGGCGCGGCGGAGCAGCCGTCAAGGTGTCCCGGGGTAGCTTCGTCGGGCGTCGGATGGCGTCACGCGGCCCCGTCATGGTTTAGCATAACGTGATGCTAGGTCACCGTGGCGTCGTTGACTGCAGTACCCCGGGGGTGCGTCAGGCGGTGTCCCCACGACGGGAGACTGACGAGTCTGAGGTCACCTTAGGCCCACTAAGGTTTGGTTGGGCTCCTTGTCTGGTTGGCAGTGCCTTTGCCGTACCCTAGCTACTCCGCAAAAGGAAGGGCAAGAACACAACTTCCAAACAAACATGGTAAATAAAGATATTTTTAAAATATCTGCACCGAAAGCTTTCAGAATTTAACATAAACATTTGTACCTACTGTGATGTCACACTGTGACATCCGGGAAAGGGCATAAAATGATCTGAAGTGCTTTAATGTTGTCGGCTGTACACATGTGACTGTGTTCTGCGGGTGACCCAAGAGTTGTGCCGTTTTCCTGGGAAGCCAAGGAGGCAGTGGCTCGGGAGAGCTGGGAGAGGGCAACCTGGCCATGAAACCAGGAGGGGTACTGGGATCCTCTGCTCGGTGCTGCAGTGGAGGAGTCCTGGTTGATGTATTGCTTCACAGGAACATGATCCTCAATATCTAGGAAGCAGCAGAAAAAACATTTGTAAATAAAATTTGAAGGAACTTTCTAAACGGCTTAGGCTACATTTGGTCTGAGCACAGAATATTGCAAAATGAGTCAAACGGAAAATAAAGCTACTAGTGTTTCAACATGAGTAACGGCTAGCAGCAAACCTGAGTATGACTTACTCTGTTCCCAAACAGGTCCACTTTGTGTCTCATCATTTCCCTTTGCTAGTCCAACCTTTCTGACTCCAAAAATATTTGAAGGTTCTAAGTTTGGGCAAAACGAGTGGAAGAAAATGGCCTGAAATTTGAGAGTTATAGTCTAAATACATTTGAGTTGGTTGACATTTAAGGATGGTGTACTGCACAAACCCACTCCCGTTGCAACAGAAGTGCTTGTCAAGCTTTCTCCAACAGAAAGGACATAACATGTGGACAGAATATGAAGTGTTTAGTTAAACACAGGAATTTGTTAAAAACAGAGGAAGACAGGGACAGTGTGATAAGGAATATGTAAATTTTTTAATGTACTTCAAAAAGCGGGAACATTCTTTCCTCCTTCCCTTTGAAATGTATTTTATTAATTTCCAAACAGACAGCAAATAAGAGAAAATTGTATCGGTCCCTTTGGGGAGAATGTGACATTCTGACTTCTTGAAGCCTGTGAAGAGGTTTATAAACTTAAAAAGTGAAAAAGACTAATTTAATCTTTCCAGACTTGTCAAACTTGTCTCAATTAATTTTTGATGACATAATTAGAACTTAGGCTTTAATGTCTGCTTTTTTAGTTTACTTTTCAGAAGATTTTATTTTTAAAGACTCGGGGAAGACATAATAGGGCTTTGCAGTGGGAACTGGAGCAGGAAGAAGGGGAGGACTGTGGAGGTTCAGCTGCTGATTCAGAGTACTCTGTTAAGCCAAGAGAGATGAACTCATTTTTTTCCTCTCTTGGGAAATCAAACAAGAAACAGGAAGTCATTGATTCAAAGTAAGATCATTCACTCTGCAATTGTAAACAGTGTATTATGTGCCTGTAAATATTTCCAGAATGCATTGCCTTGTTGGAAAATACGAAGAAATTATTGCAATCTCCTAACAAACAACCCACAATAAAAAGAGTTCTTTTCAAACTTTTTTATCTGTAATATTTGTACAGTGGAACATTAATTAGCTTGGACATTGAGAAACTGCTTGGCTGGACACATTGTTCACTGCCAGAAGTCCATCTACTCGAATGTTTTGTCTGTTGAAAGACAAAAAATTTTAACTCCACCCTGTAATATTGTACTCTATCAAAAAGCAACAGTTCTTTTGCCACTCTATCCATTTCTGTTTTCACTGCCACAAACACTGAAATATCCTACTGTTAACCAGATATTGGCTTAGTTCACCTCTGTCATATGTAGCTATTACTAGTCAAAAAGGAAAAAAACATTATAACGTCCTGGGTAGATAGTCTAATAGGAAATCACCATTTCTTCTTACTTGGGAGAGCAGAATCCAGACTGTCTGTCCAATCTGCAGCTGAAATTTGTGCTTCCTTTGTAAATTAGAAACTATTGCTTGGTTGTGCCAGCTTCCAGCTTTGAACACAGAGACTCTGCACAAGGAGAAAGGAGTGAGGACAGGTCAACAGTGAGCAACCTGGTCCCCTGACAGTCTGGGGAGCTTTCTGCCAAACTTCAAAGAAGTAGGGGAAAAGGGCAGAAGATACTGGTCACCCAGAAGGCTTGCAGTTGAAATGATTGAATGCTTAAAGTTTAGAATGTGGGTGTTGTAGGATTGGCTCAAGAAATTATTTTAATAATGTGCTTAAATGTGGGCAATTCCATGTAGATTCCTGAGTGGAGTAGTTGTAACCATGCATGCTAGATCATAGCCTGCATGAACAAAAGGAAAAGGGAGTCAAGAATGGAAAAGTAACCTTCGGACAAGTGATTGTGATGATCTTCTTCATTCTTCTAGTTTAAGATAGGAAATTAATGGAAAAAATAATTTGTGTATGTAAAATGAAAGAAAGATTTGAGACAGAGTTTTCCACCTGCTTAGATATGAAGAACATGAGAGTAATTTGAGACACTGGAAATTTAGAAGAGAACTAGAAAATAATGCACTGACAAAAGTTAAACGTCTCATGGCTTTGATCTCTCTTGTGGTCTTTTGCCTTTTCTGTTTTTCTCCCTGCTGTTAGGAACAGTGGAAAAGATAAATCCATAGCTGCTTCTGCTCTAGTCGATCAGAGCTTGGCGAAGGAAGGGAACTAAGGCTGCCTTCTCTGACAGTGGAAAGAAGGGGAATGTTTCAACTTAAGCTTCTGAAGGACTGGAGTAGTCATGGAGAGGGGAGGGTCTCAAAGATACCATTTCTTAATCTGTGCTAAGTGGATCAGGAGTTGCAGTGTAGAGCTCTATATTATGCACTATTTTCCTGTGCCAGCCTCTTTCCTCACACAGAAAGCAGTTGCTGCTTGCCTTTCCTTCTCCACGTCTCATTGTCTGTTACAAGGTGGCGAATATACAGCATAATCTCATGACTGGTAATTCTTGGTTTGTTGACATCTTCCAGCTGTCTTCCACTGAATGGTGTTTTTGTGGCTGCTTGCTTTTTGGGAGATAAACTGAATAGTTAGGGGGAATTAAAACTTTGTTTTCAAAGTCAAATCTATGTGTTCAGAGCCATGCAAAGGCCAGGACCTTTGCTCACAGGGGAACTTCTTGGACTGAATGGTTACATTCAGTGATCCATTTACTCTATTATTAAAGCCATCTACAAATAGTTGGAACACAACAGAGACCAATCCTGCTTACACAGAGATGGTTTTCTTGGCTTCTCAGACTCAAACTGTGATGAGCCAACTCTCATCCTGAATAATTTTTCCAACAGTACTTGTCCAAAAGGCACTGAGATTCATTTCCAGAAGACACAAACAGTTAAATGTAAGTAAAAGCACAAGTTACAACCTGACACATGCACAAACCAGGACGTTCTAAGATCTGCAACATATAATATTAAGGGATTGTTTTTCACATAGGAGATCCGTTAGGGGACAATTCATTCGTCTGCCTTTACATTTAGAACTGTAAACTGCCCCTTGCATCTGTGGTGATTTTGCACCACACAGAATTTGGAATTTACCCCCAAAGGAGTAAATAACCACATTTCCACAGAATTTGGAAGTTAAATGAAAATAATGTTTAACGAAATAAAAGTTTTACAAAGCCCAGGGGCTGTTATGCAGCTAGTAAATATTATGTTGCTCCATCCTCGCCACTCTTCTTACTATAACACAAACAAGTTGAGGAGAAAGCAAGCGAAGTGCAGAAGGAGAAAAGGGGGGAAAGAAGAAATAATCAAGCTGTACTTCAGATTATATAAAAATGTGCAGGATGAGTGGGATGGGATAAAGATATTTCATAATGTCCTGTTCAGCCCCCTTGGAACATCCAGCCCCCTGGACTCTCAAATTCTCTGGAAAACTATTTACAATAATACATGACTCCTAAACCTGTAACACTCCACGCCTTTTATCCCATTCCATTTCCCCCATCAACCCATTTATCTAATTAAAACAGTTCCTGTATGATGAGTAGTAAAGTCCAGGTTGCTGCTTCTTCTCCTTCCAGCTGTTTCTCATGTGTAGGTGGATGCAAAGTTCAGGAAACAGGAAACAGTCTCTCAGTAGATGAGATGAAGCAGGACTCCCAAGTTGATACAGGGTTCATGTTCATGTACTGTAGGTTCCTCTTGCATTCTTCTGGACACCACATTAGACCTGAAAAGAAACTTAGGAAGCTTCTTAACAATCTATATTATACATTCTGAACTTAAACTCTCTCAGATAAAGTTAAACTCCTTTGTGGAACAGACTGAATTTCACCATTTTTCCTGCATTACCCAATATGTATATCCTTGACCTTGAACAGAAACCACCCTTCGGATGGGTTTACCTGCACTGGAAGGAGAAGAAACCCAAACAGGTTTCCCCAATAGATTCCTTTCATGAACAACAGGAACTCTTATCACCTTCTACTATTTGCAATAGACATGATTGAGCTGGACCTGCTCGATTTACAAAACCTCTACTATTTACCAGTAAAGTGGCTCTCTAATTTCCAACACCTCCCCCCCTCCCATTGCCTTCAAGGTGGTCTTCAGCAAGTCATTGTAGCATTCATTCTTTCCTGAAGATGGTGCATAGTAGGAGATATGGTATATCCACTTGATTCTGTGTTCTTTGGTCCAGTTACATATGAGTTCTGTTGTCTCGATTCTCTCTGGAGTGCTGTGTCTTCATATGGTTTGTCTTTCCAGTCCCAGAATGCTGTTATGTACAGTAGCATGAGGTACTGGATAGGTTTCCAGCCATCCAGTGCTTGCTTCTGCCGTAGCCAGCACATATTGTTTACCAGTACAAGACTGAAGAAGAGCGACTTAATCGATCTGCCATGCTTTACTATACTTATATTTTGACCATTGTTCATCATACCACAAAGATTTAATTTGCTTAGACTGTTTTACAGCAGCACAAATGTCACAGTGGTCTATAGCATCTATGGATATATTGATTGAACTATCACGTGCCCATTGGTAGGTTACATCTCTTCCTTGATGGCCTGGTGAATTGTGAGCCCATCGAGGTAAAAACAGTTGGCCTCAGTGTTTCTAGTCTAAGTCAGGATCACACTTTGCATCTACTTGGAAAAGTTTGGCATCGAAATCTCCCTGATGGTTGTGTGGGAGTTCCTCAGTAGGTTTAGGCATGTGTGTGTCTATGTGTCACACTTTCATTGGAATTTTATCTAGATGAGTGGCAATATCTTGCCACATGTCAGCAGCCCAAATAGGCTTTCCTTTTCTCTGCCATCCATTCTTTTTCCAGTCTTTCAGCCATCCCCATAAGGCATTCACTACAATCCATGAATCGGCATAGAGGTAACGTATTGCCCATTTCTTTCATTTAGCCATGTCCAAGGATAGCTGGCTAGCTTTTACCTCAGCAAATTGGCTCAATTCACCTTCTTCATCTCTTACTTCTACAACTCTTCGTATAGGACTCCAAACAGGAGCTTTCCATCTACACTTATTTCCTACAAAATAACAGGATCCATCTTTGAAAAAGCACAGTTCTTTTCATCATCAGAAAGATCATTACATGGAGGAGCTTCCTCAGCATGAGTTACACACCCCTCTGGAGGTTTTCCGAAGTCTATGCCTCCTGGCCAGTTTGTGATCACTTCTACTATGCCAGGTCACTCAAGACTTCCCACTCGAGCTTGCTGCATTATCAAAGTCATCCACTTAGACCAGGTAGCATCTGTTGCATAATGTGGAGATCCACCTTTCCTTTTAAACATTCAGCTCAGAAGGGGTTATCTGGGAGCTAGAAGGAGCTGTGACACAGTTCTGATTACTTCAGAAGCAGCCTGCACTCCTTCAAAGGCTGCTAATATTTCTTTCTCTGCTGGTGTATAATTTGCTTCTGAGCCTTTTTGTCCCTGACTCCAGAAACCAAGTGGGCAACCATGTGTCTCACCTGGAGCTTTCTGCCATAAGCTCCAAGTTGGACTACTCTCACTTGCAGCTGTATACAGTATGTTCTTAATGTCTGGACCAGTTCAGACAGGTCCCAAACCCATGGCATGGATTACTTCCTGCTTTTTCTGGTCAAAGGCTGCTTGTTGTTCAGGACTTCACTCAAAACAGTTTCTCTTTCAGATTACATCAATAAAGGCTTCACAATCTGTATCCAGTGATATGCAGTCTCCAAAATCCAACTGCCCCCAAGAAAGATAGTGTTTCCTTCTTATTCATGGGTTGCACCATGGTAGAGATTTTATTACATTCAGTGGTATGTAACTTTGGGCATCCTGCCACCATACCCCCAGAAACTGGATTTCTCTGGCCCTTTTATCTTGTTTTGGTTCTAGCAAAACCAGCTTTCAACAGAATGTCAATTGTCTTGTTACCTTTCTCAAGCATTTCTTCTTCTGTGTCTCCCCAAACACTCATGTCATCAATATTCCGCAAATGCTCTGGAGTTCCAGCCTTTTCCAGTGCAGCCTGCATCACTGCATGACAAGTTGTTGAACTGTGTTTCCATCCCTGGGGCAAACAATTCCAGATCCACTGGATACCCCCCCAGGTGAAAGCAAACTGAGACTTGCTTTCCTCTGCTCTGAGAATAGAGAGGAAAGCATTAGCAATGTCTATGGAAGCATACCACTTGGTCTCTTTGGATTCCAGCTCCTACTGGAGTCTGGTACAGCTGCACTCATGGGTGCATTCACTTCATTTAGGCCACAAAAACTGACTGTAAGCCACCACTCTACGTTTGGCTTTTGCAAAGGCCATATCAGACTGTTGAAAGGTGAATAAGTCTTCTTGACAACATTTTGGCTTTCTAACTGATGGATCAGCTTATGTATGGGCATCTTAGAGTCATGGTTGGTTCTATATTGCCTATGATGTACAGTACAAGAAGCAATTGATAGTTTCATATCCTGTATCTCATACTGTCCCACAACTGCAGGATCATCTGAGAGCTCAGGCTTAATAGACAGCTGTTCTTTGCCTTCAGTTTCTACAGCTGCTATTCTAAAAGCCCACTTGTAACCTGTTGGGTCTTCTCACAGAAAGTCGGTTCCCAGGATGTAAGGTGCATCTGGGCCAGTTACAGTAGTATGTTTCTCCCAAGCACTCCCAGTCAGGCTTACTTCAACCTGCAACATAGTTAACTTCTGAGACTCACTAGTAACTCCTAAAATAGTTTTGGAATCTGCCCCCTCTATGATTGTAAGGTGTCAGGGTACACTGAGCACCTGTGTCTACCAAGGCTTTGTATTTCTAAAGTGCCATACTACCTAATAAACACATTCCAATAGACTGTTGTTTTCATGGTCCCTCTCCCCCACCTGGCTGGAGGTAGGGCACCTCTGATTCTGAACATGGCATCCACAGTTAACACAGGGACTTGTGTTGCTGTCAGAACCATCTCTGGGGTGATCGGAGTCATCTTGGGAAACCAAGGCAGCTACCCTCTCGGTAGCATTACATCTGGTGTTGCCACCTTGCCAAAAGAGCAGGCTGACCATGCCATCTGCTCATGTTCTCACCATGGTCATGCAGGGTTCTCCAAAGTGACCCATGTGATTGTTTCTGCCTAGCTTGAACTGGTCTCCTAGGAGAACTTCTGTTTCTGATGGCTGAGACATGGATGCATTCGGAAGGGGAAGGGGAGGTATCAGTCTCCTTCACCAACTTGGATGTGGAGGCCTTAAACTCCTTAAGCTCTCCCATGCCATCTTTCATTTCACCAGCCAGAGTATTTATGGTTGAGATCAATACATTGTGTGTGAGACTGTCTTCTAGTTACCTCATTTGATCAGCAAAATTGCTTCTCCTGCCTATGCTCATACATTGCCAAGTTAAAATTGTGGAAAAAGACAATGAGAGAATTCCTCCTACTGTTGGCAGTTTTACTCTCTTTAAGAGAGCATTACTCACAGGTATTTCATCAGTGTCCTATGTCAGATAGTTTCCATAGATTCTGTCTCTCATGGCCATCTCTCACAAACACTGGATACCCTGTTCAATTGTAGTCTGCACTAAATCATCTCTGTTGGGGTCCCGTAGTGCCACAGCCAATGGCAGGCGTGACCAGAGGGAAGCATTACCACCAGGAGTTCCCATATGCTTATCTCTGGATGAAGATCCCAGTTACCTGACTGGTCTGAGCTTTATTTCTGCGGTTTCTGCACCTCCATCCCAACATCTCTCTAACCAACTTGTTACCAGTTCACATTCTTCACACAAATAATCCTGCCTTATATGCCTCAACACCTTTCTAGGCATAGCCATTGTCGCTGCTACTCTGTCTGCATCACCGTCACCATCTGTTTCCACTTGCTGAGAGGCATCTCTCTTAGCAGAAGCACCTCCCTTGGTAGAAGCCTTTTGCCTTTAGCACAGGAGTGCTAGTGCCCCTACCAGCAGACATGCCCTCTCTTGGGTCATCCCCATTATCATCTGTGCTGTCCCTAACGTTGACTGCTAGTATTGTTCTGATCTTAACTGGAGCAAGGGAGACTGTAACTGGAGGAACTTTTTCATCTGGATCGTCTAAAACTGGCCAATCTGTCTTTTCTTTTGCTTTATGTAGAACTGTGGTTGGAGCGGCAAAAGCAGGCAGGACTGCTCCCGGTCATGGTCCAGCTGGAGAGGGTGGGAATTGGGAAGCCACTGCCAGTCCAGAAGGCACAGGCAGAATTGCCCTTGGCACAGGCCCTGAGCCAGAGGGATGTGCCAGAGGCTGTTGCACAGCTAGCATATTATTCTCTCTCTCTCTGTCTCCACCACTCTTCTTACCATAACCCAAAGGAGATGAGGAGAAAGCAAGCAAAGTGCAGGAGTCAAGGGGGAAAAGAAGAAAGAACATCTGTGCTTCAAATTATATAGAAATGTGCAGATGAGGTGGGGTAAAGGTATTTCATAATGTCCTGTTCAACCCCTTTGGGACATCAAGCTCCCTGGACTCTAGAATTCTCTGGAAAACTTTATTTACAATAACACATTATTCCTAAACCTGTAACAGCATCTCATTAAGGATATTAAATTTTAAGGACAACTAAACATAAGAAATTTAAAACACTTTTTAAATAGTATTCTACTAAACATAAAATTTGCATAAAACCAAATGTGCTACTAGCTTACAGGTAATTACACCTACATAAGGCATCTTCTTAGCAAAAGCTCAGTTCTCTACCAGCCCTTTCTGTGTAAGAGAGAGTGTGTGTATGCAGTAACTGATTAAAATGCATGTCTTTGCTTTTCCAGGAAGAATACTGCAGCCCCCAAAATAACTGAAGAAATTCAATCATGATAAACAGAGATTTCAGATGTCTGACAGTTATGATAAAGGCCTTTATAAACTACTGTAGTTTTACAAAGTTGTATGAAAATTGTACATGTGAAAATCTGGAGCGTTCTTGAGATTTATATAAAATAAATTAGTATGTATATAAAAAAAGTCAGACATTAAATACAGACTCCATTTGACATGGGGATTTTTTTCCCTTTCTTTTTCCAGCATAACTATGGCTGAACATCTAGAGCCAGATGGTGCTGTAAACTGGAAGGAAAGATGTTTAACTCTGGAGTCGCAGCTGATGAAGTTTCGTCTCCAGGCAAGCAAGATCAGAGAACTGTTAGCAGAAAAGGTAGGTCTCAGGGTATGAATTGTAAAGGTGTGTAAATTATTTTATTTCATGGTGAAGGCTCATCACATGTCATGGTTTGAGATTACAAGTATTGGGTTGGGTTTTTTTAAGGAGGAAAACAAAGCAAAATAGATGTAAACCAAGTGTGTTTTAATGCTGTCAAAGAATTTCACACATTAGGTTTGCCACCAAGAAATGTCCATTTTCAAATAAGAACACACTGACATCTCTCCTGCAGAGAAAAAATATGTATCCAGTAATCCCATTTACAGCGTTGAAGTTTGTATTTAACACATTTTCCTAAGTACTTTAAATCTGATTTAAGACTGTGAAGTCCAGAAGTATTATTTCCCCCAGTATTTCTTTCTGAATTGTATCATTTACCAGATTTGGTTTTTTTTAATAAGACATTTTTTAATAGACTTCCAGTATCTGAAGGGGGCCTACAGGAAGGCTGGGGAAGGATTATTTACAAGGTCCTGCAATGGCAGGACAAGGGGCAATGGGTTTAAACTGGCAGAGGGGAGATTTAGACTAGATGTTAGGAGGAAGTTCTTTACAGTGAGGGTGGTGAGGCACTGGAACGGGTTGCCCAGGGAGGTCGTGGATGCTCCCTCCCTGGAGGTGTTCAAAGCCAGGTTGGATGAAACCTTGAGTGAGCTGTACTAGTGGGAGGTGTCCCTGTCTATGGCAGGGGGTTGGAACTAGATGATCCTTGAGGTCCCTTCCAACCTTACCATTCTATGATTCTATGATTCTGTCTCCAACTATGGCTTGTCATCTGAGTTGTGTGAGCCAGGAAGTCGAAGGGTACTACATTATTTGATTTGAACAATATAGTTTATACTTTATTTTGCAACAGATGAAAATTTCACTCGGCATGTTCAAGTATGTGTATCCCAAGAGTCAACCATAATTAAGCCCATATTTAAAAGGAAAAGAACAAGGCAATTAAAAGACACAACATTTTAGAGAACCACTGAAACTCTGTCATCATTCTGGTTAAAAAGTTACTTTGTCATAATTACTGCACTCTTCTAATTGTAAAGTTTCCATCAATTGTTCCCCCAAAGAAAGAAAAGTAAAATTCAGATAATTTTACAGTATATTAGAATGATGCTACTTTAATGCTTGCCTTTTGTGAATTTATTCTTTCTCTCTTTGAAGCCTTCTAATTCCCATTTTACTATATGTTAGTAGGGATAAGAACTAGATTATTAAAGCAGAAAGAAACATGATTTTTGTATTTATGAAGACCCATGGATGATGTACCAAGTTATATGCTCTAATCTTTTCCTTATAATGCTTCATATTTTGGATGTTTTGACAGCTAAATTAACCATCAAGTGTGTTTTCATAGAGATATCTGTGTTAATTCCAGGGTCTTATTGCAAGTGCTTTAGATTTCTATGTAATGTGTTTTAGTACACACTTCTAGTATAAAGTTAGATAAACATAGAATCATAGAATCTTAGAATGGTAAGGTTGGAAGGGACCTCAAGGATCATCTAATTCCAACCCCCTTCCATAGGCAGGGACACCTCCCACTAGTACAGCTCACTCAAGGCCTCCTCCAACCTGGCCTTGAACACCTCCAGGGAGGGAGCAGCCACAGCCTCCCTGGGCAACCTGTACCAGTGTCTCACCACCCTCACTGGAAAGAACTTCCTCCTAACATCCAGTTTCAATCTCCCCTCTGCCAGTTTAAACCCATTGCCCCTTGTCCTGTCATTACAAGACCTTGTCAATAGTCTCTCCCCAGCCTTCCTGTAGGCCCCCTTCAGATACTGGAAGGCTGCTCTAAGGTCTTCTGGAAGCCTTTTCTTCTCCAGGCTGAAGAGCCCCAAATCTCATAGCCTGTCCTTACAGCAGAGCTGCTCCACCCCTCTGATCATCCAGACTGTTCTAGTTCAAAACAACTGATATCAGAGTATTGTGACATGAAAGACACAAAACCCTCATGGGTATTCTATTTCTATATTCTATATTTCTAAATTGTTTTAGAAAGCGGACTGAGAGTGAGACTGTCCCAAAACAGGTGTTTTCTACAGGAAGGCAGGAGAAATTAATTGGTAATTCTCTACCCTTCAAGCTCTGCCTGTATCCAAGACAGTGAATAAGTGTTAAGGAGGGGTTTGAATCAGGATTATAAATGAATTGTAATGAGGATGATATAAAAATAGTAAATATTTTTATTAAATAAAATTTCCGCAACTTATTTACAGTTCACACACAGATTCTACTATGTGGTCAGTAAAACTCTTTGCAGAATGTATATATATTTAATCAAGTTAATTTAAATGATTTTAAGAGACGTTTTGAAAATGTAAACAGCCAGAGAGTCCTGCAGCACAAACTGCCGCCTGAAGATTGAACATAAACGTTCATGAACCTCAGAAAAGAGAGTTAATTTACTCACTGGTTGGAGCCTCAGCATTTATAATCTCAAAGTATGGGTAGAAACTTAAATGAAGAACAATGCAGTCCCTGCTGCGTGGTGGCCTTCCACGTGGCGGTGATGCGATGTGGTTTCACTGCTTGTGTAGTTCCAATGGAACACGTTGTCTGAGGAGATCCACGGGCGCGAGGCAAACCTTCGGTGGCTCTCAGGAGGTCATCGCAGCGGTCAGCCCCTGAGTGAAGCAGGATCCTGATTTCCGGGCTGGAGCAGTCTGATCGGCTGCGGTGTTCGGCAAAGGGCAGGGCTCTCGGGCTACAGCGGCAGGCCGGCAAGTCCTGGTGCCGTAAAGTAGCCGCTAGGCTGTCTCTTAGCCTTGGACAGCATCAAATGGACTGGGGCTGGGCTGAGCTCAGGGGGGCAGCTGTACCCCAGCACGGGGCAAGCCCTTAGCCCGGTGCGACAGACAGGCAGGGCCAGGTCTGCCGCTTGTGGGGAAAAGACAAGTCCCCTGCTATGCAAAGCAATGCAAACAGGTAGCAGACTAAATAATAACAGTAGCAGTGAACAAGTGAGTTGGTTGGGGTTTTTAAGAGTTTTGACCGAGTGTTTTTGACCAATAGCAACAGACAAAAAACGTTCCTGGAACCTATCCCAAGTTACCTCACCAAAAAAGGGAGATGCAAAAGCCCAGCACCATGACTTTTGTTTACCAGAGACAAAGCAGGGTGTATGGTAACTCCAAATATGGTGTCTCTGTGGTAGACTGGGGGGGGGCAAGATGGTTATTCAGGTATAATCTAGGCCTTCCACCACAATAAGGAAAAGTTTACATCCTATTGCACTATGAATATGACTTGTCAGTAATTTCCATTGGGTTTTTGCCCTTAGGTTTACTCTATAAGTTAGTCTAAACAGAGATCTTCATCAGGGCTTGCTCAAATCTAGCCTTTTCCAGTATTTGTATCTGTGACCTTGTACCTCTGTAAAAACACTTGGGCAGAAGATTTATTTAGATACTTTTCTTGTACACTAGAAATCAAATACCTTTGCAACATTGTCTTGTTTAATAGTACTCAGGTTGCCCAGGAAGGTCGTGGATGCTCCCTCCCTAGAGGTGTTCAAGGCCAGATTGGATGAGGCCTTGAGTGAGCTGTACTAGTGGGAGGTGTCCCTGCCTATGGCAGGGGGTTGGAACTAGATGATCCTAAGGTTGAGGTCCCTTCCAACCTTACCATTCTATGATTCTATGATACCCCTGCAAAAAAATGAATGATCGACATGGGAATTCAGTATGTTTTTCTGATACATGTATTCTAATTTAGAAAAAGAACCTATCTGCTGGGTTTTGTAAGTGTGGCACATACTCATCCTTGAACCTCAGCATGTTTGAGAAATCTACATTGTAAACGTGTTTCAGCAGTATGACTACCAGAACTTATTTTTCAGTGAACCTGGGGAGAAGAGGAGAGAGAAGCAAAGGAATACACAATGATTTCAGAAAATTAACCCATTTACTGTTATTTATTTGTTTAGGTTTTTTAAGTTCTTTTCATTTTGCCAAGGAAGGAGTCTTTATTTATATATCTGACATCTTTATTTATACATCTAATGTGGAAAGAAAGAGACCTTGTTGGAGTTTCAAGCAGAAGCTGCTGCTCTAAGTGGGAGAGGTCTTTACAGGAATTTAAGGAATGATGTAGAAACTATCCCTTGTATGCCAAATTTAGAATGGCTGTGGAACTGAGTTTTAAGTAGAAGTCTTTATTTTATTGCAGCTTGAGTCTTATGTGTACGAAGAGTTTACTAAAAATACCTTTGGTGAATAGAAGATTACAGTATTCTACTGCAACTTCAGCTCCTAGACAGCATTTAATGTTATAACGAAAGTTGATTATGCTCATTCTTTTCATAGTAAGTACACTTTCACCTAAAATATGTGTGCAACATCAGGTATAAAGTTAATGTTTTCTCCTACCACAAAAAAAATCATTTTAGTGGAAGAACTACATAGCCATGTTAAATATCCGCTGAGGCAGCCTCCACTGAATTTCTTTTTCGTCAGACCCTGTAAGGACTGAATATGGCACTGCCCCAAATGCTGCAGCTCTGTAAGACTGCCCTGTAATACTTGGCATTCACAGAAGCATCTCCAGGTTTGTTTCCTGCAGTGGTAAAGGTCATTATTTTATGTTTTGAGTGATTTTCACCAAATATAAATTATTAAGAGAGAGATTTATTATTACATATATTGGGGTTTTGTGCTTTTAACCTCCCATTTTTGTATTCTCTGTATATGTGCTCAGCTGGCAACCAAATATGTGCATGACAAATGCAGTTAATATTTGTTCTTTATGTACAGATTATGAGAACTGAATTTTATCTGATTTTTAAGCCCAATACTATTTCCTATATATGCAAAGCACAAGAAGTTTTTACCTTGTCTTACAAACCAACAGCTAAATCCATGTCCAACTGTATTTTTGTTCATTTTGCAGTGATATTGGTATGCCATTTGACGTTACAAAATAAAGCAAATGCAGTGTGTTTTATCTGTGGCATGCCAATTTCAAGATTAAAATTCATGTTTTCAGAGGAAAAGTCCATAACACATTTGACTTGTGCAGTGACTGTCAATGTGAATTTTGCAAAAAACCACAATGAGTACTTCCTGTTTGCATCCAGAGGATTACGAAGAGTAGAAATGAGCTCCTAAAAATGAGCAAAATACACACATTATTCAAATGAAGCTTGGTTTTCAGTGTTTCAATTGCTCTTAAAAAACGTATTGGAAAATAATTCAGGTGCAATTAAGAAGATAAAACAGGAGACAGTAAGGAGAATTGAAGAGAATGAATGTTTAAAGTTTATATGGTTAGAGTCAGGTTCATTTACACCTTTTTAATAGCTATACCTTTTCTTCTGAAACTTAGTTTTTATCCCTTGTCTCTTTTTGCCATGCATTTTTGTAACAGTAGGGTTTGTTTTGTTTCGTTGGTTCTGTATCTCTTGAGTATGCATTCTTTCTAAGACTAAGGTAAGGGGAGGAGGGAGTAAGAGGACTCAGGAAACAATAAATTAGCTTTTCCTGCAGAGATGAGGCTGGGTCATGAAGAGCACTGCCCTTGCTGTGAGGCCAGAGGATTAATAGCTTCCTCATGGTATAGAGACAAAAGTATCAGTTCCATTGCAGCTCTCCTGAGATGGGGAAGTTGATGTAAGTTGTAAAAGCTGTGATAGTGGGCAGCTACCAGTGCACAACATTATCCAATGTAGTACTTGTTTAGCATTTCAGTTGCAAGAGCTACAAGATGGTTTTTTTTCTCCATTTTTCATGGAAGAAACTCTTTGCTCTTAGAAATTGCATATTTAATTTCTCATTTCCTCACAGTACTTTGCCATGTAATACCTGTTACATGTAAATACCTGTTTTCATGGCTTCAAACTGCATTATGCTGTCTCATTTGTATTTCTGGAATCTCTTGCTCTTTTACCATCCATGTTTTCTAGGTGTCCTAGACACTTTGATTTCATTAATCAATTCAGTTTCAGTCAAGATTTTGATTTTTTGAACTTCGGCAGTGTGTGGTGCTTTTGATTTTTAAACTATCACCTGTCATGTAGTGGCACAGAACATCTGAAGAGGACCTACAACAAGGCTGGGAAAGAACTGATTGGAAGGGCTTGTAGTAGGACAGGGGGCAATGGTTTTGAACTGAAGCAGGGTAGATTATGGTTGGACATAAGGAGGAAGTTCTCTACAATGAGAGTGATAGAATACTGGAACCTGTTACCCAGAGATGCAGCTCAGACCTGTCCCTGCAGACATTCAAAATCAGACTTAATGTGGTGTGATGGTTTGGGAGTTCCCCGCCCTCCACACTTTGTAAAATGACCCAGACTAGAACTCAGCCGGCTGGAAGTTAAGGACTGAAGCTCTATTTACAGCTCAGCACAATGTACAAGCAGAGATATACACTAGAGACAGGAATAGTTACAGACATAGACAAGTTAAAGGGAATACAGAAACACAACTCCCCTCCCAGAAATCAGAGACCCCAGGAGGGGCTCCCAACCACCCTTCTACCTTCTCCCCACCCCTATACCTTACCGCAAGGTTTGCCTACATGCAAGGTGAGCTTGGAGGATCGGCCAGGGGACTTAGAGGAAAAGTGGTTAGTGAAGATTACTCGGAGAAGAGGAGCCAGAAGCTAGACCGCCCAACACACTGTGCCCCAGAGAGAGACAGACTGAGACTGCCTTATCTATGTTTTGGGGTTTTTTTTCCAAACGTCTCAGCAAGCCTATGAGTGAAGTAAACATCACCACTGTTTTCCTTTCACAGCCTATAGTATAATTTTCTCTATTAAAACATTCCAATTAGCCTCAAACCAGCACATGTGGCCCTGGGCAGCCTGATCTAATTTGAGGTCTTGCTGCTCACTGCAGGGCAATTGGACAAGATGACCTTAGACAGTCATTTCCAACCCAATGCAATCTGTGAATATGTGAAAAATTTGCTCCTATTTCAGTTGTTGATGTTGTGGCTCACAACTCAGTGAGACTGAAGTAGCAGAATTTCCACAACAGTAGTACAGCGATCAAATCAAAGCAGGCAACCGCCATTTAATACAGGTGAACAATCATAGAATCATAGAATGATTTGGGTTGGAAGGGAACATAAAAGTCACCTAATGAAGAAGATCATGCCCATGCTACCATGGGCAGGGACACATTCTACCAAACTAGGCATCCACAGCTTCTCTGGGCAACCTGTTCCAGTACCTCACCACCTTCACAGTGAAGAACTTGTTCCTTAGTAAATTTGCTGATGATGTAGAACCAGGGTTGAGGGGTGGCTGACACCATGTTAGGCTCTGCTGTCATCTGGTGAGATCTGGACAGGCTGGATGAAGGCAAACCTCATAAAGTTCAGTAAGGACAAATGCAGGGTCCTGCATCTGGGGAGGAATAACAGCAGACACCAATACAGGTTAGGGGTTGCCCTGTTGGAAAGCAGTTGCATGAAGAGAGACCTTGGAGTGCTGGTGGGCAGCAAGTTCTGCGTGGGCCATCAGTGTGCCCTTGTGGCCAAGAGAAAATGGTATCCTGGGGTGCATCAAGAAAAGTGTGTCCAGCAGGTCTAGGGAGGTTTGTCTCCCCCTCTACCCTGCCCTGGTGAGACCACACCTGGAATACTGTGTCCAGTTTTGGCCTCCCCAGTTCAAGAGAGACAGGGGCCTGCTGGAGAGAGTCCAACAGAGAACCATGAGGATGATTAAGGGACTTCAGCATCTCCTCTGTAAAGAGAGATTGAGAGCCCTGGGGCTGTTTAGTCTTGAGAAGACTGCGAGGGGATCTGATCAATGTCTATAAGTGTGAGGGGTGAGTGTCAAGTGGAGGGGGGCAATCTCTTTTCAGTGGTGCACAGTAATAAGACAAGGAACAGTTATACAAACTTGAATATAGAAGGTTTCACCTCAACATGAGGAGAAACTTCTTTACCTTGAGGGTGATGGAGCACTGGAACAGGCTGCCCAGGGGGGTTGTGGAGTCTGCTTCTCTGGAGACTTTCAAAACCTGCCTGGATGCATTCCTGTGCATCCCATACCCTGAGGTATTTGGCAGGGGGGGTGGACTCGATGATCTCTGGAGGTCCCTTCCAACCTCTAACATTCTGTGATTCTGTGATTCCTTGCATCTAATCTAAATTTACCCTCTGTCAGTTAAAAGCCATCACTTCTAGTTCTATCACTACATGCCCCTGTAAAAAATTACTTTCCAGCTTTTCTGTAGGCCACCTTTATGTACTGTAAGCTTGCTGAAAGGTGTCTCTGGAGCCTTCCCTCCAAACAACTTCAAATCTTCCAGCCTGTCTTGAGAGAAGAGATGCTCTAGCCATCAAAGTAATCTTCAGGGCCCTCCTCTGGACTTGCTCTAACAGATCCATGTCCTTATGTTGGGGGCCTCAGAACTGAACACAGTATTCCAGATGTAATCTCACTAGAGCAGAGTAGAGGGAGACCCACTTACCTCAGCCTTCTTTTCATGCATCCCAGGATATAGTTGGCTTTATGGGCTGTACACACAAATTACCAGGTCATGTTGAGCTATACTTTAAATTTATATAGTTTCCAGAAGAAATCATTAATTTTACTGCAATGAACTCAGCTGAAATCGAATACACCCTCAGCAAGTTTGCAGATGGCACCAAGCTGTGTGGCACAGTCAACTTGCTAGAGGGCAGGGATCCATCCAGAGGGACCTGAACAGGCTGCAGAGCTGTGCCCAGGCCAACCTCATGAAATTCAACAAGACCAAGTGTAAGGTCCTGCACCTGGGCAGGCACAATCCCAAGCACAAATACAGGCTGGGTGGGGAATGGCTGGAGAGCAGCCCTGAGGAAAA
>VWZE01000752.1:49591-71377 GCA_013396675.1 Eubucco bourcierii
TATGATTCTGTGGTTCTGTGATCAATGTGAAAGATTGTTTTTTCATCTGTATTTCACACTAATTTAATGAGCCCTAAGAAAGCCTTTTAAGCTAAATAATTCTTCTTAAAATACTGAAAAGAATTTGAAATAAGTAAAATATAACTCAGTGGTAAAACTTGTCTCTTCTCACAGAGACTGATGAAAATTTTGAGCCTGGTCTTTTTGAAAACTGAGCATGTGGAGAATGGTAATTTTTGTAGGTTCTGTTTTGTTCAGGGAAAGGCTTCTGTGCTAAATGTAGTACACGTGAATGAGCTGAAACACTAAAATGGAAAAGAGACTTGTAATTAAGAGGTGAGTTTTGTCTAACTTGGAGAGCTGTGCCAGAAGTTCTTGTAGCCAGAAGCAGACCCGACTGTGATTCTGCAGATGAAGACTGTAGAACTGCTAGCCATCTTCAGAAGCAGGAGTGTATATAAGTATACATGCATGAGCATGTGTGCATATATACATCCATATATAAAGTTAGCCTCAAAGACCCAAATTGCTTTTCTACCAAATATTTCAGACTAAAGTTGGGACAGAAAAAAAGAACAGTCTGAACAGAGAAAGAGTTAAAAGGAAGAGAACGAGTCGTTTAGTTGACAGATTTGAAGAAGATACTGCATTGACTATGAGTAGAATTGTAGCCTTTTAGCTATTAATTTGTATTAAAAATAGAGAAGACAGAAATTTTTTTTAAATGGGAGTGGAATGAAATGTGGCAGCTTGTAAAATTCTGGGTTGTGAGCACTAAGCTGAGTGTTGCACTAGTAATAACCTGGATGGGATTTGAAGGAAAAACAGGGCTGTAGCTTTTGAGATTTAAGCCAAATAGGTAGTTCTTTAATGACTTTTTTATTTTCTTATAAGAAGTAATAACAAAAAGTAAAATTCCATATACCAACCAATGAAATAGTGAAGTTTCACCATGCTTTATCTGTGATTAGCCTGAGGAACATTTGAGCCCCAACCTTTGTCATTAGCCCTTTTGGGAAGCTCTATGACAAGAAGAAAACTTGGTTCAGAAAGCAGTTCTGCCTTTTGACTACTGAATCCATCCATTCAATCCAGTTTCACCATGCTTTGGCACCTGTGATTAGCCTGAGGAGCCCCAGCCTTTGGCATTAGCCCTCTTGGGAAGCTCTGTGACAAGAAGAAAATTTGGTTCAGAAAGCAGTTCTGCCTTTTGACTACTGAATCCATCCATTCAATCCAGTTTCACCATGCTTTGGCACCTGTGATTAGCCTGAGGAGCCCCAGCCTTTGGCATTAGCCCTCTTGGGAAGCTCTGTGACAAGAAGAAAATTTGGTTCAGAAAGCAGTTTTGCCGTTTGACTACTAAATCCACATCATAAATATTCCTATAAGTTTCATCTTGTTCTAAGGAAAAGCTTTTATGCTATCCATATTAGTTTTGAATGAAGACATATTTGATTTTATAAATATAGGTAGGTATGAAGTATCACTTCCTAGATTTATGAAACAAGGTGGATTTATATAAATTAATAAACATGCAAAGCTGTTCTATAAAACGTGGAATCATAGAATGATTTAGGTTGGAAGGGACCTTGAAAATCACCCAGTTCTAACCCTCCCTCCATAGGCAGGGACACGTCTCACTAGAACAGGTCACTCAAGGTCTCATCCAACCTGGCCTTGAACACCTTCCCTCTCCCCTCTTCCAGTTTAAACCCATTACTCCTCATCCTGTCATTACAAGACCTTGTACACAGTCCCTCCCCAGCCTTCCTGTAGGCCCCCTTCAGATACCAGAAGGCTACTCTAAGGTCTCCTCAAGCCTTCTCATAGAATAAAATCAACCAAGTTAGACTTTCTAATTCTTGTGTTGGCTTTGGTATAAAATAATCATCCAGGAAAGACCAAAATATTTCTTACCCAAGGTAACTACTAATTCCTTCTTTGCAAATTATCTCCCTGATTATTTTTGCTGTGAAAACCGATACCTTGATTTTGCATCTCTGTTCTTAGGTGTTCAGTTTAATGTGGCTTAATTGGCCAGGTCATATTTTGAAGTTTGTTGCAGTTTATAAAGATTTAGCACTGTCCTTATGGAAGATGCATAATACATAAATGAGAAATAAGTATCCAGGCAGATGGAAAAATGTTTGAAAAGACATACAGAACACAAAGTCAACTTTTAAAATAAAAGTTAAAGAACTAAAAGGAATATTACTATATTTTTCTAAGCTAAGCCACCAGAAGAGAGACCTTTTTTTCTGTAAAGAGAGTAAGTCATACTTCTAAAACAGTTTTACCATTGCTTTTTACTAAAAAATGCCTGCAAGGTTTTGTAGATGTATAGACTGGACATCACGTATTTGAAAACATGAAAACAGTTTACTTACTTTTAAGTAGTATCACAGTATCACCAAAGTCGGAAGACACTTCAAAGCTCATCAAGTCCAACCCATTACCACAGCCCTCAAGACCAGACCATGGCACCAAGTGCCACGTCCAAACCCACCTTGAACACCTCCAGGGACAGTGACTCCACCACCTCCCTGGGCAGCCCATTCCAGCAGTCAATGACTCTCTCAGGCAAGAACTTTCTCCTCACCTCCAGCCTAAACTTCCCCTGGCACAGCTTGAGACTGTGTCCTCTTGTTCTGGTGCTGCTGGTTGCCTGAGAGAAGAAAGCAACCTCCTCCTGGCTACAAGCACCCTTCAGGTAGTTGTAGACAGCAAGAAGGTCTCCCCTGAGCCTCCTCTTCTCCAGGCTAAACAATCCCAGCTCCCTCAGCCTCTCTTCATAGGGCTGTGCTCGAGGCCTCTCCCCAGCCTCGTTGCCCTTCTCTGGACACACTCAAGCACCTCAATGTCCTTCTTAAATTGAGGGGCCCAGAACTGGACACAGGACTGAAGGTGTGGCCTAAGCAGTGCAGAGTCCAGGGGGAGAATGACCTCCCTGCTCCTGCTGGCCACACTATTCCTGATGCAGGCCAGGATGCCATTGGCCTTCTTGGCCACCTGGGCACACTGCTGGCTCATGTTCAGGTGGGTGTCAATCAGCACCCCCAGATCCCTTTCTGTTTGGTACTGGTGTTTAGTACTGGTGCCTTTCTTAAGGAAATGCAGAAATTAAAAAAAAATACTTTGATTTAAATATTGGAATATAGAAACAAAAGGGGAAATATCACTCACGTTGCTCTGGAATAGCTGGCAGGCCCATTCTTCATCCCATTTATAAACTTCCTGAGCACCACATAGGAAGTCAGAACTGTCAGACACTAGAATGCAGTTCCACAATCTTTGCTAGTCAGTGTGGAAAACGAGGGCCTTCTAATTTCCAGCCTGTTTTTATTCATCACCTGTTTTCATCTGCTTGCACCTCTAAAGTACACTTGTAGGTGTGTTTATCCCTCATTTGCTTCATAGCGTAGAAATAGCAACACACTTCTGTTTCTATGCCTTTGGCAAGTCCTATGTATTGTGATAACTAAATCTAGAGAAACAGAACAAATTTCTACTTTTCTTTTTGTATGAAATATTTTTCAACAGATGGTTTGGGCTTTTTTACAAATGAGGAAGAACTGAAAAACAGAAATGCAAGGAAAAAAGCAGATGCTGAAAATACCATTCTCAAGTCACAGGAAGTTCTGCACTTAACCAATAGACAGAAACATTAGATTTTAAGAAATTTTTTAAATTAATTTATTTTTTTAAACTCTGATCTATTATCAGCCTGCTTTGAAATGCTTAATGAGCAGTTGAGCTTTTTTTCCCCTTGTATTTATTTCTAAAATATTTCCAGAAAGCTAATTGTGATACAGCTGTGTTGTTTATAATAGTAAAAATGAGGAGACAGTGTACTATGCAGTGATTATAATGTAAATTTTAGATGTGAATGGGGCAAGTTGAAACTTGGCTTTGATAAAGAAGTTGGGTTTTGTTCCTATAAATAACATAGATGTTCAGATTTCAAGAAGGAAAGAATTCCAACGATTTTTGTTTCTAAAATAAAAGATTTAAGTTATTAAATCATTGTTTCAGAATCAGGAAAATTATCACTTTAGAGCTGTAATCCTCTTTAATGCACAATGTAGGAACAATGAGCTATATATATGTATATAAATGAAAGTATAGATGCATATGAAAGATGGAACAATGTGTCCAGCTTTGGAACCTTCAACACAGGAAAGGCATGGACCTAATGGAGTGAATCCAGAGCAGTGAAGATGATCAGGGGACTGGAGTACCTCTCCTGTGAGCACAGACTAAGAGAGCTGGGGTTGTTCAGCCTGGAGAAGACTGGGAAAACCTAATAGCAGCCTTCCAGTACCTGAAGGGGGCCTAGAAGAAGGCTGGAGAGGGACTGTCTATACAAAGACCTATAGTGATAGGCTGAGGGGCAGTGGTTTGAAATTAGAGGAGAGGAGATTTAGATTGGATGTTAGGAACAAGTTCTTTGCCATGAAGGTGGTGGAACAGGTTGCCCAGGGCAGTAGTTGAGTCTCCATCCCTGAAGATATTCAAGGTCAGGCTCAGCAAGGCTCTGAGCAACCTGATGCAGTAGAGGATGTCCCTGCTCATCACTGCAGGGGCTTGAACTCGATGACTTTTGTGGTTCCCTTCCAACCCAAACCATTCTGTGGGTCTGTGGTTCTGTGGTACATAGTCGCATACAAAAGGAATAGTTTGTACATTTATGAGTGATGACTTTTGAGGTTATACCCTTTGGCAATTTCATGCAATACATGTTTTAGTAAAATAAAACTGCTTGCACAAAAAGACACATTGAACATTTCTGAACACAGTCAAGAAACTTTTCAGTGATGTTTGAAAAAGAATCTCTGCATGATTTGCTTTTGTGTCGTAAAAATTTCCCTGTGCCTGTGTGTTGTGCGTAAATGTCTAGATCTCCAAGGTAGTACATCTCTGGTTTTATTCCAACCGTGGTTCTTCAAAGCATTCAGTATTTATTCACATGGGTCATTTCTCTGTTCATTGTTTGAACAAAAATAGCTCAGTTTGATTAGTGTCAGATGTAAAGTGGGCATGTCCTTACTACATTGCAAAACAAATCTGTTTCTAACAATAGATACTGTTTTCCATCATTCACAGAATGGATGCAGCTTGCACTAATGTTCTCTGAAAATTCTGAGAGGGTTTTTATGCTTTAAAAGGGAAGGAGAAAGTGAAGGTTACAGCAGCAGTCTGCTCTCCTGCACCTACATTGATGTCGTTCTTTAGTCAGCATGCATGTATTTTTGTTCCTAGACCTAAAATGTGTATTCTTTGTATTTAAGACTGTAAAACCAAAACCAATTTTAAATATGACAGGACACTTGAAAGGGGCCTACAAGAAAGCTGGGAAGGGACCTTTTACAGTGGCTTGTAGGGATAGGATTAAAGGCAATGGCTTTAAGCTTCAGGACGGTCGATTTAGACTGGATATCAGGAAGAAATTCTGTACAGTGAGGATGGTGAGACACTGGAACAGGTTGCCCAGGGAGGTTGCAGATGTCCTCTTGCTGGAGGTGTTCAAGGCCAGGTTGGAAGAGGCATTGAGCAACCTGATCTAGTGGAAGGTGTTCCTGCCCATGACACGGAGGCTGAAACTATGATGTTTAAGGTCGCTTCCAACCCAAAACATTCTGTGAATTTATGAATCCATAGTGAATTTTGGAATGAGCCTGTACCTTGGAATGATACTGTGTGAACAGTATATATTCTTAGCAAGAAGTGCATTGTGCATTTTCAGTGCAGAACCACAGAAGGAACTTAGGTCGTTAGTGCACTCTATTAGCCAGAACTCAAACTGTTGGGTTGGGGAGCACCACGACTTCTTAGTGCTTGTGCAGTGGTTCAGTAATTATTAGGTATTTCTAGACAGACTAGTTGTTGTAAGGTTTAAGTCAAGTCAGAGCTATCTGAAGGAGTTTTCTGTCATGAGATTATAGAGTACTAACAATGTACATTGATATAATAGCTGTGTTTTTACTTGGTTTAGCATAGTGCTTTTACTACAGTGAAATGTTAGTTGACCATACATTCAGTAGTAACTTTTACAGTATCACAGTATCACAGCATCACCAGGGTTGGAAGAGACCTGAAAGCTCATCAGGTCCAACCCGTCACCACAGACCTCAAGACTGTGTCCTCTTGTTCTGGTGCTGGTTGCCTGAGAGAAGAAGGTAACCTCCCCCTAGCTACAAGCACCCTTCAGGTAGTTGTAGACAGCAAGAAGGTCTCCCCTGAGCCTCCTCTTCTCCAGGCTAAACAATCCCAGCTCCCTCAGCCTCTCTTCGTAGGGCTGTGCTCAAGGCCTCTCCCCAGCCTCGTTGCCCTTCTCTGGACACACTCAAGCACCTCAATGTCCTTCTTAAATTGAGGGGCCCGGAAAAGAATCTTTACAACTACATTAAAGTGAGTCCTGTAAACCAAACACATATTTGAACATAAAACCAAATACATGGAAAGTAAACCTAGAATTCTAAAAATTATACTCAAAGTTAACATCTTTGTCAGTGACATGGACAGAGGAATCAGTGCACCCTCAGCAAGTTTGCAGATGGCACCAAGCTGTGTGGCACAGTCAACTTGCTAGAGGGCAGGGATCCATCCAGAGGGACCTGAACAGGCTGCAGAGCTGTGCCCAGGCCAACCTCATGAAATTCAACAAGGCCAAGTGTAAAGTCCTGCACCTGGGCAGGCACAATCCCAAGCACAACTCCAGGCTGGGTGGGGAATGGCTGAGAGCAGCCCTGAGGAAAAGGACTTTGGGGTCTGGGGTGATGAAAAGCTCAACATGAGCCTGCAGTGTGAGTGCAGCCCAGACAGCAACTGTGTGCTGGGCTGCATCAAGAGCAGTGTGGGCAGCAGGGCAAGGGAGGGGATTCTGCCACTTTACTCTGCTCTCCTCAGACCCCACCTGGAGTCCTGTGTGCAGTTCTGGAGCCCCCAGCACAGGAAGGACATGGAAGTGTTGGAGTGGGTCCAGAGGAGGCCACGAGGATGCTCAGAGGACTGCAGCAGCTCTGCTGTGAGGACAGGCTGAGAGAGTTGGGGCTCTGCAGCCTGGAGAAGAGAAGGCTTCGAGGGGACCTGATAGTAGCCTTCCAGTATCTGAAGGGGGCCTACAGGAAGGCTGAGGAGGGACTATTGACAAGGTCTTGCAATGACAGGACAAGGGGCAATGGGTTTGAACTGGCAGAGGGGAGATTTAGACTGGATGTCAGGAGGAAGTTGTTTCCAGTGAGGGTGGTGAGACACTGGCACAGGTTGCCCAGGGAGGTTGTGGCTGCTCCCTCCCTGGAGGTGTTCAAGGCCAGGTTGGAGGAGGCCTTGAGTGAGCTGTGCTAGTGGGAGGTGTCCCTGCCTATGGCAGGGGGTTGGAACTAGATGATCCTTGAGGTCTCTTCCAACCTTACCATGATTCTATTATTCTGTGATTTAAAACCTCAACATGAAGTCACAAAAATATGAAATTCAATACAGGAACAAAGAAGGTTCATCTCCCTGGCCATCTGTCCAGATTTTTAAGTACATGAATAACTGGGATCTTTTCCTTAGAAGTGTTCTTGCAAAACAGCTCATTGTGAAATGTTTATTCCTCTTGTGTCATTGGTGTGTTCTGGTATTATGATGTAGTCTTTGGATTTCTGTATTGTAGGAGAAAGTACTAGAAGGTCAGTGACAGCTATTTTTATATGAGTGAAAACTCATTTGCCCCATTTTCAGTTTTTGGTTGATAGAAAAATGATGACTCTGTGCCCTTGTCTGGATGAGGTGCTAAAAGTATACAAAGCTGTTTCATGTGATTGACAACATAATTGGGAAGAGGGGGCGAAGGGGGGAGGACCAAAAGGAGACTAAAAGTGAAAAAGAAACTGCAATATGCCAGAAATCAAGTACAAACAGGACGAAGCAGTAAACTGGAGAAGGAATAAATGGCTTTCATTTGTCATACACTTCTCTATGATCAATTTTGAAGCTGAATACTGAGTATCTCTGTGTTAATTGTTTGATGTTTCATCCTCTGCAGATGAAGTGAGGTCTTACCTAGATGCTTCCTGGGAACCACTAAGTCCTTAAGTCATGGAGTACCTTATGCACTTTCTAGTGTTACTTCAAACCACAGTCTGCTTCTTGAGGTCCAGTCACAATTGTGTAATTCACCAAAACCAGACTAGAGAGCTCTTACCAAAATGTAAGCTGAGGATTTCTTTCTGACCTATCCTGTTCCATGTTGTTGGAAAAGCAGGGGGTTTCTGAGGCCCAGCTAAAAGTCGCACCTGTGATTTATGAAGCATCACTATAAAGTGGCAGATCAGAGTCTCTCACTGCTCAAAAGTGGCGTTCACTCCTTCCTGTTGTGCTGGTCTCTGTCTTCATCCATTTCTGCTGTGGCTTTCCACAGTTTTTTGCTGTGGAGCTCCTGAGAGTTTACCATGTCTCTTCTCCCACATACCTCCTTCTTTCATGCAGGGGACAGAGGAGTCCAGGACAGGCCTCAAAGCATAATTTTTCCCAAAAGCTGAATTTGTTTCAAAACTAAATTTGTTTCAAAACCTAAATTAGCAGCCAAATTGTGCCAAGTACCCTTTCCTCTTGACAGTTTTGGAAGGACATGAAGGAGCTTAGCAAGAAAATCAACAAGACCAAGTGTAAGGTCCTGCACCTGGGTAGGCGCAATCCAAGCACAACTCCAGGCTGGGTGGGGAATGGCTGAGAGCAGCCCTGAGGAACAGGCCCTGGGAGTCTGGAGTGGTGAAAAACTCAACATGAGCCTGCAGTGTGAGTGCAGCCCAGACAGCAACTGAGTGCTGGGCTGCATCAAGAGCAGTGTGGGCAGCAGGGCAAGGGAGGGGATTCTGTCCCTTTGCTCTGCTCTCCTCAGACCCCACCTGCAGTCCTGTGTGCAGTTCTGGAGCCCCCAGCACAGGAAGGACATGGAAGTGTTGGAGCCAGTCCAGAGGAGGCCACAA
Organism: Eubucco bourcierii; assembly: GCA_013396675.1. NCBI lineage: Eukaryota > Metazoa > Chordata > Aves > Piciformes > Ramphastidae > Eubucco > Eubucco bourcierii. Next base: position 58,564 of record VWZE01000752.1, read on the forward strand.
AGATGCTCAGAGGGCTGGAGCACCTCTGCTGTGAGGACAGGCTGAGAGAGTTGGGGCTCTGCAACCTGGAGAAGAGAAGGCTTCCAGGAGAGCTTGGAGTGGCTTTCCAGTATCTGAAGGGGGTCCACAGGAGGGCTGGAGAGGGACTGTTGACAAGGTCTTGTAATGACAAGGAGGAATGGGTTTAAACTGGCAGAGGAGAGATTGAAACTGGATGTTAGGAAGAAGTTCTTTCCAATGAGGGTGGTGAGGCACTGGCACAGGTTGCCCAGGGAGGTTGTGGTTGCTCCCTCCCTGGAGGTGTTCAAGGCCAGGTTGGACGAGGCCTTGAGCGACCTTTGCTAGTGGGAAGTGTCCCTGCCTGTGGTGGGGAGTTGGAACTAGATGAGCTTTGAGGTCACTTCCAACCTAAACCATTCTATGATTCTATGTGAGCTTACATAAAGAAAGAGTCTGGCCTATTGTCAAAGGATTTTCTACTCTTGGTAGCAAGGAAAAAACTCAATGTGTCATATAGAAGCCACAAAATTACACTATGGTGAAAGTTGTATTATATATTTCTTTTCTGTGAAAGGATCTTAACAATATTTTACTATAGTCATAATGATGACTATATTAATAATTATCTTCCCAGTCTGACACAATGTTTTGTCTTTTTATTTCTTTTTATCCTCCTGCCCACAACCTGTCTTGCTCATTTTTCAAAACAGACCAAGAAAATATGTTTCCCTGTGGTATTTCTGGCAGAAGACATGGCTATTTTACTGTATCTTTTTGTCTATCTACAGATGCAGCAGCTTGAGAAGCAAGTTATAGATGCTGATCGCCAAGCAGAGAAAGCTTTTCAACAGGTATATATATGTATATATATATAATGAAAAACATGTCCAATAGCTCTGTGCATGTTACTGTAATGAAGTTCAGAAAATTGCTGTATTTCTTTAGTACTCATCAAAGGGATAAGACAGTTTCTTCTTACATCTGTTGTTCTGTCTGGGCAGAGATGTTTTAACACCTTTCTTTGCTCACTGTGCAGTTCAGTTTAATGAAGTTTAACATCTTTGTCAGTGACATGGACAGAGGAATGGAGTGCACCCTCAGCAAGTTTGCAGATGACACCAAGCTGTGTGGCACAGTCGACTTGCTAGAGGGCAGGGATCCATCCAGAGGGACCTGGACAGGCTGCAGAGGTGGGCCCAGGCCAACCTGATGAAATTCAGTAAGGCCAAGTGTAAGGTCCTGCACCTGGGTAGGCACAATCCCAAGCACAAATACAGGCTGGGTGGTGAATGGCTGGAGAGCAGCCCTGAGGAAAAGGACCTTGGAGTCTGGGTTGATGAAAAGCTCAACATGAGCCTGCAGTGTGCACATGCAGCCCAGACAGCCAACCGAGTCCTAGGCTGCATCAAGAGAAGCGTGGCCAGCAGGGCAAGGGAGGTGATTCTGCCCCTTTACTCTGCTCTCGTCAGACCCCACCTGGAGTACTGTGTGCAGTTCTGGAACCCTCAGCACAGGAAGGACATGGAAGTGTTGGAGCGGGTCCAGAGGAGGGCCACAAAGATGATCAGAGGGCTGGAGCAGCTCTCCTATGAGGACAGGCTGAGAGAGTTGGGGCTCTTCAGCCTGGAGAAGAGAAGGCTTCGAGGGGACCTGATAGTAGCCTTCCAGTATCTGAAGGGGGCCTACAGGAAGGCTGGGGAAGGATTATTTACAAGGTCCTGCAATGACAGGACAAGGGGCAACGGGCTTAAACTGGCAGAGGGGAGATTTAGACTGGATGTTAGGAGGAAGTTCTTTCCAGTGAGGGTGGTGAGACACTGGAACAGGTTGCCCAGGGAGGTTGTGGATGCTCCCTCCCTGGATGTGTTCAAAGGCAGATTGGATGAGGCCTTGAGTAACCTGTACTAGTGGGAGGTGTCCCTGCCTATGGCAGGGGGTTGGAACTAGATGATCCTTGAGGTCCCTTCCAACCTTACCATTCTATGATTCTATGATTCTAAGTCAACACTAACAGCACAAATCAAAAAGCAGATATACGTAGTAGGATTCTTCATTGATGCATTGCCAGGCTTTGTTACATGATGCACATGGAAACAAAAGGGAAACAGTGACCTGCTTTAGAAAATAGAGCAAGACTATCCAGTACAGCCTGTAAATGGGATTATTCTATGTTGTTTGTTCTTCCTGTAGAAGTTACGGCATCTGAAGAATGAGATCATGGCTAAATATTTAACCAAAGTTGCCTTTCGATTCCAAATGGCAGCTACAGCTACTGCAGACATTTTATGAACATATCTTTGGTATTCCCTGAAAATCTTTTATCTCTTACTGTGAGAAACACAGAGAAACTTTAAATTGTAAGAATTTTCAGTAGAAAGAAAGTAGAATTTCGGTAGAAAGAAGGTAGAATTTTCTAGAAAATGGTAAGAATAAAAATGTTTGTCTGCTAATTTGGTGTTAGAAAACATTGCTGACTAGAAGCAAAGTACTTTTTAGTTGCTTTTTAGAATGGTCATAATAATCTATTGTTTGGTGGGTTTTTGTTTTTTTTGCTTGGCTGGGTTTGGGATTTGTTTATTTGTTTGATTTTACTGTTTGTTTATTAAAACATTGTTTATTAAGTCTAACAACAGGTTCCTGTACATAAATTGCATTCTTCCTTTACTTCCTTTTCTAATGACTTGTGTCTTACAAACCTAGCAAACTCTCACTGGTGCTAACAAAATCTTCACACGTTCTAGGAGTGTTTTGCCAGTCATATTGATCTGAGATGTGTAAGGAGACATAACAAACTCTGGCATTTCTTTTGGAATAGGCTTCAGAACTTTGCAGAGTTATCTAGAGTCTTAAGCATGGGGATGACTTTAGTAGTCCACTTTGTGATTAAGTTGCTGCCTTTATCTTGGAGTATTACGTTTCTTAAAAGTCTTATGTTTGACTTTCCAAATAGGTGCAGGTTATGGAAGAAAAATTAAAAGCAGCTAATGTTCAAACAAGTGAATCAGAAACCAGGTTGTATAAGAGATGTCAAGATCTGGAGATCCTGATACAAGATAAAAATGACATAATACAAAAATTGGAGCAACAACTTGAAGAACAGGTTAGAAATAATTGTGATACAAAAGATAAGCATCAATTCCACACTTAATTATACAAAAGGAAAATAAAAATTAAGATCAATAGAGAACAGAAAAGCTTAGCATTACTGCTTTTCTTTGATCAAAAGGCTCCCATTAGAAATACATCATTTGAATGAAGTTTATTCACTTGCAAATTATGCTCTGGCTTCCTTTGAAAGAACATGTAACTTTTAAGGGGGGAGAGATGTTCTTTCTCTTCACTACCTCCTCTGGAGAGCTATAATTTCATAGAGGAAGGTGGAACAGCAGCCTCTGCAAAGGTCCTTTTTTTTTTTTTTTTTAAATCACTATGTATTGGCCAAGAAAATGAACTGATTTCAAGCAATCTTAAGATTTGTGTCTGAAGATACTACTCAGGCAGACAGTAATATGCAGTGAAAAATATGCTTATATCAATTTTCTTTCAGAAGCAAATGAGACTGCAAGAAGCAAAAATCATAGAAGAAAAAGCAGCTAAAATAAAAGAATGGGTGACAGTCAAGCTCCATGAGGTATTACTCTTGCTATACAGTGCTTAGAAAATAGAACTGTGTGACTGGATATGCCCTGGGCCTCTTGGCTGTTAAAGGGCCTTGTGCCATAGTAAACAAAAACACCTCACAGTTTCATTTGTCTGTGTAGTTATTTGCTTGAAAGAGGAAAACAACAGCACAGAGGGCACAGTATCCACATCACTTGAATTCAGATGTCTAATTTGGTTACTGAGTATGTGTGGGTCCTCATTATGGAGAAAGCCCAGAACTGCTCTCTGCAAGGTCAATTTATCTCCAACACTGATGGAGAGAGGTTAGCTGGCAAACTGAACTTGCTGAAGCAGCTGTCTAAAGTGTAATTAATCTCTAGAAAGCTGACCAATGCTGCTGGAGCCTGGAAGAAAAAAGGACTTGATCACTTACTATTTTCCAGTGCTCTCAGTACTCTTAAGTCATTAAAAGTTGCTCTGGCAATATTCTCTAAAAAGACCATGTGTCTCCCTTGTTTTTCTGCTGTGGTGAGATAACCATGTCTTTACCCTGCTAAAGCTACCAGTTTTGGTGTGTAGCTGTGCTTTCTCCCCCTGGCCTGTATGGAATTTAAGTTTGCCTGTAAGAGTTCAAATAGTACTCTGATATGGTTGACTGGAAATTATATTCACTCAAGTTGAAAACCAAATTATTTTTCATGTAAGAAATTAGAAGTAACATTCACTATAAGTCTGTGATGGCTTTTTAAAACAATTTAATAAAAATGCTACAATTATCTTGGAAAAGTGCTTAGAAAATCAATTACTCAAACTGTTTACTTAGTTTGGAATACAGAGAATCGCAATCCAGGCCAGTTTCACGGAGGTGGCTAGCTGTCATCCAGGGGAAGGTGGAATTGCCATCTCCCCTCTGTGTGATACAGGATATTCAGATCTTCTCTTTCTGTGATTCAGAGCAGGAATTTAAAGCAGCATCTTTTATCTCCTGGTACTGGGTTACAGCACTGGGTTGTTGGTTTTTGTCTTCCTGTAGAAGGTCTTCTGCTCTGCATAAAATTTTTCAGTACTTAGTTTTTTTTACTCTTTGCTGCAGGATGGTAGGAGGCATTAGCAACATCCTTCCCTCTTAACTCCTCTGCCTGCACTTGGGTTTGGTATGTGGCACAAAAGTTTGTAGTTCTAGCCCTCTACTTTTATTAAAAATGCCAATGCAGATTTTTTTTTTTCATTATTTATGAAGTCTTTTTAAAGCAGTTTTGAGTTTGCTTGTTTGGGGGAATGATCCTAGCAAAAACTGAGCAAATAGTCATTGCAAGGAATTTCATTCTTCAGAAGGAACAAGTGCCTAGACTGGCATTAAGAGGAGTAGCAGAGAGGATCTTACCATTTGAAATAGCTTTATCTTTAGATATGCAGGAATTCAGAGACAATCTAAATGATGTAGTGACTTTAAAACTTGTTTCACCAATGGATGAGATTAAATTTATATGCTTTTAGTTAGAGGTGGAAAATCAGAACCTTCGCTTGATCAACCAAAAGCAAACCAAAGAGATGAAAACAGTACAGTCTAAACTGCAAGGTAAATGTACAAATCTTTCTACATATGCCATACTTCTTTCTATTCCCTACTAATTTGTGCATCCACATAACTGAAATTCTCTATGAAATCACAAAGATTTCAGTTAGTTTGAGTTGACATCACAGTGACTGTACGAGAAGGTGTTAGGCAAACAACAGTTTAATTTTTATCAGAAAGATATGCAGACAAACCACAACTAGTTTTTGCTGGGTGAATGAATATTTCTGTTAAGAGGTTCTGCAAGTAGAAATATTTGACTGGATTTATGTCAAATCTTTGCTTTCTCTTCTTTATAGCTTAAGTAGTTATAGCACTGTCAAGCAGTAGATCAATGTCAGTCTTTGTTGGTGCCAGGAATCTAACAGATGCAACGACACACTTTGGATTGAAGCAGGTGCTCTTTATTGCAGGCCAGTGCAAGCATAACACCCGTGCAGGACAGAGCACCAAAAGCAAAAGACCGAAAAGGCCTCTGTCACCCTCGCTGTGACTCCTTTTATTCCATCATACAAACAACGCATTAGCATAATCTAGGCGAGTACAGCCCAGTCTAACATACATCATGTCTTGTTTTTCCCCTGGGCCAGGGGTCCCACCATCTTTGCTCCCCTATGGGAGGCATCCTGAAGCTGTGGGAATGGAGGTCAAGTGCTTATACACTGCTCGGCTGGAGCAGCTCTGCTATGAGAACAGACTGAGAGAGTTGGGACTCTGCAGCCTGGAGAAGAGAAGGCTTCCAGGAGACCTAGAGTAGCCTTCCAGTATCCAAAGGGAGCCTACAGGAAGGCTGGGGAGGGACTACTGATGAGGTCTTGCAATGACAGGACAAGGGGCAATGGGTTTGTACTGGCAGAGGGAAGATTTAGACTGGATGTCAGGAGGAAGTTCTTTTCCAGTGAGGGTGGTGAGGCACTGGCACAGGTTGCCCAGGGAGGTTGTGGCTGCTCCCTCCCTGGAGGTGTTCAAGGCCAGGTTGGATGAGGCCTTGAGTAACTCGTACTAGTGGGAGGTGTCCTTGACTATGGCAGGGGGTTGGAACTCGATGATCCTTGAGGTCCCTTCCAACCTTACCATTCTATGATTCTATGATTCTATTGGATTCCCACAAGTCTGCAACTGCTTTTTCTAGTAAATGCTCAGCTGGAAGTCAGGATTCTGGTCATATTTTTTCAATCGCGTTTGACTATGGTGATCCAAAACCTTTAATTCAGCCACAGTATTGCCATATTCCTCTCCAAGTGGTTATAGTTAATTTAAAAATTTTAATATTTAAATATGGAATGTCCCCTCCAAAGAGCATTATTTCACATTAATCAACATTGAATTTCATTTGACATCATTGAAAGTTGCCTGTTCGCCAACTTTGTTGAGTCTGCCTGAAGGTACCCCAAGTCCTCTGCATATTTGGTTGAACTAACAATTTCCTATCATCTGAAAATCTGAGTACTTTGCTACCTAGCCCTTGTTTTTTTAATAATACATCTCATTATATATGTAAATACCCAGACCTTTAGAAATGTGTGTGTATTTATCACAGTATCACAGTATCACCAAGGCTGGAAGAGACCTCAAAGCTCATCAGGTCCAAGACGTTACCACAGACCTCAAGACTAGACCATGGCACCGAGTGCCATGTCCAAACCTGCCTCGAACACCTCCAGGGATGGTGACTCCACCACCTCCCTGGGCAGCCCATTCCAGCAGTCAATGACTCTCTCAGTCAAGAGCTTTCTCCTCACCTCCAGCCTAAACTTCCCCTGGCACAGCTTGAGACTGTGTCCTCTTGTTCTGGTGCTGGTTGCCTGAGAGAAGAAAGCAACCTCCTCCTGGCTACAATCACCCTTCAGGTAGTTGTAGATGTAGATGTAGATGTGTATGTATGTGTGTGTATACACACATAATATGCATAGTACCTGAAAAAAAGAATTATTTACAAGCTACAATATGAATCTTTTGAGCTAAAATGCATGTATCTATAAATTAAGAGATTGGAGTGGTTGTTTCTTTTGCAATTTGTGGATCAGTAGCACTTTTGTATACTTCAGCACTTAACAGCTTTAGTCATCTGAGAGATCTGTTTAGAGGCTTTTTGAGACATTAAGAATTTGTCAGCTGTTTTTCAACACCCATTTACTGACATTCTCAAAAATCCTGAGACATGTATTACTACTTGGAATGCCCATGCTGTAACAGGCTATGGAAACACAGAATGGTCTGGGTCAGAGGGAGACCTCTGAAGGTCATCTAGTCCAACCCTCTCTGCAGTAAGCAGAGGCATCCTCAACTAGATCAGACTGGTACTGTTTTAAACGGTTCACAGGTATGGATAAGGACCTTTTGTTCCTTTTGATCTACCACAGAACTTTTTATAAACACAGGTGGACAGCATTGTTTCATATCAGTTTATGGCAGAATAGCTATCCCTAAGAACAGATTTCATCTTCTCCATTACAGTTAAGCATTTTATGCTTTTACCTTCTCTCGAAGACCTTCATATATAAAGCCTGGTAGCCTAAACCTTTTATATTTGCTGTAACATTTTTACAGATTGTCTTCATGCTTTTATCTGAAAGGAAAGCCACTACTTATTTTAATACTACTGTTCTACCATCTTTCACATATTATATATCCTAGTCCAATTCATAGGTTTAATTTCTGTCACAGCAGTTCAGAATCAGATACATCACTAAGTTTTCATTCTGTATTAAGTATATGGTTTATAGCTTATTGCTGTGAAATCATTAAAATATATATATATATATATATATATATATATACACACACTAAAAAAGTGATCCTTAAGAACTAGAAATGTAGCTCTAGATTTCTATTGATATGGGGAGTTACCAGGTAGATTTTTCCCCCTTTTTTTTAATTATCTTTTACTAAATTTTAGTTATCTTAAAAATGCCATTTTATACTGTAGAGTAAAGCAACCAGTAGCATGTCTTGCTTCATCTCATTAACACAAGATTTCTGTATTACTATCCTTCAGAAGCTACAGACAAGAGATCTGTTAATTCAACACAAAAACCTGGAGAGTGTCAGCAGCTAAGCAGTTTGACTTTTGAATGCTTTTCAAGTAGAGCAAGAAGTCCTCAACCATCTTCTAAGTTTGAAGAAATAAGGAAGTCTTCATCTAAAGAGTCAGACTACACTGAAAGCAAAACCATGCAAGGTACTTAGTCACCAATACTGCATTTTACTTTGGCACAGGTGGAAAGCTAAACCAAACTGCTCCGTGTATCCAAACCAGCTGTTGTCAAAGTAGGTATCAGTGCTCTATGCTAGTCTCAGTAAGAAGAAATCCTGCTGAGCACTAGACTCTCCATAATAGCACTAATGCATAGGTTTGGCAGTATGCAGTGACTGGTAGATGCTTTGGATGTGAAAGAAAGAATTTGCTGTGGCCCCAGTTTGCTTGACAGAAGTGTGAGGAGTTTAAGGATGCTGGCTGCCCAGGTATTACAAATTATGCAAAATTAATAATCTATATTAATTTTTATATCCAGGCAAAGTTTGTAAATCACTATAAAAACTGTTTATGAACTTTAAATCTCAACAGAAAAGCTTATTTACAATGTTCAAAATGCACAGTTTGGATACTTATACACACAGGGAACAGGCAAAACTAGAAACACTTCAAGAAATAGCTAGCAAATGCAAACATTAAAACTGGAAGGAGGCTTCTAGTTTCAGTTATACCTTTTGCCTACCAGGGGACTTGGGAGGCTGCTTTCTGCTGCTAAGGCAGAAAGGCACAACAGAATCTAGTTAAAGAATTTCTTAGAGAGAGGCTTTGAAATGTTTACTCACAATTGAAGGGAATTCTGTCTGTATCTTGAAAGTCATTGCAGGCAAAGCAGACCATAATGTAACAGGGAAAAGCAGGCAAAAGAAAAGTAAAAGCAAAAGCATACGTGTGGCAAGGCCTATTTATTGTTTGCCCAAATGCAATGGCTCCTTTGGCCACACAAATCCACCACTCAGAATGGCACTTTGCCAAACCTGACCACATTAGGTGAAGTCAGGAGCTTGCTTTCCCTTATTTGGGAGGAACAAATCTGGACAAGTTTTGGACCCTCAAGGTGGGTGTCTCCAAGCCTTTTTTCTTCTCCTCGTACTCTGCTTCCTCCCCCGCAGCAGAGGGAAGGGACCATGGGATGATGCCTGGGCAAGCCAGGACATGTATCTTCCACAACACCAGGCAAGGCTGTTAGGTTTTCATGTCTGTGTAAAGTCTCACCTGAGTTCAGTTTCTGTGTATTTTACATACATTATTACTGGTATCTTAGTGTTAGTTTTATGCCCTAATTCAAACAGATCAGTTCAGTAATCTTTCATTAGTATAATCAAGGTCAGAGAAAACACAAAAGAGTCTCAAGCATCATTTAGTACCGTTGTTTCCTATGTAAAGAAGGAGAAAGCTCGCTGACTGGTTCATACAATCTCTCTGGCAGTACCTGAAGTTCACTAATGCCAACAATTTGGCATGCTGCTGTGTTATGCTACTATAAGCAAGTCCAGAGCGGGAGTGGGTCCAGAGGAAGGCAAGGAAGCTGGCGAAAGGCCTAGAGAATAAAGCTTGTGAGGAGCAACTGAGGGAGCTGGGGATGGTTAGTTTGAGGAAGAGGAGGCTGAGGGGAGACCTCATTACTCTCTACAATTACCTGAAAGGACATTGTGGAGAGGCTGCTGCTGGTCTCTTCTCACAGGTGATTGGAGGTGGAACAAGGGGGAATGGCCTCAAGCCAAGACTGGGGAGGTTTAAATTGGACATTAGGAAAAAGGTTTTCACAAAGAGAGTGGTCAGGGACTGGAATGAGTTGCCCAGGGAAGTATCACAGTATCACAGTATCACCAGGTATGGAAGAGACCTCAAAGATCATCAAGTCCAACCCTCAGACCTCAAGACTAGACTATGGCACCAAGTGCCATGTCCAAACCTGCCTTGAACACCTCTAGGGATGGTGACTCCACCACCTCCCTGGGCAGCCCATTCCAGTAGCCGATGACTCTCTCAGTGAAGAACTTTCTCCTCACCTCCAGCCTAAACTTCCCCTGGCACAGTTAGAGTCGCCAACTCTGACTGTGTTTAAGGGTTGTTTGGATGTGGTGCTTAGGGCTATGGTTTAAGGTGAATCTTGCAGAGTAGGGTTCTAGGTTGGACTTGGTGATCCTGAGGGGCTTTGCCAACCTGGGTGTTTTCTGTGATTCTGTGATTCCATTGCAGTTTGCTACTTCCCTTAAGCAATGAAAAGCTCATGAAGGCGATCCTTTCCCTTAAGTACCACAGTACTGTTTGTGACCTCAGCGTTTTCTGCATGATTAGTCACAGCACCCAAAATTGCAAGTTGAGGTTGTAGAAAGAAATAGAAACCAAAATAGATAATACTGGTATTTTGTGTATTGATGTTTGGCTATGTATTATTATTTTCAATTTTATAGATGAGGACATGGAAGTAAGAGTCGTTTCTCAAGGGAAAGGATAAGAAATAGAACCTTAGGCTTGCCTGGATGGAAACAGATCAGTTTTTATAACTTCGTTAGTTTAGTGTAGACTAAACTAAAATATTTGGCTTATCAAATTAAATTTAACTTCATACAGCTATTTAACACTAACTTTCCCAGGTGCCTGTGTAGAAAAGACATAGTTTTTGCATGTTTTAACTCAAGAGGGAGCACCTATGCATCACTGCCACGCTACAAAGCTCTCTCTTGCAAAACCAGGTAAAAGTAAACAGCAGAAGCAAAGGTATTTCTAGTGCAGTGTCTTTCTCTTAAGCATTTTCCATCAGCCTCTCATGTGTATCTTAAGCATTTGCTGCTGGGAACATAATAGTAGCTTGCAGAAGAAATTTCTGTGTGTAAACAATGTAGAAATGCTCACAGTGTTTGATCTGTTAACAGAAATCTTTTCTGACTTGCTTCAATTGCCATCTTTGTGGTTGGGGGGAGTTATTTGTTTGTTTTTATATACACATGATTTACTTTTAAAATATGGCTCCACTCTGCTTATCATTACATTTATTGCCACTTTTAGTTTGGCTATAACTTTGAGTAATGTCTGTAACAGGCTCTTTGGCAAACATCACTGCAGCTTCACTGGCATTCAAAAATTTATAACATTTTTCTTGAAGTTTGTTATTTTCAATATTAAAAAAAATTAAATGGAATTATGCATTTTAAATTATTGCTTGCTTACTGTTTGCAGACATGATGACAAAATCCTTTAGCAATCAAGTTCACTAATATAATTTTCTCATGCTCATTATATTTCTCCTCTAGAGAAGGATATCCTGGAAACTACATTTGCTGGTCCTGTATATGAGACCAGCAAAGGTGAGAAGTTATTGCAACAGAGTTCCTCCAGATCAGAGCAGAAAAATGTAAGAACAAGCTGTTCATCCAAAGATCTAGACAGTGACATGTCAAAGAACTCCTGCAATACTGGGAGTGATTGGAGTTCAGATGAGGATGGAGGAGACAATAAAGGACTGAAATCGAGGAGTGCATCAATTCTTTCAAGTCACACATCTGAAGGGAATGCAAGGTACAGTAGAGTGGGAAGTGAAATGTATTTGACAGCATCTGATGACAGTAGTTCTTTATTTGAAGAAGAGAGTTTTGGTGTTCAAAGGACACAGCTCAAGAAGTTATACTCCTGGCAGCAAGGATCCCAAAGAAGATGCCAGAACAATCCAAGTGAAAAAAACAACACCAACTGCACAAGTAAAAAGAAAGACCAAGATAGTTCTTCTGATGAACTGAAAAAGAAATTTCAGTCTCAGAGGTTAGATTATTCATCCTCATCCAGTGAGGCAAATACCCCAAGTCCAAGTTTAACCCCTGCTCTGACACCCAAACATCCTATTCTAACAGCTGCTGCAAGTTCTCAGTGCACAACATCATCAGATGCTCCCTCAAATTTACCACCTCCAAAGTTACAGACACCTAATGTGTTCAGTATAAATTCAGCGTTAGCAAAGAAACATCTAAGCCAGCCCCAGCTGAGTTCTGACAGAATGTTTGGCAGAAATAGAAATGCCATAAGCATGATACGTCCATGGAGACCTCAGGAAACAGACATTGATCTGGTGGATGGAGAAGACAGTGGAATTTTAGAGAAAATGGAGATTGGCTATGATGAAGTGTTCACCTGTGACAGCACTGAAGCACAAAATGCTGAAACCCAGGAACCTCATGTTACGCCAAAAAAGGGTGCTAGCAACAAACCTCCCACCCCTCCACTTCATCGATTTCCTTCCTGGGTAAGTGTAATTACAGAGAGTTTTACTTCTGGTGAAACTAAGTAGTTTTCATGCCTCTCTCCCATGATTTTTGTTGACTCCACCTTCCTTATTCTCTGTTCAGTGACAGGACAGGGCATTACCTTAATTTGAACTAAGAGGAAAAGCTCAGAAGCAAGCTTGATTTGAAGTACAATATTTCTGCTGTTGAAAGCATTGTCAGTATTTTGGTTGATGACTAATCTTGTTCATGCTGGGGTGGGAGTGGCTGGAGAGCAGCCAAACAGAAAGGGATCTGGGGGTACTGATTGACACCCGCCTAAACATGAGCCAGCAGTGTGCTGACCAAGAAGGCCAGTGGCATCCTGTCCTGCATCAGGAA
>VWZE01000753.1:0-25098 GCA_013396675.1 Eubucco bourcierii
CCCTTCCAACCTTACCATTCTATGATTCTATGTGCTTCCTGTGCTGGGGGCTCCAGAACTGGAGACAGCACTCCAGGTGGGGTCTGAGGAGAGCAGAGCAAAGGGGCAGAATCCCCCTCACTTGTTGCTGTCTGGGCTGCACTCACACTGCAGGCTCATGTTGAGCTTTGCATCAACCCAGACCCCCCTCTTCCTCAGGGCCTCTCTCCAGACATTCCCCACCCAGCCTGGAGTTGTGACTGGGATTGTGCCAACCCAGGTGCAGGACCTTACACTTTTTGCAGAGCAAAGTGAGTCCCATTCACTTCACCATAAAAGGTGGACATTATATTTCACATTAAAAAGGTCTAACTGTATGAAGATTATTACAGTAATTGTATTTGTGAATTGGGCTTCTTTTGCTAAGATATTCTAACACATTAAAAATTATCTCTGATGATTTTGAGATTCCCTGTCCCCACTGATGTCATTAGAGGTTGATCACAGTGTTAGAGAAATACTTACTCTATTAATGCTGCACATTGCTTGTGCTCAGACACTGGCACAAGGTGCCCAGGCAGGTGATGGTAGCCTCACCCCTGGAGGTCTTTAAGGTCAGGTTGGATGTGGCTCTGAGCAAGCTGCTCTAGTGTGAGGTGTCCCTGCCCATGGCAGAGGCGTTGGAGCTGGATGACCTTTGGAGTGTCTTCCAGCTCTGAGAATTCTGTGATGCTGTGAAAACTATTTGATGCTTATTTTCCTTATTTGACCAGTTGGTGCAAAAAACAAGCAAACAAACAAAACAAACAAAACCCAAAAAACCAAACAAACAAAAAGCACCAAGACCAAAAAATGGATCTTTTATCTGTGACCCGTGTGATCTGAGCTAGATTGTATGGTACTGCTCTGGCAGGGGCTTGGACTTGTTGATCTCTTTGGGTCCCTTCCAACCCCTGACAACCTGTGAACCTGTGATTCTTTCAAAGTTCCATCAGCACTTAGTCTGAAGGTAGTGGCAGAAAATGTCTTATGAAGGAGGTGGTATCATAGAATGGATTGGGTTGGAAGGAATCTTAAAGATCACAGAATCACAGAACTTTAGAGGTTGGAAGTGACCTCCAGAGATCATCCAGTCCAACCCCCGTGCCAAAGCAGGATCACCCAGAGTAGTCCACACAGGAATGCATTCAAGTGGGTTTGAAAGTCTCCAGAGAAGGAGATTCCACAACCTCTCTGGGCAGCCTGCTCCAGGGCTCTGGCACCCTCAACCTGTGCCGGTGTCTCACCACCCTCACTGCAAAGAACTACTTCCTAACTACTTCCTAACATTCAGTTTCAATCTCCCTTCTGCCAGTTCAAACCCATTCCTCCTCATGCTCTCATGACAAGACTTTGTCAGTAGCCCCTCTCCAGCCCTCCTGTAACCCCCTTCAGATCCTGGAAGGCCATTCCAAGGCCTCCTCAAAGCCTTATATCTGTGGGGCAGGATGTTTGGACTACAAAAGGATTCAAAATCATGCAAAACTACACTTGAAAAAGAAAAATAATATGAGGGACAAGAAATAACAAAACTCTCAGGTTCCTAGAAAGCAAATTCCTGAAAGCAGAAGTGTTTCCTCCTGGTTTACTTCCCTTTTAGTTAAGAATAATTTCTCTATTTGATTCAACAAAACCGTTAAGTCCTTCCCAGGTTGAATAAAGCAGAGACACTGACAAGTTCAATGGCTTTTATGAAGACTTCCCAGGAAGTGGATGATTTTCCACTGCTAATTTTGGCTTTAGAAATTCCATTGCCTACATCAGCAGCCTTTCCAACAGGGTGTATGGGAGTAATTGTCCTTGGGAATATTCTCACCACTTGTTTTTACCTGGAGACACCTGGGTTCTGGATGCTTATCTTTTCAACTCTCTGCTGATTTCTGACACTCCTGTGGGGAAACAATTGATTCCAGACTGAAAGGGGAGCTCTGGCCTGCTTAACACAACAAGGAAATAACAAAGGGCTGAACTAGGCAAGGTAAAATGAAATAGAATACAGTGGTAATGGTAAGAGAAGAGTCCTGAGGAAATAGCTACGCATTACAGGGAGGGGGGAACAACAACAACAGAAAACAAACAAAAAACCCCCAAAACTAAAACCAACCAAAACAACCAAACACAAATTACAAAGAAGAAAGTTGAAAGAGAATGAGAGGCTTTTTCTCTCATTTCATCCATCTGTGGACTACAGGAGGCTAAAGGTAGACCTTGCTCCCAGCAACTCCCTAAAAGGAGGTGGCAGTGAGGTGGGAGCTAGTCTCTTTCCTCTACTATCAAGTGATAGAATGAGAGGGAATGGCCTAAAATTGTACCAGGGGAAGGTTAGATGGAGATTAGGAAAAATTTATTTGCTGCAAGAGTGGTCAGGGATTGGCACAGGCTGCCCAGGAAGGTAGTAGAGCCACCATGCCTGGAGGTGTTCAAGAAAGTTGTGGCCATGGCACTTGGGGGCATGGTTTAGTGACCATGGTGGCGTTGGGTTGAAGGTTGGACTGGATGATCTTAAAGGTCTCTTCTAAACCTAATAATTCTGTGCTTCTATGATTCTGTGACTCTTTCCTTTGCAAACAGGTAAAAGTTAATGAAATTAAATTGTAAAGTAGATGATGATGATGAACTTTGTGAAGATGCAAGATTTATCCTCAATGTTTTCTGATGTTTATTCCACTCTGCAGGGATATCCTCACTATTTTCTGATTTTCGTTCTCAAGTGCTGCCATGAAAGGATAGGAAGCCCAACCAAGTCCTAGGTTCCTCAGATTTTTGACTATGCTTTTTTCTTCCACTGCTCAAATAATTTTTATATATGGATTTTATTAGGTTTCAGATCAGAAGCCTTTTTCCTTGCCTCTGTTCACAGTTTTAGCTTCTTCCTCTAACATAATTTTTCACTCTACTTACTTTCTCCAAAGCTGAGTCTTTTTTAATGAGGTATTTTCTCCATGGTATGTGGTTGTGTGATCAAAGTCTCTCTTGTATGCATTCTCCCCATTTTATGGCAGTGTCTACTCTCATTCCCTATCCTCATAGCATTATTTGGTCATTAAGTCATTCATTAAACTCATTAGGCATCTCCCTTCCACACTGGCACGAAGTGTTGCTATTAAATGGAAGTGTGAGTGGATATGATTGCCCAGAGCTTATTTCAAGGCTTAACAGCTGGGGTTTGGATGCAGAAAATCACAGAATCACAAAGTCACATAGTGCATTGGGCTGGAAGGGACCCTCAAAGATCTTGTCCAAACACTCTTCAGTGAGCAGGGACATCTCCAACTAGGGGCTCAAGGCACCTTCAAGATTCATTGAATCATAGAATTGTCAGGGCTGGAAGGGACCACTTCTTGGATCATCCAGCTCCAACCCTCCTGCCATGGGCAGGGACACCTCACACTAGAGCAACTTGCCCAGAGCCACATCCAGCCTGGCCTTAAAGACCTCCAGGGCTTCCACCACCTCCCTGGGCAACCTGTACCGGTCTCTCACCACCCTCATGCTGAAGAACTAATTCCTAAAGTCTAATCTCGATCTACCCTCCTCTACCTTGGATCCATTCCCATGAGTGCTATCACTACCTGACAGTCTAAAATGCTCCTCCCCAGCTTTCTTGTAACCCTCTTCAGATACTGTGAGGCTAAAAGAACGTCTCCTTGGAGCCTTCTCCTCTCCATACTGAAGACTTCCAACTGTCTCAGTCTGTCCTTGAATGCCTCCAGCCATGGAGTCTCAATCACTAATCTGTCTGCTTGATCATCTCTTGGGTATATCTTAAAGTGGGAGGATAATGTATCTGATCAGAAGAATTCTCCATTTCTACTGAAGTTTGTTAGACATCCTTAGTCAAAGGGAAGATTATTTATTTTATTTATTTATTTATATTAATTTCTCTTTCTTTAGGGAGCTGTTTTCTTATTTAAGATTTCTAAACCTCCTTGGTGGTTTAGATTTCTGCCATCACATCTCAAGCCTGTTTGATGGAGGCGCTGCCAGACTGGTACTTGGTCAATATAACTGCAGGCTTGGATCAACCTGGTTTTAAATAGATTTCCTTTCTGCTGACCACAATTAATTATGGATTTATTTTTACCTTTCAATGGCTGTTAAGGGCTGATAGCATGGTTATGGAAGCACATATACTAGGGAAGATGCCAAACTTCTTTGTCCCTTTGTACTCTGCTCTAGTGAGGCCACACCTTGAGAACTGCGTTCAATTTGGGGCACCTCAATATAAGAGAGATGTGGAGGTGTTGGAGCAGGCCCAGAGAAGGGCAACAAAGATATGAAGGGCCTGAAGAATATCATAGAATCATAGAATCATAGAACGGTAAGGTTGGAAGGGACTTCAAGGATCAGCCAGTTCCAACCCCCTGACATAGGCAGGGACACCTCCCACTAGTACAGCGCTCTCAAGGCCTCATCCAATCTGGCCTTGAACACCTCCAGGGAGGGAGCAGCCACAACCTCCCTGGGCAACCTGTGCCAGTGCCTCACCACCCTCACTACAAACAACTTCCTCCTAACATCCAATCTCCCCTCTGCCAGTTTAAATCCATTGCCCCTTGTCCTGTCATTGCAAGACCTTGTCAATAGTCCCTCCCCAGCCTTCCTGTAGGCCCCCTTCAGATACTGGAAGGCTACTATCAGGTCCCCTCGAAGCCTTCTCTTCTCCAGGCTGCGGAGCCCCAACTCTCTCAGCCTGTCCTCATAGCAGAGCTGCTCCAGCCCTCTGATCACCTTCGTGGCCCTCCTCTGGACCCGCTCCAACACTTCCATGTCCTTCCTGTGCTGAGGGTTCCAGAACTGCACACAGTTATACATATATCTGATGAGAAGCAACTGAGGAAGCTGGGGATGGTTAGTTTGAAAAACAGGAGACTGAGGGCAGACCTCATTGCTGTCTATGTCTACCTGAAGGGACATTGTGGAGAGGCTACTGCTGGACTCTTCTCACAGAGAATTGGAGACAGGAGAGTCAAGCTGAGGCTGGGGAGGTTTAGACTGGATATTAGGAAAAAGTTTTTCCTGGAGAGAGTGGTCAGGGACTAGAATGAGCTGCCCAGGGAGGTGGTGGAGTCACCAATCCTGGTTGTGTTTAAGGGTGGTTTACATGTGGTGTTTGGGGCTATGGTTTAAGGTGAATCTTGTAGAGTAGGATTCTAAACTTGGTGATCCTGAGGGGCTTTGCCAACCTGCATGTTTCTATGATTCTGTGATCTATGATGTCTCTTCCAACCCAAACTATTCTATCACTCTATAGATATCATGGGTGTTTATTTGATGGTGGAGCCTCTTTTCGCTGAGTGTAGCTTCGGTTTTTAAGAAACTGCATTCAGAAACACCTCCAATGAAGCTGGATCCAGTCTCACCAACATCTTTGTCATGTGTAACATGTGCACTGGAGCATAGTTTCTATCCAACAAGCTTTTAAAGCCCTCAGGACAAATCTGTAGGTCTTTATTGCTAAGTGATACCAAAGTTTATAGTGGGAAAAAGAAAAAAAAAAAATATATATATATATATATATACATAAATAAATATCACTGTCANTATATATATATATATATATATATATAAATAAGTACACCATCTCGGGTTTATTTATTTATTTGTTCTCTTTTAAAAGCATCCTCTTGGGAGACAGTAAGATCCACCAAATATTATTAGGGAAGTAATGAAATAGATACAATATTTATATATCTTTAAAAGGCTTGATGAGAGAACTGAGTCATGCTAAGGGTTGTGCAAACACTTTCATATAGCATAAAGGCAGAAATTAAACTCTGTGCAAAATGCATCCCATCTTGAAAACCTCACCAGGAATTTTGAGTGGCTTGGTTTGACTTCTATATATAAATATGTATATATGTGCGTTATATATTTAATTATCATTATTATTACTGGGTTTTATTTGTTTTGATTGAATTTCTTTGTTCTCAAGGGAATTTAAATTTTCTTCCATTTTTCTACTGAAACCAACATCAGAAAAGAGTGGGAGACAAAAAAAATATTCTTCTCCTATTTAATGCCACTTCCACTGAGCTCCAAATAAATAACTCAGCTTTGAAAAATTTGCTAAACTGGTTTACCTCTTTTCCTAACACAAGTCAGTAGGTTAAATCCTCCTTGAAAGGAGGTTGTAGTGATGTGAGGGTTGCTCTCTTCTCCATGTTATGAAGCAAAAGGACAAGAGGAAACAGCCTGAAATTGTACCAGGAGAGGTTTAGGTTGGATATTAGGAACAATTTCTTTGCTGCAAGAGTGGTCAGGCATTGGCACATGTTGCCCAGGGAGGTGGTGGAGTCCCCATGCCTGGAGATGGTCAAGAAATGTGTGGACATGGCACTTTGGGATGTAGTTTAATGACCATGGTGGTCTTATATTGATAGTTGGACTCAATGACCTTAGAGGTCCTTTCCAACCAAAATGATTCTATGATTCTACCAAGAAGCTGGGCAGGCATTGCTGTCTATTCTGAGTACCTGTAGTTATACATATCCAGGATGAGAGAACTCTGCATGACTATCCCCTTGGCAACTGCTATCACTCAGAGACTGCATAGTTTTCATCATTCCCAGACCAGGCTTTGCTCCTCAGAGTCATAGTTGAAATAGAGAGAAACAATTCAAATCGTAGTCAAGAACAGAGATAACAGGAAACACAGAAGTTTGATTTTGACCTTCCCTTCCCTTCCCTTCCCTTCCCTTCCCTTCCCTTCCCTTCCCTTCCCTTCCCTTTTTTTCTCTTTTGATTTTTTGTTTGATTTGTTCAGGGTTGTTTTGTTTTGTTTTGTTTTGTTTTATACTACTTTTCACATGATCACAGAAACATTCCTGGGGAAAAGACCCCCAAGATCATCAAGTCCAACCCAGAACCCTACTCTACAAAGTGTACCCTTAAACCATAACCTTAAACCATATCCTGAATCACCACATCCAAACCACTTTTAAGCACACCCAGGGTTGGTGACTCCTTCGCCTCCCTGGCAGCAAATTCCAAGGTCTGACCACTTTTCCTGGGAAAAAAATCTTCCTCATGTCCAGTCTAAACCTATCCTGTGACAGTTTGAGGCCATTCTCTCTTGTTCTATCACTATTTACCTGTGAGAAGAGCCCAGCAGCAGCCTCTCTACAATGTCCTTTCAGGTAGCTGCAGACAACCATAATGTCTGCCCTCAGCCTCCTCTGTTTCACACTAATCAGCCCCAGCTCCCTCAGTTGTTCTTCATAAGATTTATTCTCCAACCCCTTCCCAGATTCCTTGCCCTCCTCTGCACTTTCTCCAGCATCTCCACATCTCTCTTGTATTGAGAGGTGACCAAAACTGAACACAATACTCAAGATGTGGCCTCACCAGAGTAGAGTCCAAGGGGACAATCACCTCCCTGCTCCTGCTGGACACAGCATGTCTGATTTCATCCAGGATGACAGTGGTTTTCTTGGCCACCTGAGCACTCTGCCGGCTCATCTTCAGCTGCTTGTCCATTACAACCCCCAGATTCCTTTCTGCCATGCAGCTTTCCAACCACACTGCCCCAAGTCTGTAGCATTTTTTTAGAGTAGTTTTCTTAGCTAAGTGAATAATTCTGTTCCTGATTTTAATTTAAAGACATTAAATATCCAGGATATCACCAAAACCATACCTGCCAGGTCGTTTATAAAGCACAATATATTGAGTGTTAGGATCTTCTGCTATTTCTTACCTCATCAAATTTCTAGGATGTGACAAGTTTTGCTTTGGTCAAGTTGTGCAAGAATATTCTTTTAGCTGCTTATGATATCTTCAGCATCTAGGAGACAACTGTGTAGTCCTGACCAGGAGATGTGCATGGGGAGTCCAGACTGCAGACAGGAATTGTCTGCTCTGTCTGGGTTAGAATGCTGGGCCAGCCATGGTGTGCAAGCAATTAATAATCTCCAGTCAGCCTCTACCCAAAGCTGAGAGGACCACAAACCAGGACAGTTGTCCCAAACTGGTTCTCATAAACCCATCCCACAAACATCATGTTCAGTATAAAGAAGTTTGCTCAAGATGGAGATACGTGCTGCTCATCTTCTTTTTCCTCCTGTTTCCATACCTGCCTTTCTCCAGAGTGGCCATTTGTGGGGGCTTTTGCCCATTTTTCTGCTCCCGAGGACTGAATTCCCAACTTGTTGTGCCCGCTGTGTGCTCAGCTGGGCTGAGCAGAACTTTATGTACTTTGCATGGGCACCAGTGTTTACTTAGCTGTTTCATTAAATCCCTTTTCATTTCAGCCCACAGCCCTCCTCTGCTTTTCCTGATCCCTGATCTTTGCTGAGGAGAACTCATCAGGTGATGCAGCAACAGCTTGGCTAAACATGGAGAGGAATCACACTTGCTGTGTGATGCAAACAACAGGGAACATGCAGGAAAAGAAGTTCTTTTTCTTTTTTTCTTTCTCTTTTTCTTTTTCTCTTTCTCTTTCTCTTTCTCTCTTTCTCTCTTTCTCTCTTTCTCTCTTTCTCTCTTTCTCTCTTTCTCTCTTTCTCTCTTTCTCTCTTTCTCTCTTTCTCTCTTTCTCTCTTTCTCTCTTTCTCTCTTTCTCTCTTTCTCTCTTTCTCTCTTTCTCTCTTTCTCTCTTTCTCTCTTTCTCTCTTTCTCTCTTTCTCTCTTTCTCTCTTTCTCTCTTTCTCTCTTTCTCTTTCTCTTTCTCATCCCCTACAAAGAGAGAGACTGAGAGCCCTGGGGCTGTTTAGTCTGAAGAAGAAAAGGCTGACAGTTGGTCTGAGCAATGTCTATCAAGCTCTGAGGGTTGGGTGTCAAGGAGAGGGGGCCAAGCTCTTTTGGGCAATAAACCAAGGAGCAATGGATACAAATTGGAACAGAGAAGATCAACATGAGGAGAAACTTCTTTAGAATGAAGATGCCAGAGCCCTGGAGCAGGTTACCTGGAGAGGTTGTGGAATTTCCTTCTCTGGAGCCTTTCCAAACCCACCTGGATGCATTCCTGTGTGGATTGCCCTGGGCGATGCTGCCTTGGCAGAGATGTTGGACTGGATGGTCTCTGGAGGTCCTTTCCAACCTCTAACATTCTGTGATTCTATGATTTTATTTCTTTTTTTTTTTTTTCTGCCTGGTTCCTGATTGTGTCATGTGTTGAGGTGTGGGAATTGGAATGATTTTATCACAGAAACACAGAATTAATCAGGTTGGAAAAGACCTCTAAGATCATCAAGTCCAACCTATCACCTAACCCTTCTAATTAGCTAACCCATGGCACCAAGTGCCTCATCCAGCCTCCTTTTAAACACCTGCAGGGATGTGGACTCCACCACCTCCCCGGGCAGCCCACTCCAATGCAAATCACTCTTGCTCTGAACAACTTCTTCCTAACATCCAGCCTGAACCTGCCCTGCTGCAGCTTGAGGCTGCGTTCTCCTGTTCTGTCCCTGGGTGCCTGGCAGAAGAGACCAACCCCACCTGGCTACAACCTCCCTTCAGGTAGTTGTAGAGAGCAATGACCCTCCTCGTCTCCAGGCTGAACCATCATTGCTGGTCTCAGTGAACTGAGAGAAAAAGAAGTTTGGATGGACTATTAGGGAGATTCTTTCTGTTTCAGCAATGAAGTGATGAGATGTACTGAAAGCCAGGTGACTAAGTGAACCATGTTATGCTGGCTCCGCTCTCAGAAATTCAGTGATTTACAGGCAGTTGTCTGATTTGCACCATTATATGACTTGCTAATATTCATCTGGATGACTGCAAGGGGATGACTTAAGGCTAGAAGCTTTCTGGAGAATGTATCTCTTTAAGGTAGACTGAAATAGAGTGTGGATGTCTGGGGCACAGTCAAGGGTCTCCAGGCTCTCAGATGCCTTGAAGTACAAATCATAGAATCATAGAATTTTTTCAACTGGAAATGCTCTCTAAGGTCATCCAGTCCAATCATCAACCCAACAACACCATGGCCATTAAACCATGTTCCACAATGCCATGGTCACATGTCTCTTGAACACCTCCAGGGACAGAGACTCTACTACTTCCCTGTCAGCCTGGTCCAGTGATTTGCAACTGTTTTAGTGAAGAAGCTTTCCTAACATCCAACTTCAACCTCCCCTGTTGCAGCTTGAGGCTGTTTGCCTTTTTCCTGTCAATGTACTCAGTCCTGATTAGGTCACACCTTGAGAAGTGTGTCCAGTTCTGGGCCACTCAGTTTAAGAAAGATATTGAGGTGCTGGAATGTGTCCAGAGAAGGGCATCAAGGTTGGTGAGGGACCTGGAGCACAGTCCTGTGAGGAGAGGCTGAGGGAGCTGGGGATGTGCAGCCTGCACAAGAGGAGGCTCAGGGCAGACCTCATTGTTCTTCTCCAGGCTAACGGCTTCAGGACTTTCAGTCTTTCTACCTCACAGAAGTGCTGCAGTCCCATCAGCATCATTGTAGCCTCCAATGGCTGTCTCCAGCAGTTCCCTGTCTCTCTCGTTGAAGTGTAGAAACCAATACTAATCATGGGATGATGATGACTCTTCACAGCAAGAGTCGTTGGACTGGCATCTGAATGGGCTGCCCTCAAAGGTGGTGGAGTCACCATCCCTGGAGGTGTTTAAAAAACAGGCTGGATGAGGCACTTGGTGCTGTGGTTTAGTTGATTAGAAGATGTTGGGTGATAGGTTGGACTGGATGATCTCAGAGGTCTTTCCCCAATCTTAATGATTCTGTGATTCTAATTTAGAATCACAGCCAAAGAGTGACTGAGGGAACTGGGGGTGCGCAGCCCACAGAAGAGGAGACTCAGAGCAGACCTAATTGCTCTCTACAACTACCTGAAGGGAGGCTGTAGCCAGGTGGGGTTGGTCTCTTCTACCAGGCACCCAGGGACAGAATAAGAGGACACAACCTGAAGCTGCAGCAGGACAGGTTCAGGTTGGAAGTTAGGAAGAAGTTCTTCAGAGCAAGAGTGATTGGCACTGGAATGGGCTACCCAGGGAGGTGGTGGAGTCACCATCCTTGGAGATGTTTAAGAGGAGGCTGGATGAGGAACTTGGTGCCATGGGTCAGTTAATCAGAAGGTGTTGGGTGATAGGTTGGACTGGATGATCTCAGAGGTTTTTTCCAACCTGGTTCATTCTGTGATTCTTAACAGGGAGACCCCCACCTCACTGCAGCCTCCTTTCAGGTAGTTGTAGAAAGTGATGTGCCACTCAGTCTCCTCCAGACTAAACAACTCCAGTTCCCTCAGCTAGTCCTCAGAAAACCTGTTCTCCAGAACAACATTTGATAGATTTAATGACATTGGGAAGACAGTGAAGTACAATGAATGAGAGTAAAGGAGCAAAACTCCCCTCAACATATCCCTCCTTGTTGGAGCACAGGGATAAGTGATACTCCGGTTTTGGGACCTACTCTTGATAATCATAGAACTATGGAAAAACAGAAAGGTCTGGGTTGGAAGGGACCTCCAAAAGTCATCTAGTCCAATTGCTTTTGCAGTCAGCAACTAGATCAGGCTGTCCAGAGCCTGATGAACAATAAAACCCAAGGAAAAATGAAGCTCAACATCTTTATGTGAGACAATGGCGCAGGAAAACAGGTTGCATTAGCATTTCTTTCTTTCTTTCTTTCTTTCTTTCTTTCTTTCTTTCTTTCTTTCTTTCTTTCTTTCTTTCTTTCTTTCTTTCTTTCTTTCTTTCTTTCTTTCTTTCTTTCTTTCTTTCTTTCTTTCTTTCTTTCTTTCTTTCTTTTTTTCTTTCTTTCTTTCTTTCTTTCTTTCTTTCTTTCTTTCTTTCTTTCTTTCTTTCTTTCTTTCTTTCTTTCTTTCTTTCTTCCTTTCTTTCTTTTTTTTTTTTTTAAATTTTTCCCCCCTCTTTGGTTAATTAAGATTCTCTTTGAATGTCTGACTAAAGCAAGATAATCTCTGCTTTTCAATGATTAACCCCATTAATACTAATTAACATATAACAAAGAAGGCTTTTAATCTTTTACACCAGCAGGAGGAGGATGGTGATGAGGTGGATTAGAAGGGATCTCTTGTATCACCATCAGGTGTTTTATACTGTAAATCTTTAAGTAGTAGGGAAGGTTTAGGTTGGATATTAGGAAACATTTTTGTCCTGCAAGAGTGGTCAGGCATTGGAACAGGCTATCCAGGAAGGTGGTGGAGTCTCCATGACTGGAGGTGTTCAAGAAATTTGTGGATGTGGCACTTGGAAACATGGTTTAATGGTCATGTGGTGTTAGCTTGATGTTTGGACTGGATGATCTTAGAGGTCTCTTCCAACCAAAACAATTCTATGATTCTAATAATGTAGAGGAGATACGTGCTGCCTTGTTGTGGTGCCCAGTTCTTGTGCCAGTAGAGCCTGGTACAGTTCCAGAGACAGCAATGCACAAACTGAAAGCCTGAGGCTTCCCTTTGTCAGAGCACAAACTGAGAGAAAGCTCTAAGGAAGTTCTTCTTGCAGGTGACCATGCTGTAGGTGGTGTGTGATACCAGAAAGGGAGAAAAAACAACAACATTTTTGTCCTGCAAGAGTGGTCAGGGATTGAAACAGGCTGCCCAGGGAGGCGGTGGAGTCACCATCCCTGGAGGTGTTCAAGAAATGTGTGGCCATGGCACTGTGGGACATGTTTTAATGGCCATGGTGGTCTTGGGTTGGAGGTTGGACTGAATCATCTTAGAAGTCTTTTCCAATCTAAACAATTTTGTGATTCTCTGGTTCTCTTAACAGCAAAATTTATTCTACAATCCATAGCTTAGAGTACCCCTCCCTCTTCGGACACAGAAGTCAGAAACGTTTCAATGGATGCATAAATACCGAAGTCCTTGGGAGGCATCTTTAATATTTCTAGTGCAGCCAAACCATACAAGGAATTTTCTTCCTCTCTACAAGACGCTCTCTTTAAAAGGCATGAAAAAAACAGATCCTTGCACATTCACACACAGAAGCATCTGGTTTGGCAAAGCCCCTCAGGATCACTAAGTCCAACCTAGACCCCTACTCTACAAGATTCACCTTAAATGATATCCCTAAGCACCATATCCAAACCACCCTTAAACACATCAAGGGTTGGTGACTCCACCACCTCCCTGAGCAGCTCATTCTAGTCCCTGACCACTCTCTCCAGGAAAAACTTTTTTCTAATGTCCAATCTAAACCTTCCCAGTCTCATCTTGAGGCCATTCCCCCTTGTTCTGTCTCCAATTCCCTGTGAGAAGAGACCAGCAACAACCTCTCCACAATGTCACTTCAGGTAGTTGTAGACAGCGATGAGGTCTAAGATAAGAGCCAGATAATCCCCAGCAGAATGCTCTATTCTCCTCCTCTGCTTTGTCATCCTCCTCTCCCACTTCTGCTGATATTTTATTCTTCTTCTAAAGATCTGAGAACATATTTCACATAGAATCCACTCCTCTGTTGGGTTCATGTGAGGAGATGCTAGTGTGAGACCATGGAACGCCTGCAGTTATTGCATTTCAGTAGCTAGATGAATTTTACAGAGGTACCTATATCAGCACAGCAACCTATCTAAAGCTTACTCTGCCAAGCTGACACTGCTGCCACCACGGATTGACTCAGAGCCCTCCTGCTCACCCACAACCCCTCCTGCTCGTTGCTAGCTAACCAGCAAGGTTGTTTTGTTGTTGTTGTTGTTGTTTTTTGTTTGTTTTTATAAGCCAGCCCCAAAGCAGAGGGCAACAAAGCTGGTTAAGAGTCTGGAGAATAAATCTGATGAGGAGTGACTGAGGGAGCTGAAGCTGAATAGTTTGAAGAAGTGGAGGTTGAGGGTAGACCTCATTGCTTTCTACAGCTACTTGAAGGGACTCTGGGCTCACAGGTGACTGGAGACAGAACAAGCAGAATGGCCTCAAGCTGAGGCTGGAGGGGTTTAGATCGGATAGGTCTCTCCAGTTTTTCCTGGAGAGAATGGTCAGGGACTGGAATGAACTGCCCAGGGAGGTGGATGAGTCACCAATCCTGGCTATGTTTAAGGGTGGTTTGGATGCAGTGCTTAGGGCTATGGTTTAAGGTGAATTTTGTAGAGCAGGGTTCTAGGTTGGTCTTGGTGATCCTCAGGAGCTTTTTCAACCTGCATGTTCCTGTGATTCTGTGTGATTCTGAAATGCCTTTTGCAGTCTGGGCATCCAATTTATTAAGTAACAACTCCAGAGAGGAGAATTCATTAGCAATGACACATCTATGACTGGAGGGCCCAGATTGTGTGTGGTGCAGCCCACAGAACCAAAGGCTTCTGTGGTAGGACAAAGCTACGGTGCCTTTCCTGCATATTCCACATGGATATTCAATAGGATCCTGGGGACATTAAGAAGAGTGTGTCCAGCAGATTAAGGGAGGTTCTCCTCCACCTTTACTATGCCCTGGTGAGAACTCCTCCTGACTACTGCATCCAGTTTTGGGTTTCCCAGTTCAAAAGAGACAGGGATCTGCTGGAGAGAGTCCAGCAGAGGGGTGTGAGGATGATGAGGAGACTAGAGCACTGCCTGATGAGGAGAGGCTAAGGGACCTGAGGCTGTTCAGTCTGGAGAAGAGAAGGTTGAGAGGGGATTTAATCAATGTTTGTAAATATCTGAGGGCTGGGGATCAGGACAGTGGGAGACAGGCTCTGTTCACTTGCTCCCTGGGATAGGACAAGGGGCAATGGATGGAAGGTGCAGCACAGGAGGTTCCAGATCAACACAAGGGTGCCAGAGCAGTGGCACAGGCTGCCCAGAAAGGTTGCGGAGTCTCCTTCTCTGGAACCTTTCAAGTCCTCCCTGGTTGTGTTTCTGTGTTACCTGAGCTAGATTGTATGGTCCTGCTCTGGCAGGGGGGTTGGACTCGATGATCCCTTTGGGTCTCTTCCAACCCCTGACATCCTGTGAACCTGTGATCCTGTGATATCTATCAGCCATCTGCAAAAATACTTCCATGATCTCCTGTCTGAACATTATCAACATTTCAAGAGGCCATTACAACTGGACCATGCAACCTATGGACAGGACAGGGTGAGAGTTGGGGGTTTTCAACCTGGAGAAAAGCTCCAGGGAGATATTCTTGTGACCTTTCAATACCTGAAGGGGACTACAAAAAGCTAGGGGTGGACTTTTGACAAGGTCTTGTAGTGATAGGATGAAAGGGAATGTATTTAAGCTAGAAGAGGTGACACTTAGGCTGGAGATTAGGAAGAGATTTTTATAGTGAGAGTTGTGAGATACTGAAACAGGTTGCCCAGGAATGTTGTGGATGCCCCCTCACTAAAAGTGTTCTGGGCCAGGTTGGACAAGACCTTGAGCAACCTAGGCTAGTGGAACGTGTCCCTGCTCATGGTAGGGGGTTGGAACTGGTTGATATCAAAACTCTCTTCCAACCCAAAGCATTCTACGATCCTATGATCATTTGAAATGAGCCCGTATGTATTTTAGGATTCTGTAAAACAGTAGCGTTCAGAAACTTCAAGTCAAAGGAAATCATTTTTGTAGAAACCATAAAAATGCTGAATGTCATTTTCTATTTATTTCTTTTTCCCTCAAGTATTAAACAGCTTTCTTTCCCCTGAATTATTGCTCTAATAAACTCCCCAAATATTTCTCAGCGTGCATGTTCAGAGATCCAATTACCACAGCACTTTTGAATTAGCGACAAAAAAAAAAAAAAAAAAAAAAAAAAAAAAAAAAGCTGATGCATTTAGCAGCCACCTGCCAACCACCAAAACAGAACTTCTAAGAGGTGTTTTGTCCTTGGGCAGTAATTTGCCTCCTGTGGTCATTTTGATCAGATGTTGGATACTTGTAAAGCATAGAATCACAGAATCATGGAATCACCCAGGTTGGAAGAGACCTCCAAGCTCATCCAGCCCAACCTATCACCCAGCCCTAGCCAATCAACTAGACCATGGCACTAAGTGCCCCATCCAGGCTTTGCTTCAACACCTTCAGGGACGGCGACTCCACCACCTCCCTGGGCAGCCCATTCCAATGCCAATCACTCTCTCTGCCAAGAACTTCCTCCTAACATCCAGCCTTGAGACTGTGTCCCCTCATTCTGGCCCTGAGTGCCTGGGAGAAGAGCCCAACCCCATCTGGCTACAACCTCCCTTCAGGGAGTTGTAGAGAGCAATGAGGTCTGCCCTCTCCTTTTCCAGGCTGCACACTCCCAGCTCCCTCAGCCTCTCCTCACAGGGTTGTGCTCCAGGCCCCTTACCAGCCTTGGTGCTCTTGTCTGGACACATTCCAGTACCTCACCATCTCTCTTGAATTGAGGGGCCCAGAACTGGACACAGCATTCAAGGTGTGGCCTGACCAGTGCTGAGCACAGAGCAGAATAACCTCCCTTGTCCTGCTGGCCGCACTGTTCCTGATCCAGGCCAGGATGCTATTGGATCTCCTGCCCACCTGGGCACACTACTGGTTCATGTTCAGCTACTATCTACCAGCACCCCCAAGTCCCTTTCTGCCTGGCTGCTCTCCAGCCACTCTGTCCCCAACCTGTAGTGTTGCATGGGGTTGTTGGGGTTGTTCAGCCTGATCTGGTGTGAGGTGTCCCTGTCAATGTCAGAGGGGTTGGAACTGGATGATCCTTATGGTCCCTTCCAACCCTGACTGATTCTATAATTCTATGATTCTAATACTTAAAGGGTGGGTGTCAGGAAGATGGGACCAAGCATTCTGCAGTGGTGCCCAGTGACAGGACAAGGGTCAACAGGCACAAACTTTAACATCAGGAGTTTCACCTAAACACGAGGAAGGACTTTAAGGATGATGGAACACTGGAACACCTTGCAGAGAGACGTGGTGGACTCTTCATCTCTAGAAACATTCAATAGCCACCTAGACGTGTTCCTGTGTGCTGTTCTCTAGGTGAGGGCCATGAAGATGATCAGAGGGCTGCAGCAGCTCTCCTATGAGGACAGGCTGAGAGAGTTGGGGCTCCGCAGCCTGGAGAAGAGAAGACTTCCAGAAGACCTTGCAGTAGCCTTCCAGGATCTGAAGGGGCTAGAGGAGGGCTGGGAAGGGACTATTTACAAAGTCTTGCAATGACAAGACAAGGGGCAATGGGCTTGAACTGGCAGAGGGGAGATTTAGACTGGATGTTAGGAGGAAGTTCTTTACAGTGAGGGTGGTGAGACACTGGAACAGGTTGCCCAGGGAGGTTGTGGCTGTTCCCTCCCTGGAGGTGTTCAAGGCCAGGTTGGATGAGGCCTTGAGAGAGCTGTACTAGTGGGAGGTGTCCCTGCCTATGTCAGGGGGTTGGAACTGGCTGATCCTTGAGGTCCCTTCCAGCCTTACCATTCTATGATTTTATGAAACGTCCTTGGCAAGAGAGCAGGGGTGGGGGTTGGACTCAATGATCTCCAAGAGATCCCTTCCGGCCCCTACCATTCTGTCATTCTGTGAAGCTACTTGTAATTGGCAGCTTGGGTATCTCAGCACCAGAGGTTGCAGCTGAACTGGTAATTATCATTGATGGGCTTTAATTCTATGAATGCCTCTAGTATTCTAAACATATTTGGATTTTGTACTACCCTCTGGCAATGTGTTCCAAAATTTACATACATGTAACATGGGGGGAAAAAATCTATAATGGGAAAAAAAAAAAAATCTAGACTTTTTTTTCTCCCTGATGCCTAATTTCATTTAATACCTCCTAAATTTTCTCTTATGTAAAAAAACAAAACAAACAAAACCAAACAAAAAACCAAAAAAACCAAAACCCAAAAAACCCAGAAACAAACCACCACAAGAATTTGTCCTCTTTATGCCATTTATGATTCCACTGTTTTTTCATATATCTTCTTGTGTTCAGTTTAGGTTCCTCAGCATATGAACAATATCGAAGTGCTGGTGTGTGCCCAAAAGATGGCAACAAAACTGGGGAAGGGTCTGGAGAACAGGGGTGGTGAGGAGCAGCTGAGGGACCTGGGGGTGTTTAGTCAGCAGAAAAGGAGGCTGAGAGGAGACCTCATTGTTGTCCACAACAACCTATAAGGGGGTTGCAGTGAGGTGGGGGTTCGGCTCTTCTCTTTAGCATCAGGTGATGGGATGAGAATACAGCCTCAGTAAGTTTGCTGGCCACACCAAGCTGTGTAGCGTAGCAGACATGCTGGAGGGCAGGGATGGCATCCAGAGGGACCGGGACAGCCTGGAGAGGTGGACACAAGCCAACCTCATGAGGTTCAACAAGACCAAGTGCAACGTCCTGCAGCTGGGTCGAGGCAATCCCAAGCATGAATCCAGGTTGGGCAGTGACTGACTGCAGAGCAGCCCTGAGGAGAGGGGCTTGGTAGTGCTGCTGGACAAGAAGTTCAACATGAGCCAGCAGTACGCACTTGCAGCCCAGAAAGTCAGCCAGAGCCTGGGCTGCATCAGGAGAAGTGTGAAGGTGAAGGATGTGATTCTCCCCCTCTACTTCTCTCTGGTGAGACCCCACCTGGAGTACTGCATCCAGTTCTGGAGCCCCTGTTACAAGAGGGATGTGGATATGCTGGAGTGTGTCCAGAGAAGGGCCACGAGGATGCTCAGAGGGTTGGAGCTGCTCTGCTATGAGGACAGACTGAGAGAGTTGGGGTTGTTCAGTCTGGAGGAGAGGAAGCTCCCAGGTGACCTTCTAGTGGCCTTCCAGTATCTGAAGGGGGCCAAGAAAAAGCTGGGGAGAGGTTTTTTAGGCTATCAGGTAGTGACAGGAGTAGAGGGAATGGACCAAAGCTGGAGGTGGAGAGGTTCAGACTGGCGGTAAGGAGGAAGTTCTTCAGCATGAGAGTGGTGAGAGCCTGGAATGGGTTGCCCAGGGAGGCAGTTGAGGCCCCATACCTGTAGGTGTTTAAGGCCAGGCTAGATGAGGCTCTGGACAGCCTGATCTAGCGTAGGGCTTCTCTGCTCATGGCAGGGGGGTTGGAACTGGGAGATTGCTGTGGTCCCTTCCAGCCCTGACTGATTCTATGATTCTATGAGAGGAAATGGCCTGAAATTTGGCCAGGTGAGGTTCAGGTTGGATATTAAGAACAATTTCTTTGCTGCAAGAGTGGTCAGGGATTGGCACTGGCTGCCCAGGGAGGTGGTGGAGTCCCCATCTCTGAGGTCTTCAAGAAACCTGTGGCCATGTTACTGTGGACTATGGTTATATGTCCATGGTGATGTTAGGCTGGTGGTTGGATTGGGTAATCTTAGAGATCTTTTCCAACCAAACCAATTCTATGACTTTGTGAATGTCTTCGTGTTGCCAGCTTTATTGGACACCTTCATCCCAGTAACTTGTCATGAAAGTGTCAGCCTTGATCAACGGATCCATGCAAGAGATTAGCACAAATGAGAAAGTGCAAACTCGGAGATTATGGAGCTTAAACAAATTCACATTGGCCCTTTATTGACAGTCACTCTCCTAACACACCTCGCAGTGATGGAGGTTCAGGTTGGATATTAGGAGCTATTTCTTTACTACAAGAGTGGTCAGGGATTGAAACAGGCTGCCCAGGGAGGTGGTGGATTCTCCATCCTTGGAGATGTTCAAGACAGGTGTGGCCATGGCACTTTGGGACATGTTTAATGGCCATGGTGGTGTTGTGGGGTTGATGATGGGATCTGATGATCTTGGAGGCCTTTTCCAACTAGAACAATGGCATGATTTCCTCATTCTGTCCTTCCCAGGCTGTTTTCTGGTACGTTGAGTTAGAGTAGTTCTATCCCCCCTTGGTTTGCTTTGCATACCACTGCGAATTTGCCCATGCATATTCATAATTCAGGCTGAGGACTGATGAATATTGGTTTCTCTAAAGTGGCTGTGTGACCCCAAGGAGATGCATGCATTAAACCTTAGCAACTCATTTGGTGCAGGCTGCTGAGCAGACATTAGATGGAAATGACTCCTGCTCTCTGCTCACCTGGGCTAATTTCAAGCCAATGTCATAGGAGTGAAACACTCTGTATCTTGCTACAAGTCCCTGAAGTTTACCCAGCCAAAGCCATTTGTGATTCAAAATTTATTTACAGGATCAGAGGATGTTAGAGGTTGGAAGGGACCTCTGGAGAGCTTCCAGACCAACCCTTATGCCAGAGCAGGACCACAGAATCTAGCGTAGGTCATGCAGGAATGCATCCAGATTTATCCGTTTCTTATAAAGCAGAAAACGAAGGTAAGATTAATATTTTTTTCCCCCACCTGAGTTCTAAGGGAAGAGAAAATAAAATATATTTTTAAAAGTCACCAATCCTGCTGTCAGGAAGCAAACCCATTTGTTATTTACAGACACCAAAGCATCGACTGTGCTCATTTCTCCTCACAACTTCATCTACACATGCAAATTAGCATTAAAATAAAGCTTAATTTGATCTTCCATTGATGAAACCCTGTCAGCAACTGCATGCCCTGGGTGTTATTCAAGCCTCTGAGCACAGCACAGGGAGACTTTGAAAGGATGGGGTTTTTTTACCTCTCAGAACGAGGTGAAGCAGCGCTGTCTGACCTGAATTTATGATGAGCTTTGCTTATCAATGCTCGCATTAATTTTCCTGAGCCTAAACAAAGCTGCGAGAATTAGCAACACAAGTGTGTTCCCAAATGTGTGTTGGTATGTCCTGCCACTTCCTATTATCTGGGTTTAGGCTGCATTGGCTTAATTCTAAAAATTAATAATTATCATTAAAAAAAAAGAAAATCAAATATGTATAAATCCAAATAGTTTAGAAATGCAAAACTCTGTCTTAGAATAATACAGTGCCATGGCTAAACATGTAGGTAACTCTTAAAATGCATTATGCATTTGCTTCTTCTTTCTCTGCTTTTAAAGTGCTCATGTCAGATTTTTGAGGTCTCTCTGCATTAGACACTGTTCTCTGCAGTTCTGAGTTCACCCTGTAATGGTAAGAACTCTGCTGCCTGCTCCTCAGAATCAGAGAAGCACAGAAAGATGGAATCATAGAATCACAGAATCTTAGAATTGTAGAATGACAGAAACATAGAATCACACAATCATAGAATCACAGAATCGTAGAATCACAGAATGACAGTAACACAGAATCAAAGAATGACAGAAACATAGAATCAAATAATCATAGACTCATAGAATCACAGAACCACAGAAATGTAGAATCACAGAATGACAGAAACATAGAACCAAAGAATCATAGAATCACAGAATCATGAAATCACTGAATCATAGAATCATAATCATAGAATTATAGGCTAGTCTGGGCTGGAAGAGACCTCCAAAGCTCATCCAGTCCAACCCTCCCTGCAGTCAGCTTGGACATCCTCCACTAGATCAGGTTGCCCAAAGCCCTGTCCTGCCTCGCCTTCAATACCTCCAGGGGCAGGGACCCAATTACCTCCCTGGGCACTCTCTTGCAGCATTCCAGCACTGTCATGGTGCAGAACTTTTCCCTCACATCCAATCTCAATCTTCTCTGCTTTAGTTTGAAGCCATTGTCCTCATCCTGTCACCAGGCCTTTATAAATTCTCTTTCCATCCTTCTTGTGGCCCTTCTTGATCTCAGATTGTCCCCATTCCTTGTGTTAGTAATGATATCAACCAAATACATCAAAGCATTTTGACAGTGTCTGTGGCAGGATCTGTTTCCATGTCATGAAATCACAGCATGGTTTGTGTTGGAAGGGACATTTAGAGATCACCCAGTTCAACCCCCTTACAGTCAGTAAAGACATCTGCAATTAGAGTAGGTTTCTCAGAGCCCAGGACAACCTGATCTTAAATATTTCCAGGCATGGAGCATCACCCACCACTTTGGGCGTCCTGGGACAGGGTCTCGTCATCCTGATTACAAACTATTTGTTCCTTCTCTCCAATTCAAATCTCCTTCTTTTAGTTTCAAACCATCACCCCTTGCTAAAAAACCTGTCCCCAGCTTTCTGATGGGCCTCTTTAAGCAGTGAAAGGTCATCAGAAGGTTTTCCTGGAGTCTTTTCCTCAGGTTGAACAATTGCAACTCTCTCAGCCTGACCTCACAGCAGAGGGATTCTAGCCTTCAGATCATTCATAGAATCACCAAGGCTGGAAAAGAACTCTGAGATCATTAAGTCCAACCTATAACTTGGCACCATGACTTCAGCTGAGATGTTAATCAGAAGCAAGGTAAAAAAAAAAAACCAAAACTCCACATAACTATGGCTCCAGAATTCTGCTGTAAACAAGCCCAAAGCTTCTTTGTCAGTGACATGGACACTTTGTCAGTGACATGGACAGAGGAATCGAGTGCACCCTCAGCAAGTTTGCAGATGACATCAGGCTGTGTGGCACAGTCGACTTGCTAGAGGGCAGGGATGCCATCCAGAGGGACCTGGACAGGCTGGAGAGGTGGGCCCAGGCCAACCTCATGAAATTCAATAAGGCCAAGTGTAAGGTCCTGCACCTGGGTAGGCACAATCCCAAGCACAACTCCAGGCTGGGTGGTGAATGGCTGGAGAGCAGCCCTGAGGAAAGGGACCTTGGAGTCTGGGTTGATGAAAAGCTCAACATGAGCCTGCAGTGTGCACATGCAGCCCAGACAGCCAACCGAGTCCTAGGCTGCATCAAGAGAAGCGTGGCCAGCAGGGCAAGGGAGGGGATTCTGCCCCTTTACTCTGCTCTCGTCAGACCCCACCTGGAGTACTGTGTGCAGTTCTGGAACCCTCAGCACAGGAAGGACATGGAAGTGTTGGAGCGGGTCCAGAGGAGGGCCACAAAGATGATCAGAGGGCTGGAGCAGCTCTCCTATGAGGACAGGCTGAGAGAGTTGGGGCTCTTCAGCCTGGAGAAGAGAAGGCTTCGAGGGGACCTGATAGTAGCCTTCCAGTATCTGAAGGGGGCCTACAGGAAGGCTGGGGAGGGATTATTGACAAGGTCCTGCAATGACAGGACAAGGGGCAATGGGCTTAAACTGGTAGAGGGGAGATTTAGACTGGATGTTAGGAGGAAGTTCTTTACAGTAAGGGTGGTGAGGCACTGGAACAGGTTGCCCAGGGAGGTTGTGGATGCTCCCTCCCTGGATGTGTTCAAGGCCAGATTGGATGAGGCCTTGAGTGAGCTGTACTAGTGGGAGGTGTCCCTGCCTATGGCAGGGGGTTGGAACTAGATGATCCTTGAGGTCCCTTCCAACCTTAGCATTCTATGATTCTATGATTCTGTGATTCCGAAATCACCACCCAGGAACAGTTGTACTCCAGCCCAAGCTGGAGGCACTGAGCACAGAACTCAGCAGAGCACAAAATGGATTCAGCAGAGCACAAAATGGATCAAGTAAACTTGTCTTTCTGGCCTGCATACCCAGCAGAGCTGAGGCTTGAAGAAAGTGGCAAATATTCTTGCTGAAGTTGCTGTGAGTTCGGCTGGGAACTTAAATTTATGCATATTAAGTATCTAAAAGGTGAAGATCATAGAATCATAGAATCGTTGAATCACTGAATCATTGAATCGTTGAATCATTGAGTCCATTGGGGTTGGAAGGGACCACGAGGATCATTCAGTTCCAACACCCCCTGCCATGGGCAGGGATACCTCACAGTAGATCAGGCTGTCCAGAGCCTCATCCAGTCTGACCATAAACATCTTCAGGGACGAGGCTTCCACCACCTCCCTGAGCAAACAGTGCCAGGGTCTCACCATCCTCATACTGAAGAACTTCTTCCTAACATCCAGTTTGCATCTACCCATTTCTAGCTTTGTTCAATTCCCCTCAGTCCTGTCTCTACCTGACAACCTAAAAATATCCTGTCCTTTCCCAACTTTCCTGTAGCCCACTTCAGAAACTGAAAGGTTACAATAAGCTCACCTTGGAGCCTTCTTCAGACTGAATAGTCTCATCAAGAGGTTGGGGCTGGGCTCTTTTCAGTGGTGGTCAGTGATAGGACAAGGGACAGTAAACACAATCTAGAACACAGGAGGTTTCACTTGAACTCATGGAAAAATTTTTCTTTGGGAGTGCTGGAGCCGTGGAACAGGCTGCCCAAAGAGGTTGTGGAATCTCCTTCTCTGGAGACTTTCAAAACCCCTGTGCACTTATTCCTGTGTAATTTGATCTAGGCAAGGGGGATGGACTTGAAGGGTTATAGTTGTTGAGGACTCTCTCCTGAGGGGGACTGAGGGACCTATATGTCATCCCGACCCATTCCACAGGGAGGTCTGCTCCCTACCCGGGGCCCGGGTAAGGGACATCACCAGGAGACTCCCAAACCTAATCCAGCCCTCTGACTATTATCCTTTGCTGGTAATACAGGTTGGAAGTGATGAGCTTGATAAGAAAGGCACCAGGACAATTAAAAAGGAATTCAAGGCCCTGGGACAACTGATTGATGGGACAGGAGCACAAGTGGTGTTCTACTCGATTTCCTCAGTGGCAGGGAAGTACACTGAGAGGAACAAGAGAACCCATGCCATCAACAACTGGCTCAGGGGATGGTGTCAGCAGTGGCATTTTGGGTTCTTCGATCATGGGGAAGCTTTTACTGTGCCTGACCTGCTGGATCCTGATGGGGTACAGTTATCTAGGAGGGGCAAGAGGGTCCTAGCACTAGAGTTGGCAGGGCTCATTAGGAGGGCTTTAAACTAGGTCTGAAGGGGGTGGGTGAGGCAATCAGTCTCTCTGGAAAGGAGAGAGTGGGACCAAAACTAGGGTCAATTGAGGAATTGAGAGCCCAGCTGAAGTTCATGTACACCAATGCACGCAGCATGGGCAACAAGCAAGAAGAGCTGAAGTCCTGGTCCATCAGGGTGACTATGATATAGTTGCCATTTCAGAATCCTGGTGGGATACCAGGCACGATTGGAGTGCTACACTGGGAGGATACAGGCTCTTCAGAAGAGAGAGGCGAGGGAGAAGAGGAGGAGGGGTGGTTCTGTATATTAGGGAGTCACTGCTTGCCACAGAACATGAGATGGAGGATGAAGGGATTGAGAGCCTGTGGGTTAAAATCAGNATTGAGAGCCTGTGGGTTAAAATCAGAGGGAGGCCTAACAAATCTGACATCCTGGTTGGAGTCTGTTATAGACCACCCAACCAGGATGAGGAGGCAGATGAGGCATTCTATAAGCAATTGGAGGTTGTCTTAAGATCATCAGATCTTGTTCTTGTGGGTAACTTCAACCTACCAGATATCTGCTGGAAACCTAATTCAGCAGAGAGGAGGCAATCCAGAAGATTTTTG